>JARHVA010002967.1:440000-1040000 GCA_037957365.1 Torreya grandis | reverse complement strand
TATGAGATATATAGTGGCTATCTAATTTTTTATCTTACACAAAGATACAGATAGACTTGTAAACCACATTAAGGCTAGCATGATCAAGCATATAAAGGATGTATGTATCTCTAGTAGGATAACCATAGTAAACCAAGCAGCTAAGACTAGACAACTAATCACTTACAAATTATGGAAATAACAATGCCAAATAGAGAAAAATAATAAGTGATATGCAAACTTAGAAGTAAATAAAATTTTAAACCAAATGAAAGAAATTTTAAGCAATAAAGACATTTTTGAGAAAGGGTTCAAGAACATGCCTAGTCTAAGTTTGAAATAACTTTCACTTTCAACACTTGTATTTTCTATCAATGCAATCTTATAGTTTAACAAGAGAGATAATAATTGTTTAATCAAGTTGTATAGTTTATTTTGGGTATAAATATTCCTACTATATAATGATAAATGTTTCCAATGCAAGCATATCATAGAATGGAAAATATTTCAAGCAATGAAGATATCCTTTAACTACATATAAATGCATAAACTTAAGAAACTAATCTAAAACTAACCTAAACAAACTAAATCACTGAAATAAATCAAACCCTAGCATTCATACTATTGTAAATAAACAAAGAGTTTCACTTTGACATACAATGTGACCTCATATCAAAATCAAAAAGATGTGCAAACTTTATACCAACTGATTATCCAAGTTAGAAAGTAAGAGAGGAAGAAGATCAGGATGTGTGTAGGCTGAGTCCAATCTAAGAGCCAAAAGTTATGGAAGAGGTGAAGGAGGAGCTATCAATCTCTAAGAGAGAAAATGAAAGAAACACAAGGATAAGTAAAATGGAGTGTTGATGGAGAAAGGATAAACCCATAACTTCAATAACACTATAAAAATCAATTATAATCACCAAAGGAAGCTATAGTAGAGGTTAGCATCCCCTATCACAATGAAAGCTAATGTGCCAAGCAAGAACCAAGAGAGATTTAAGGAGGTAGCCAAGCTTTGAGTGTGATGATCAAGTGAGAATATCAAATAAATAAATATAGGTGAATGATAAATAGAGAGGATCAAATTAATGATAAAGAGGCATATATCTTCACCCCATCCACCAAAAAATGAAAAAGTAGCTATTTTTATCCATTTAGGCCCAAACATGGCACTTTTTCATGCATTCTACCTAGGCCACATATTTTGTGAAGGAAACATGTGGCCTAGGCCACAGGTTTCCTCCCTAAGCCACATCCTAGGTAAAAAATATCCCTAGGGTAGTCAACAAGCCTTCGAAAGGGTCCTAGGGGGTCCCTAGATAGCCTATTTGGTGTGAGAAAGGACCAAGATGGATTAACGATGTATGGGGGATGAGAATAGGATGTGAGAAAGGTCTAAAAACGTGGTCACTATCTCCAAGCAAGATAACCAGGGTTGGTAGTCTATATGTGAGTTGATGTGTAATCATAGGGAGGATTAGGGTCATGAGAATTATGATTACACAAAGTATCCAAACAAACAACTAAGAGGCTAGAAGGCTCAAGGCTTCTATAGGCTATAGGAGATTTATAGTGGCTATCTATTTTGTTGGCTTGCACCAAGATATAGATAGACTTGTAAACCAGATTAGGGATATCATGATCAAGTGCACAAAGGATGCATGTATCTCTAGTAGGTATATCCATGGTAAATCAAATATCTAATACTAGACAACTACTTGCTTAGAAATTATAGAAATAATAATGTTGAATAGAGATAGCTAATAAGTGATATGTGAACTTAGAAGCAAATACACTTTCAAACCAAATGAAATACATTTTAAGTGATAAAGATGTTTTCAATCAAGGGTTCAATGCCTAGTATAAGTTTGAGTTAACTTTAACATTTAACACTATTGTTGTCTATCAGTGCAATCTTCTAGTTTAACAAGAGAGAGAGAGAGAGAAAATGATTATTTAAGCAAGTTGTATAGTTTGTTTTGGGCATATAGAGTCTTACTATGTAATGAGAAATGTTTCTAATACAAGCATAACATATACTGGCAAACATTTAAAGCAATGAATATTTCTGTTAACAACATACAAATGCATAGACTTTAGAAACTATTCTAAAATTGCCCTAAATAAGGTAAATCACTAAAATATATCAAACCCTAGCATGCATACTACTGGAAATAAATAAATATTTTAACTTTTAAATGTAAATTTCCCTCATATCAAACCCAAGAGAGATGTGTATAGTTTCTAGAAACCAATTATTTAAGCTAGGAAGCAAGAGAGGAAGAAAATCAGGCTATGTATAGGTTGAGTCCAATCCAAGAGCCAAAAGTTGTGGAAGAGGTGAAGGATGAGTTACCAATGTATGAGAGAGACAATTCAAGGAACACAAAAATAGGTGAAATAGAGTCTTGAGGGAGAAAGGAGAAACCCACAAGCTTTGAGAACATTTTAGGAAGCAATGAGAATCACCAAAGGAAGCTACAGTAGAATAGGTCATCCTCTATCATAGTGAAAGTTATTGTGCCAAGCAAGAACCAAGAGAGATTCAAGGAGGCAACAAATATTTGAGTGTGATGATCAAGTGAGAATATAATAGAAATAAATCCAATATAATGATCAAGAGAGAGAATAAAATTAATGAGAAAGAGGCATATATCACAACCCCCATCTACCAAAAACCCAAAAAGTAGCTATTTTTAGTTATTGAGGCCCAAACAGGGCACGTCATTATGCATTTTCACTAGGTCATGAATTTTTTGAAGGAAACATGTAACATAGGCTATGGATTTCCTCCCTAAGCCATGGCCTAGGTTAAAAAAATTCCTAGGGTAGTCAACAAACCTTTGAAAGGGCCATAAGGGGTCCCTAGAGAGCCTATCTAGCATGAGAAAGGACCAAGATGGACTGATGATATATGGGGGATGAGAATATGACAAAAGAAAGGTTTAAGAAGGTGGAAACTATCTCTAAGAGGGATAACCAAGTTATGTAGTTTTCATATGAGCTGATGTGTAATCATATGGAAGAGTAGCGTCATGGGAAGTACAATTACATATGCCCTCAAAGTATAAATAGTCAATGTTCAGATGAACAAGGAGTGTTGTACAGTACTTGGAAGCCACACAAAAGCAAAGGAAAGAAAGAATGGAAAGGACAAAAGAAAACATTACCTATACTTACCAGATGATGATGGTGGTATAAGAAGTTGATGGTGTGATCTATGGGTTAGAGTGAAAACATTGTGTAATCCAAATCTAGCTCTATTTCCATCTCTAATTCCTGCATAAAAGGGCTACAAGTGATATCAAATCAAATCATACTATCTAGAATGACATTCACTAAGATGTTAGCCTTAATCTTCTCCATATGAGGGATGTGGGTGAACTAGACATCCTCAAAGAAGGAAATAGAATCATTTGTCACCTCAAAGAGGGGGATTAACTCAAAGTTGAAGATGGCCCATACACTAGTGAGTTGAGACACGGCTAAGAGTGAGTCAATAAATAATTTCACATAACATGCACCTAACTCACAAACATTGATCAAGGCCCCAAAGATCACATGATACTCAATGGCATTATTCATCTCATTAGTAAGGAATAAACTAGGTCTAACAAGCTCATAGACCTATGGATCATCAATAACCCAAGCCATTGTGGCCAGTCTTGGGTTGCCCCGACTATCATCATCTATGTGAATCACCACTGAGAGGTACACCATAATGGGGGTCAAGGATGCAAGACTAGCAACTATAAAAAAGAAATCCCAAATTAGGGATATATAAATGAGTTTCATGAGGGAAACAAGTAATAAATCCCAGCCACAACTAGAGTAATTGACCAACATGGATCATGGTAAGAGGTAACATGGGAAAGTGGGGGGGATTTCAGAGAAGATGAAAACTAGTCATTAAGACTAGAGTAAGTCCCAAACCACCACAACCAGCTAAAAAACCTACTTATAACCATGATGAGAAAGAGAGAGATATGGAGTTATAATGGATTGAATACAAAAAACAAAGAAAAATTACTTACTAAAAGAAGTATAACAAGCAAATTCTATCCCTAGGTGCCTATAAGATGTGGCACGGGCTTGGGAGGTCAACAGAGACTTGGAAGAGGTCTTAAGGACCAAAAAGGGGCTAGAATGGGATTAAATAAACCTTAAATAAAAAATTAGGATGCCAATTTGATTAGAATGTTCTAAAACCCCTAAGATGGATATTTCATGGTCTAGAATGCAAAAAAGGGTAAAACACCCAAAAAAGGCCCACAAAAGTGAGAAAAAGGCTAAAAAGAGGGGAAAAGAGTAAAAATTATATCATTTTCACTCTTGTTTTCACTTTAAGAGAGCGAAAGGAAATCCCACAAGCATCCAAAGCCCAAGTGGATCAAACAAAGACACATGATCATGTTACAAATGTATAAGATGGTCTAGGTAAGTCCTCTGATCAAAATTTTTACAAATTTTGTTCATTTTTTAGGGTTTAGGAGGCCCTAAACCCATTTTGACTGATTCAAATGATTTAGTAGATGAATATAATGAAATATGATATAAAAATGATGGAAAAGGCAAGATGGCCAACCTAGGACAAATTGCACATCAAACTATGCCCAAAGGAGAGAGAAATAGGGAGCCTTAGGGCTCCCTAAGGGGGCCATACCATAGTTCATGACCTGACTAGCCCAGGATACAACCTAAGGCACTTTTAGGCCATGGATTTACCAAAAAAGCTATGGCATGTGGTAAAAAATCCCTAGGATACTCCCCAGGGAGCTTAGAAGAGCCTAGGAAGGCTAGGAAGGGGCCAAAATAGGAAAAAAGAGGGGGGATTTTTTACTTGATTTTTTTGATTCCATGGCTAGTAGACTAATCCATTTACCTATTTCTATATTATGAAAACACATGGAGGAGTTAGCATAATAGAGGAGGGAGGGCATTCATAGGTAAGAGAGAAGTCATTATAGAGAGATAGACCATGCAAGGTGACCAACAAAAAGAGGGTGCCATCATGGTTGGTTGAGGAGGCAAATGCTTTACCTGTAGAAGACCAAGGTCACCTATAGAGTGTAGGACTTTAGAGACTAGTACACGTGCCTTCATTATATTACTCTATATATCTAGGGAACATGTTGGTGACCACATGGGTACTAGAGAAACACATACATCCTAAGTGGACTATACTAGCAGCTAGATCACATCCAGTGCAAAAGGGAAAGTGGATTGACACAAGCCATCTTATTCCTACCCTAGACTTACAAGAGGCTCTCATTGATGAAACCTAGGGTACCATGGGGTACTGATACATACCCTATACTGGAGGATGATGATGGATGGGCTATGTGGTTTATATATAGGTTTGGGCCTATGTGCACCACCTTAGAATCAGATGTAGTCATTAGTTATGTCCATGATCCATATATATCTATGGTATGGCTAAAGGATGTAGAGGTAGAGGACTATGTGGGGTGAGAGGATATCTAAGGTCCACATGGGCCATACCATTATCCAAGGAGACAAACTCTATCAATGAAAGAGTGATGGACATAACCTAGACTAGTTGGGGTTGAGCATAGGGGGTAACCATAACATAAAGAGTTTAGAGAGAGGCCACCATGATGAGGACAATTTCCACTAGGAGGAGCAAACCCTGATAGAGGACCATAGAGGCCATCAATATGACTAGGTAAGAAAAGGTGTATCTTCTAGATAGAACTTTATCTTGTGTACTTGTCCTTTAGTAAGATTTGATATGTGACTAACATATGCACTTTGTGTGTGTGTGTGTGTGTGTGTGTGTGTGTGTGTGTGTGTGTGAGACCATCCTAATTTTACTTGATCCTAGGTGGACCTACTACTAAAGGAGATATTCCCATAATATGGTATAAACACCATTGATGGAGTGGGTGACACATCTACTGGTGGAGGCATAGCCACATACTTACTTTTAGCAAGTGGGTGCATGAGCCTCATTTGAATGGTAGTGGTATGCCACAAAATACCATAGCTAGAGGTAGAGTTCGCATGACACAAGGCATCCATTGCATGACATGAGATAACTATAGCATGAGATGAAGCATAACTAGCTAGAATGAAGGCCAAAATTGATTAGCTACAGGCTAAGCTAGCTCGAGAATAGGCTAGAGGAGTGAATGTACCTAGAGAGAGGGAAGATCGATTGGATGCCCTAAAGGAGACCATGATTCAATTAGTTGAGAGGTAGAGATCTAGATCTCCACCTAGAGTAGGACTACCATAGATAGATCTCAGTCATAGGTTGACTATGGTAGTATCATATATGTATCCATACATGTGGTAATTTTGGGGACCATGAGACCATGCTTATAGAAATCCATGTGATGTACACAGAGAAAAACATGTATTTTTTGGGATATATATACAATCATTTCTCATTATTATCATAAGTATGTATATGATTTTTTGTGTGGTGTGTATGTTTCATTTGATATAGACTACTAGATACATATGAATAGATAGTAAGAACTTCTATTAAGGAACCCATGTGCACACACATACACAAACAATATGGAGGGTAGTAATACGAGAAGAGAGGAACAGTTCACCTTACCACCATAGGTAACTTTCTTAAAGGGCCATGTAGGTCCTAGACATGAAACATCTTGAGGTAGAACCCATTGATCTAGTGATGTAGGGGGTCACCTTTGAGGGTCAAGAGATGATAATCCCCATTCTTTAGAGAGGCAATGATAATGAAGGGGCTAAACCACTTGTGCATGAGTTTTCCCTTATTATAGTGCTCCTTATAAAAAATGAGGATCGTATCACCCACCTTGAATGGACAGAGGTGTACAATTTTTTTGAAATGGTGGTGTTGATGGCACTAGTAAGCATAGTGTTGAGTTAAACATACCCCCATTCCTGAAAATGGGGACCCTTGTTTCAAATTGTGCAAATTTGTACCTTAAATTGAAAATTCAACTTGATTAGGAACTGTCATTAAATATCTTGTGTTGATCTAGTTTACATAAATCTATTAACACATAGTCTACATTTGAATTTGATATTATTTTTTAACATTGGATCTCTATGTTTTACTTGGCAAGAATAATGGATTCTAGTCTATAGTTTAATTTGGCTCTATCTTGATAAACCTTTTTCTTATTAAATTTCACTTATGTATCTAGATATATTCCAAGACTTAAAAGTTCTTGTACATTACATAAATGTGTCTAATCACATTTGTTTTTCTCTCCTATTGGCCAAGTTTTCATTATGTGATTTATTTGGACTAATCTATTGACAAAATTTTGGGAACTTTTGCATGTATACAAGTATTTAAAAAAATTGTCCAAAATTTGATCTTCAGGAAAAATATGCAAAATTTGGTCTTTGAGAAAATTATACAAAATTTGGTCTTTGGGAAAATTGTGGAAAATTTGGTCTTCAAAAATATTGTTTCAAACTTTTGTGAAAAATTTGGCCTTTGAGAAAATTGTCCTCAAGAAAATTGTGAAAATTTTGGTTTTTGAGAAAACTATTCAAAACTTGTGTCCAAATTTGGACCTTTAATAATTTTGTGTGAAAGTTTCATTTGGAAATTTATTTCAAATGTTTTGTCAAACATTTCAATCTATTTTAGTTTCTTTAGCCACTTTAGTTCTTCTTACCACAATAAGTTCAGCCATGTAGCAGCCAACTGTGGATATGTCATAGATTTATAAGAAATGGATGAACCCAAAAATGACAAGTGTCAACCTCATAGGGAGTCAATAATTCAAGCATCAAGATCTATGATTTTCACTCATTTAGGTATAGATGATTTGATTGTGTGTGATCAAAGTTGAAAATTGAAAGGACTTAAAATAATCATGGGGATGCCAAGTGTCATACCTATAATGGATAGTTAAAGCTTGAATGTGCCGCTGAAGATTGATAGTACATGGTTGAGCATACACATTACAATCAATGGTGTGTATTAAGTCAAAACTTGAAAAAATACCTAGGAAAAGTGAGAGGGTGAGAAGTGTCCCCATCATGGGAACTATATTAGAATATCAACAATACACATAGCAAAGGACTCAACCTAGTATATAGAGATCAAAGGAGCACGTTTGATCCATACAATAAAGATAAATGGCATAAGATAAAGTTGAAATTGAAATAAATCTTAGAATGAATGTAGTAATGATAAGTGTCACAACCATGGGGAATATGACAAAGTAGCCAATGGCATTCAACTTCCTGGATTGAGATCAATGAACCATATTGGTTCGTGCAAGTAGATCCAACGGTGTGAGCCGAGACAAAATTTTAAAAGGGATCAAAACCAATAAAGAATTGACATGTGTCCTAAAATGATAAATGGTCATATTTTGAGTATTAATTAACAGTATGCCATGACAATACCACATACATAGATAGCTCAGCATGGGCATTGCCTTATTGACATGACACATTGGATTTTGAAACTAGTGAAGATTATAAATGTGAACACAAGTGTTTTAGAATTAATCTAGTTAACGAATATAAAAATGAAGATAATTCAATAAAAAAAGAGAATGTTATAGTTACAAAGTCATCTCAAAGGTCAATTAAGTTGACATGGCATATTATTTTGAGTTAAAGGCCCTATAAATCCTTTTCAAGGAATATTCTATTTTGTAAAGGCATGGGAAACATGTAATGCACAGTTTAGTTAGGTTAGTCACAATTAAATAAGGTCAATGGTTTTGAAGTATTTTTAAAGGGATACTTATCTATAACACTTATCCATATACATGTTGGCATTTGTCTAGTTGCATATTGAGAAGGAATGACTAACATATCTCATGAATTTTCTATATAAAGGAGGTATTGCAAATTGTAAAAGGGGGAGTTCTTAGAGCCAAAGTTACTTTGTAAGCTTGGATAAATGAATACAAGCAAGGAATTCTACAATGATTGCCCAATATTTGTTTGTGTTTCCTATCATGGTTGCTTCCTTAATTTTCTAGTTTAATGTTTAGATTTGAATGGTTTTCATGAATTTTAGATGTGCTAATATGAATGCAAGTTTATTAACTTGTGTTTATGCTAGGTTGATTGAAGGATTCTAGATTTAGTTCATTTACTTTGCTTTACTTAAAGATGTGCCAATGCTATTTTTTTGTAAAATTAAAACTTCAAATTAAATATAGTTTCTCATTTGCATTATCTCACTTTTCCTTAGACCCTCACCTGGTATGTAATAGGATCTGTGCTTGCATTTTCATGTTATATATTGGTTAAAGGCATGTTTGGATGAAATCTAAACTTTGTCATTATGTCTGGGTTGAATATCATAAACACCTTATTTTTGCTTTACCCTTCCTTTTTCTCCTTTTTGATCAGATCACTTTAGTTTAGCTTGTCACTATAAATATCCATGCTAGATTCAGGTTAGACTTTAGGGTTTAGGCATCATTCATTGCATTTAGTTTAGATTAATTTTCATCTTCAAAATTTTTTAGGACCATAGTTGCTCCCAATAACCATTTACATGTTCATTTTGTGAAAAAGTCATTTAGCTTGGTCACTACTCCACCACATATCTTGAGAAGATCACAACCAACAACTCATGCAATGGATTCTTCAAATCCAAAAATGAGAAGTGTTTCTTAAACACTATACAAACATGTTGATACATTTAGGTGCATCAATAGGGGTAAAATTGGCATTAGAAGGAGGTCTAAGCTAAATCTCTATGAATTTGAAGTATCTTTGCTAATTTTAGTGAATTTTGCTCAAAGACCAATTGATTCTTTGCATATTTATGTTATTCTTAGCTCAATTGTGTAAAGATCACTAATATTCATGGTTTTAAACTAGTATTTAGGATACCTTTAGCCAAATATCGATATTCATTGAAGATTCATGGGTAAGTGTTTCAAAGGCAGCTTAAACTTTGTAAATCTACCATGTTTAAGGTTAGTGATAGTAGTTTTGCTCAAAGATTGATTGATAATTTACATGTTTAGGTTTATTTAAACTTAGAAGTGTAAATATCCCTCTCATTCATCAGTTTAGACATATCTTTGAGCTTATTTACTTAAATATAATTTTGCTTTACATGCATTTGTGAAAAATTGGATTAACGTACCAATCTAACCATTGATTTTTACAAAGATAAGGTTGATATGACTTATTTTAAATAAGTTGAAATTATTTAAAGTTGTAATTGCCATAAGTATGATCCTCATCAAGGTATGGCATGGTTAGGTGGATCTTCTATCAGTGTGCCTAGCCAGGTACATCACTTACCAAGAAATCCTGAAAGGTATTTGCCTTTTTTTAGTCCTAATAATGTTGTCATAGTTGAAGAAAATGTTAAAAGATTTAAGGTTACTTTGAGACTTCTGAATGTAGTCCATGAAGATGTCATATGTAGATTGTTTCCATTTACTTTCAAATATGCTACATATGAATGGTTCCTTAACCTACCTAAGAACTAAATTATTATCTAGAATAACTTTAATGATTACTTCATTGACCAATTTGGAAAAATCATCAGTCCTTGTGTCTTTTACCAACACTTCACCATAGTTAAAAGAGATCCCAATGAGCCCATAAGAGACTTTAATGCCAGATTCTAGAAGATGTTCAATAGAACCATAACTCCTTACTGACCTAATGAGGCTTTAGCCTTAGATATTTATAAGGATGCTTTTGATCCCATGACTTATGTGTTTCGTAAAAGGTTTGTAGGAGTAAAAAAACACCTTAACATTGGCTTATGTTGAAGCTGTAATAATCAACAATCAAATGCAACCTCAAGGTCAGCTTGCCTATGCTATCCCAAATGTCAACCCTAATTTAATATCACTAAATATCATTCCTAATGTCAATTAGAGTGTGTCTACATTAAATTAGACATTAGTATTGAACCAATTACCCTTAATCAATGCCTATCTTAGGAAAAATTTGGGGTTCTTGAATAATGCTACAAATGTATTTCATCCACAGGGATAGAGATATTTAGTGACCATTAGTAATAATGATCAATTTCATAACTTAGAAGCACAAAATAATGATAATTAATCCATAATTAAGATGGTTCAAAAGTTGAGTGTTGATTTCCTTCAGTTTCAAAATCAAGTGGGAAATTATAGGGAAAACTCCAACAAAAACTATGCTTCTCAAAGGTTCAATAGACCTACAAATAGGTTTCATGATAACAACAATAATAGTTCATATAAGAATTTACATGAAATGAATCTTTGTGATATAGGTCTAGCTAATCATTGTAATATTTTTAAAGAATATCAAGAAGAAAAGGATACATCTAAAACTATGTTTAGTCAAAACAATGTGCCAAGGACATCTGGCTTTACAGGGACATCTAAATCCTTCATGGCCAAGGATTTTAATTTTCCATTTAAAGAAGAAAATGAATCTAAATATGCTCTAGAAGAAGGAATAGTTGTTCAAGATGAACAACCCCATGAACAAGATTAGATACAAGTTGACCTCTCTTTATAAGATATCTATGAAGATAATTCATATGGGGTTATTGCTGAAATTGAGGATATCCTTGAAGAAGCTAACTAGTGGCAAAATTTATACAAAGATTTGTTGAAATAAATTAAGGTATTCTAAGATAGGAATGTTATTCTAGAGATTCCAAAGTAAGATGAGGTAGGAATTTATTGGATAAAAGATATGCCATTCTACACAGAAAATGAAGATGAAACAAGTGTAGTGGATCAAGAATTTCCATATGACACCTTAAAAAGGTTAGAATTAGGTGATAAACATGATCCAAATGGCAAAATTTCAAAATGAATCTCAAGTCCTTTCAATTGATTATGATGAAGAGGCCTTTCAATATGAGATGGAACTTAAAGAAAACATCATTCTAAGAATGCTAGTTGAGCTATCATCATTGAATGATGATGATATAAGTCACTATAAATCTATGAATGAAGGATAATTATCACTCTTGATGCAAGACAAAATGATTTGGGAAGAATATTATTAGGTTTTAGATCTATATCATCAATCTAGGTACTGGACAATGGAGATGAGGAATCAAGATACATCACACAAAAGACATGAACATAAAAGTGCTCATATCCACAAAAAGAAGCCATTGAATGGAAAAAATCATTCTTCAAGGTTATATGGTAGGATAAATAACTTTAAATTTGATATTGGAGGTAGCTTATTTATGGATTTAATGTGGGAATTAGTTTAGTTTCTTTCTTAGTTCTTTCCTTCTTGTCCCTTGTTTGTAAGTAGTGTTTATAAACATTTCTTTGCTTGTTTGTATATTTGGTGTGTTTGCTTTTTGTGCTTTGTTCCTTACTTTCAATAAGTCCTTTTGGACATACCTCAACTCAAAATTCACCTATTTTCTCAAGAAATTCACATTTTAAAAATGTGTGTATGAATTCTCAAAATTGGTTCATCATGGGGTGTTGAAATGTGAGCTTGATGTTATAGTTTGGAGAAACTAGTAAAGACTAATGGATAGGTTAATTATTACTTGAGATTTTAAGCCTTGTTCTAATCTAAGATTAATTCTAAGAATGATTGAACATGTGAGATGAAAGCATGGATTATTGAAACACAATCATGTTTGCACTTAATAAATATTATTGCCTAGGATAAAGTTTGTAACCAAGGATGATTGTCTAAAGCTCAAAACACTTGACCAAATCCCAAAACCTAGCTGACCTAGTTCCCAAACTTTGTTAGAGAGTAAAAAATGATTTTACAAATACAAAATATAAGATCCTTACTGAAAAATTCAAGAGCTCTCTAATCAAAGGTGATTTTGGTAAACTCCATCAGGGCTATGGATGCCTGACTAATAGTGAAGAAAAATATTGAGTGGAGCCAAATGTATCTCTATCAGGGATATGAATGCCTAGCAAGAAACAAAGAAATTCCCAAGCCTTACAATTACAAGCATGGTTCTTAATGGACATCTAAATATGTTATAATTTAGTGCTAATGATCAAGGTCATGAATTTGGAAGTTGTTTCCTAAACCCCATGGCAAATAGTAAGCAGAATCAAAGCACACATACATTATGAATAATTTTTTATGTTTTATCTTAATTATACATGTGTGGGACTTATTTTAACCATGAATTGATCTTAATAATGTTACTTGATGAATTGGGATGAATAAAATAATTACTAGTTTGAACCAGAGTCTATGAATTATAACATATTGTTATGTTTCCCCCAAAAGTTGCCATTTGTTGAGGTCAACATACACCCATTCTTGAAAATGGGGACCTTTGTTTTAAATTGTACAAATTTTTACCTTAAATTAAAACTTTAAGTTGATCAATAACTAGCATAAATATCTTGTGTTGATCTAGTTTGCATGGGTCTACTAGCACATAGTCTTTATTTGACTTTGATCTTATTTGCTAACATTAGATCTCTATGTTCTAGGTGGTAGGAATAATGGACACTAGTCTATAATTTAATTTGGCTCTATCTTGATAAACCTTTTCTTTATTAAATTTCTCCTGTGTATCTAGTTATATTCCAAGACTTAAAATTTCTTATAAATTACATAAATGTGTATTATCACATTTTTGTCTCTTATTGGCCAAGTTTTAGATATGTGATTTACTTGGACTAATATATTGATAAAATTTTGGGAAGTTTTTCATGTATGCAGAGAAAATTATGCAAAATTTAATCTTTAAGAAAATTGTTCAAAATTTGGTCTTTGAGAAAATTGTGCAAAATTTGGTCTTTGATAAAATTTTCTTTGGGAAATCTATTCAAAACATGTGTCCAAATTTGGGAATTCAGGAATTTTATTCAAAAGTTTCATTCAAAAGTTTCATTTGGAAGTTTTGTGCAAAAGTTTTGTCAAACATTTTTGTCCATTTTAGTTTCTTTACCCACTTCAATTCTTCCTACCATGACAAGTTCATCCATGTAGCAGCCAACTATAGATTTGTTATAGTTTTTAAAAAAATAGATGAACCCAAAAATGACAAGTGTCAATCTCATAGGGAATCAATAAGTCAAGAATCAAAATCTATGGTGAAAATTAACTCAGGTGTAGATGATCTGACGGTGCATGATCAAAGTTGAAAAGTCAAAGAAAATAGAAAAAGCATAGGGATGCCAAGTGTCATTTATGAGGCCACAAATTACTCTATTTTATAACCTCATCCATACCTAGTATATATCTTTTTCTATGTAAATCCCCATAACCTCCATGACTCATACAAATGAATGAATGAATTTATGATTTTTTGTGTGCATATATGTGTGTGTGTGTGTGTGTGTGTGTGTGTGTGTGTGTGTGTGTGTGTGTGTGTGTGTGTGTGTGTGTGTGTGTGTGTGTGTGTGTGTGTGTGTGTGTGTGTGTGTGTGTTATAAATTAATGATGTTTTCTCTTTGATTAGATTATACTTGTGTAATTTTATTTAACAAACATTTGAAGGGTAACATAAGGCTAAAAGATTCTTGTTTGGGAATAACACTTATAAAGAAGCCCATAGTAACTATTGTCTTCCACCTATAGGTTGCCCATAGCCACTACTAATTTCCTCCTAAAGGTTGCCTATAGAAACTATTAGATTCCACCTACAGGTTTCCCATAGAAACTATTGGCTTCCACCTATAGGTTTCCCATATCCACTATTGGTTTCCACCTATAGGTTTCCTGCAACAACTCTTGGATTCCATTTACAGGTTGCCTGTAGGAACTGTAGGTTGCCTGCAACAAATATAGGCTTTCACCTATAGGTAGCCCACAGCCACTATGTAGAACAAAACTATTGTTATGATCAGATCTTAAGGGCACATCTAATTATTTTAGGAACTAAGTGGATAATTGAAGAGGATCCTTCATAGTTGTTGTATAGACTCCCCACATACAAAGAATCTTGGATGTGTTGCCAAATATGAGAAAGACAAAGATAATGGAAAGAAGACAAAAAGAAGTAAAACATCAAAATAGTATACATTGTCCTTAACCTGGTCATGCCTAAAATAAGTAACTTCAATTACTAACCACCTGAAGGTTCACTAGGGTAGTTCTTAAAGTATTTATAATTCCCCTAGTTTAGTGTTTTGGGTTAAAGCTAATAAACTATCTTCTATATTTAATGGTAGAACCTAGATTAGATTAGGAGTTGGATAGATGATAACAGAATAGTAGAACTATAGAAGTCATTGCATTCTAAATATTGTAATCTTCTATAGCAATCTTTAATTACTACAGATCTGAGTAATGAGAAGGTTGATTTTGTAAGAATATTTTGTAAGTCTTTTGAAGAAAGATTAGAACTCAGTTCTAAATGAGCAAGGGACCCCATCAAAGGAGTTGCAGTGAAGATCCTAACCCTCCTTAGTTTAAGTGTGTTGTAAGTTGATTTCATTATTAGTTTGATTAAATAAAGTGTGATGCATGTGTGATTCATAAGTGTGAAGTATTTATGTATTTTTGTTATAATAGTTTCATAGTATAACTATATGGTGAATTCATTGTAAATTCATTGTATTTCAAATAGTAAAGAAAGTTAATCTATGAATAAATAATGCATATATAATGTTGACAACCTTGAAAAGAATACACACCTTGGGTTGATAATTAATGTTAATTAGACTCAATAATTTGGAAATTAACTGGGTAATAAGTCTGCACAACAGTCATACCCACAATGGATAGTTAAATCTTGAGCATGTCCTTGAAGATCAATGTTATAGGTTAAGTGTACACATCCTAACCAATCATGCATATTAAGACAAAACTTTAATGAATCCCCAAGAT
This sequence comes from Torreya grandis, assembly GCA_037957365.1. NCBI lineage: Eukaryota > Viridiplantae > Streptophyta > Pinopsida > Cupressales > Taxaceae > Torreya > Torreya grandis. The sequence continues at coordinate 1,024,268 of JARHVA010002967.1, read as the reverse complement.
GAATGAGAGGGTGATAAGTGTCACCATCATGGGAACTCTATTAAAAAATCAATGGTGCATGGTGCAAAAGAATGAACCCAGTATATAGATATCAATGGAGCATGTTTGATCCATACAATCAATATCAATAACATGAGATAAAGTTGACATTTCAATAAAGCTAAAAAAAATGTGGTAGTGAAAAGTGTCATAACCATGGGGAATATAATAGAGCAACCAATAGCATTTAGCTTTTCAGCTTGAGATCAATAAACCGCATTGGTCTATGTAAGTAGATCCAATGGTATGAGCTAAGACAGACTTTTCAAAGGGATCTAAACCAATAAGGAAGTGACACATGTCCTAAAATGACAAATGGGTTTATTTTGAGTATTAATAAATAGTATGCTATGATGATATTGTTGTCTCCAAATCTTACACCCTAGAAGAGGAATGTTTAGGCCTCCTCCATATTTGAGAAACATTGGGACATTTCCAAGCCTATGGGTGTGCCTATAGGTGGAAATAAACCTCTAGGTTGAAAGGGCTAGCTCCCTATATTATATTTTGTGCAATAAGATTACTGAACTAGTTTTTATGAGTGAAAAAAGTCAAAAGTTTGCATAAATGAAAAGCCTAGTCTAAGATGGTGATACACCAATAATTAGTATCCACATGTATGCATTATACTTATGCACAATACATTAGAATATAGTCTATAACTAAAGCTCTAAAAGATTCCAAAATAAGTATTCTAATGTAGAGAAAAAATTAATGAGATCACACAAGGTAAATAATTGGAAAAGATAACTTGTATAGTCCAAAAAATAGGTTACACGTGTAAAATCTTATACAACTAGAATGCACTCTCCATGACTTGTTGGATCAACTCTTTGCTAAAAAACATGAAGGATAGAGAAGTGAAAGATAAAGCATCACTTGTTGTCACTCTGTGTCTCTTGCATGCCTAGGCAAATGTCTAGAACTTAGAAAGAAAACAAATTTATGCTTCTTTACTCAAAGGCAAGAAAATGGAAAAACATTCTAGCAAGGCTTCATCATACTATTTGTGGATGATAAAACCAAAGCCAAGGGTATTATTTATATTAGAAGAGGGAGAGGAGAGAGAGCTCTTGGGTGCCAAAATAGAAGCCTCTAAAATGGTTTGCAGTCACCATCCTAGTGAAATTGATTCTAGTTATTCTCTCATTCAGTTGGAGTTTATCTTTCTCTTTGATTCACCCTCTTGAAATGACCAGGATAATTGTAAGATAAATGGTGAGATGAACCTCCTTAATAAATGGCTTATATCACTACAAAATAAATGGACTTTTCTTGAGAGTTCTCATGTTTTTCACTGTAGACCCATTCATGTTTTCCAAGTGACTTTACTTCTACTCACTTCTTTGGGTTCCTTGATTGCTTTTACTTGTAAAAGTCATACAAAAATATCTTTTGAAAACCCATAAATAATTGTCTCTTCATTTTCAATATTTTTCATTACCTTTACTTGTAAAAGTCATAAGCAAAGTGCTTTGGGAAACTTGCTTTACACTATGTTGCTGAAGACCCTATTGGGCTCTTTGAATGGCTTTACTTCCTGCTTGAAGACTTTAGGAATAAATTTGATGTCCTATGACACATCATCTTTGAATATCAATGACTAGTTATCCACCCTAAACTTAACATCCTACGACATGTCATGCCTTTGAATCCCAATGGCTAGTTGGCTACTCTAAATTTGATGTCTTGTGGCATGTCATCTTTATACCCCAACAACTATTTGATTGTATTAAACCTAAAATCCTACAACACATCATGGAGATAAATTGTCTCATGTTTATTGTTTCAAGTAATTTTCTCAAAGTAATTCCTTTAGACAATTTTCCTAGAAGAATTCTTTCAGAGATTTTGCCCAAAATGCAATGACTAGTTCCTTTAGAAACTTTTCTCAAAAGACACTTAGGAAAGTGTCCTTTGAAAAAGTTTCAAAGGACACTTGGGGAAGGCACAAGGTCCCTGAAAAACTTTTTTAATGTTCATTTCTAAAGATAAAGTGACCTTCAAAAAAGTCTGAAGGGTCACTTGGGAAGAAAAGTGCCCTTCAGAACCTTTTCTAAGGGTTACTTGGGAAGAAAAGTACCCTTCAAAAAAGTCTGAAAGGACACTTGGGCTAAAAAGTGCCATTTGGAAAAATTTTTAAGGGTCACTTGGGAAGAAAAGTGCCCTTTTTAACCTTTTCTAAATGTTACTTGGGAAGAAAATTACCCTTCAAAAAAGTCTGAAGGGCCACTTGGGGTAAAAAGTACCCTTTGGAACTTTTTTGAAGGGTCACTTGGGAAGAAAAGTGCCCTTCAGAAGAGTCTGAAGGGACTCTTGAGAAAAAAAGTGCCCTTCAAAAAAGTCCAAAGGGACACTTGGGGGGAAAACATTATCAAGACCATTTTGGGTTTTTTTTTATTGCTTTTACTTGTAAAAGTCATAAGACTTGCTCCTTGGAAAACCCTAAGTCATGCATCTTTAAAAACCTACAAAGTATTGGAAAGAGTAATTTGAGTTCGTAAACCTAGATTACTTTCTACTCATGAAACTCTAACAAGTTGAGTCATTTAGAGAGCCCAACTTGGTCTTGATAATGCAATTCAAGTTTACGAGGGGCTAAGACTTGACTTATGGAGAACCTGACATACACTATAATGGAGCTTGTTGGGTGAATATTTTGTAACCAACTAACTGATAAACAAAATATGTAGCTTCAACCATAAGATAAGGAGATTGGTCAGCTAGGTGTGCAGGTTTACCACATCAAAAGGGGATAAATCTCTCCTCTCATCAAGGGGAGGTTCCCTGTAACTATGAGGAGCTAGATACTATATATATATATATATATATATATATATATATATATATATATATATATATATATATATATATATATATGTAGAAAATAACACTCAGGGGTAGGACAACACCATCCATCTCTCTTCTTTTAGAGATGATGTTCACAAATAAAGGAGAAATATAGGTGAAAACACTGAAGGCACTTCTCTTCTTTCATAAGTGGTCTTGCAATAAATAGTAGGAGTTTCTTTCTGATAGGTAACAAGTAACTGGTAACAGGGGCATAGTAACTAGCAGAAAAAGGTGTAACACAAAGTTTCCACCTCAACTGCCCAAGAGTGAAATATGAAGGATAATGGGGGCACAAAGTCATCCCAATATCCTTTACATAAAAATAAACTGAAAAAATACACACTAAAGACAATTATGGCAGCACAAAGTCTTCCCATAGTTGGCTTTAGGACACCTTCCTGATTACTTCTACTAATTCTACTTATTTCATTAAATGGAAAAGAACACATTCAGGAAACAAACATAAGAACAATCTCCTAAATGACACAAGCTATTACAGCACAAAGTCTGAAAGTAACTTTCTCATTCAAACAAAGAAATATGATTAACAATCTAAGCTCAAAGTCTCAACGATCACCTCACAATTTTGGCAGAGTTTTGCTTCTATAACTAAAAAGATCTCTCTAGCATAAAATAAGAGATTACAATATATAATAGCCAAATAAGACTTGGCACTTTGTTTTATAGAATGGACCAGGCTACATTCAATGCCTTGAATACATTTTTAGTTTAGTCAAAGAGGGCCATCCTAGAACAGGGCATCTGCCTTAACTGTGGCATGTCGATTCATCTCAAATCTATTCTCCTGGGCCTAGGTCATCTAGTCTATCTCCAAAAATGTACGTAGTTTTCCACCTCACTCTTATTCCAAGGGATAAAAATAGGTTGCACCTTTTAATATTTGCAAGCTCAAATATCTACTTTGTGGACTATTTCACATACTGGAAATAACTCTTATGCAGATATTTCTAGTCTTTCCCTCTTTTCTATTGCAATTTGAGCTCTCAGGCTATCTTTCCCCTTTCTACTGGCCTTTTTAGCTCCTTCTTCAATTGGTCACTCATTTTTTTTTAGTTTCTATGCCATATTTGAAAATCAACAGATATTTCATTATCTTGAATTTGACATCCACAGGGATGTCAATGGTCGTTGGTCGCTTGAACCTCTTTGAACCATGAACCTTTGAACTTGTGAAAGTTCATTGGTTCAATGGTCTGGGTGGTCTTATTGGTTCCTTGGTTCCATTGCTTTCTTGGTTCAATCCCTTCTTTGCTCAGAGCTTTCTTTGAACCGTTAAACCTATGAACCTTTGAACCTTTTTGGTTCAAGATTCAATGGTTCATTCTCTTTCTCAAAATCCTTTATTTTTCTAAGTCTTTTGAAGCTTTAAAATTCCTTTGACTTTATATCTTTAGAACCCCATGAAGGGAAGGTTTCCCTTCAGGTCTTGAGAATGGTCCATTTCTTGGTCACTGAGATCCCCCCGCAAGGGTACCTGCCCTTCAGGTTCCTTCAGGTGGCCTTCTTCTTCAAATCCTATGGATTTCATAGAACCAAGCCAATAGAGTCCATAAAATCAAGCCAACAGAGTCCATAGAAATCAGCCTATAGAGTCTGTAGAATCAAGCTTGTACATATAATCAAGCCTACAGAGTCCATAAAAGCAAGCCTTAGAGTCCATAGAAATCAGCCTATAGAGTCTATAGAATCAAGTTTGTGGGCCTTTGAACATTCATTTAGACAAAATGTCTGAAGGAATTCCTTCAAACAATTTCTCCAAAGGATTTCACTTGTAAAATTTCACCATAGAAAATCTTTTTGAAATATATCTTTTTTTTCCTTTTGTTCACTACCCTCCACAAGGGCACTTTCCCTTTTGGCTTCGGTGGACTCCTTTGAACCTTCCGATTGAACCAAAAATGGTTTAATGATTCAAAAGTTCAATGGTTCAATATTGTGTTTCATTCATTCAATTGACCTGTTGAACCAACCGCTTTGAACCATTTGTTTGAACCAACTGATTGGAATTACTCTTCAAACTTTGATTGAATTTGTTGAACCTTGAACCTTTAAACCATTTTGGTTTAAGGTTCAATGATTCAATGGGTTCAATCTTTCTTATTTTCTTTAAGTCCTTTGAAGCCATTCAACTTGCCGAAGTGGTTGAACTTTGAAATTTTGCCCATGTCATTGAACCTTTGAACCTTTAGAAGTGGGGTTCAATGGTTTAATGGTTCAATCCTTTGTTTTAAGCTTGCCAATGGACCTTTTGGTTGAACCAAGGCATTAAACCAACCTTGAAATTGCCTAAGTGTTGGGAACTTGTTTCTTTGTGAGAGCTCACCTGTTGAAGTCATTGAACTTGTTGAACCTGCTAGTCCCTTAACTAAAAAAGCTTAAATAATGAAGAATTTGAATGCTCAGAACAATTTTTGAGAAGGGAAGCAAGACTTTTGGCCTATAGGACCTAAATAGTTCATATGTTGTCCCAAAAATGAGTGATAGATTTTAGGAACAATAGTTGGCTCCAGTTGGGGAACTTCCTTTAGTTGAAATTTTGAAATAGCTGAGGGGAATAGAAACTATAATCTCTAGTGCCTTCAAGTATGCCATTGGGATATGGAGTCATGATACCTAAAAAGAAAGGTGCCAAAAATGAAAATGAAAATTACAAAATAGAACTAAAGACTATAAAAAAATTATGCATATGTATAAGTTGATCTTATCTGATACTTCAAGGATTGAAGTGCTTTAGATGCCACCCACTATGAGATAGTGAAAATGGTGTTCTATCTTGATATATCAGTAAGAAACCATTTTCTCCCCAGAAGTGATGATTGGTGAATGGACCTCTACACCAGGAATCAAATTTTTTATGCATTCATTTTGGTTCTCTCCTCTTGCCCCATAGCAAGACTTGATTTCCAGTCTAAAAATCATGAATCCTTATTCTCTTATAGAAGAGTTTTTAACCTAATTTTGATGTGCAATAGTATGGTCTATTACCATAATTTTCTATTCTTCTAGTTTAGTCTATCACATGATTTGATTGTCAACATCAAACAGCTACCAATGATTGGCATTGTCAGACACACTTGGTCAAAAGACTAGCTCGATAGTGTACTTCTGCTCTTCAAAGTCTTTGTGAGGAACCAAGAGGGTTGTAGAGACAGCCAATGAACCTGCATGACTATGAAGCTCTTTGGGCACTGCAAATATATTCAAAGCATCAAAACTTTCAATACAATCCCATACTAGATTATGATAATGGTACAATCTTTTGTTCTTGGTTTGACACAAGTTCCTTACCTAATAAACCATCAGTTTAGCATCTCTTTTAGCATGAAGGAGTTTAACACCTCTATCTTGAGTTACCTTCAACTTGAGTAATAGAGATTCATACTAGGTAGTGTTGTTGGTGTTTCTAAACTACAACTTGTATGAAGAAGGAAAAATATCTCCTTGAGAAGATATTAGAACAATCCCAACACTAGCACCAGTAGAAGAGTAACTACCATCAAATTCCAGAATCCATACGCCACCAAAAATTGCTTCTTTCTCAGATTTTCCTTTGTTTGGATGGGAGGGTCCTTCTACACCTACATTGTGCTTTATTAATTCTTCTGTTGTCTCATCTAAATCAATTCTTGGATCACCACCTATAGGAATTTCATCTACTAAAACATGAACATCCTCTGTGGTCAAGAAAAAGTTACCCATTCTTGAAGACTCAAACAAAATTTGAGCTTCAAGGGTCAATGTTTGGGTGATAATATATTTTTCCTCCTCAAGAAGCAGCCTTTGTATGATGCCTTTTATAGGGATCCTCACCTCAGATAGGTCCATGCTCAATTCTCCACCAACATCCTTACATCAATTTATCCTAAGAAGAATGCTGTAGGAGGCTAGGACGTTAGCCACTAGGACTGTCATCTTGATCCTCTTGTCTAGGAATGCTATAAACACAAATTAGGCATCCTTGATTTGTCTTAGTAGTGGCACTTATTTGTTCTCCATGGAGAAACATCTCCCAAATGTCTTGGTCAGTGTGAGACTAAGGGATTCTGCCACTTTGGTAGGCATGACATTGTCAGATGCACTTGAGTTTATGATGCAATTGTTCAAATGGTGTCCATTTATTAGTAGAGAGACATAAAATGGTTCAGTCTTCCTAGGAGCAACAGAAGGAGTAATGACAAGATTGTTTATGGTGGACATGTTTCTTAGGGGATCACAAGTTACCTTTCTAATATCTTGTTCTGCAAGGACATTTTGGTTCTTCACACATTGGACCAACTTATCCAACTGCTTAGGTTTGGATTGTAGGAATTCAAATTTAGACATTTAAATTTTATTTTTCTTGACATGGACGACTATGTCAAATGTTTGAAATGAATTATGAATAGGGGAAGGGATTCATCCTTCTGGTTTTTAGGAGGGGAGGATTGATCTACAAAATTGAAGTTGAAGGTTCATAAATGTTTGGGGTACTTACTTTTTTAGTGATCACTGGGTCCTTTGCTTGAAAAAGCAGAGTGGTTCATCATTTGGCAATTGAAATTACAGGTTGAGTTCACTCCTCTATTTTTTCTTTATCAACTTGTTGGGCTAACTAGTTCTTAGACTAGGAAAATACAACGTATGATCCATCAACTATTTTACCTTCACTTCTGGGTTCATCCTAGTAATTCAAGAAACCAAAGTTGGAGTTACTAGCTGATTCTTCTTGGTCTTCTGCAAAGAGATCAACATCATTTCCTTGGTTTAATTCAAGTTGGAAAGAGAAATTAGATTCTATTTCAAGATATCCAACTACTGAATTGGTTGAAGGAGCTTCAATGGAAAATTACCTCTGTAGGGGAGGAAGATGGTTTAGTTACCCTTGATTTCTGATAGTATTGCCTTGGTATGACTGATTAGGGAATGTCATCCTTGGTATATCTCTATATGAAGGGGAAGATGACATCCCTTGTGCCATTTGCTTTCTAAGAGAAATCAACTCATTTTCCAACTTTTGCACCATTGGATCAGTGGTGCCTATAGATGGATATTCAGAGGATGAAGAAGATTTGCCTCTGTTAGGATCTCTTCTTATCTTTCCTACCAAGATGAGATCATCTTCCACCTCAGTAGCCAAATCATATGTTGTAGCAAGGTCTATGTGTCTAGCATGTCTCAACAAAAAACTTACTTCAAGTCGTTGAGAGTTAATGAAGAAACATTTAAGGTTTTAAGGTGTTGGCTGAGCAAATGTAGAAATCATGTTCCTTAGCTTGTCAAATTTGGCAATGAAGTCCCTCATAGTTTCATGAGGTTATTTATTCATCTATTTGAGCTGGGCCAGTAGGGCATGCACATCTTCTATAGGCCTGAACCTAGCTTCAAACTTAGCTTTGAGAGTGTTTCAATCAGTCACAGTCTGGGCCTGCAGATGATAGAACTAGTCTATAGTAGCACCTTGCAATGTTTCCACAAATAGCTTGACTGCTACGTCCTCATATTCCATGCTTATTACACCATAGGTTATGCTTTAAGCTACAATATGTTCATCAAGATGGACTCTCTTATCACCAAAGAGTTTGGGTAAATTCTTCCTTGAACTATGTGGTAGCTCATATAGAGGTGGAGTTTAATTGAGTGGGCCAAAAGAGTTACCCCAGGGGCCTTGAACTACCATGATTTGATTATGGAAAAGGGGGATAACAAATATAGGTGGAGTATGTATAGGCAAAGCTCTGTTAATAGTAGAAAAAGAAGATTTGCCTTGTATTGGTGACCTGGTATTGGTAGGAGGAAGACTCCTAGTTCATTGAACTTAAAGTTGTGGAGGAAACAAATTGAAATTGCCCTGCTGCACCAACTCAAAAATAGAGTCAACAACACCTTTGGGCTCTCTAGCTTCTAGTATAGCATGGAGTTGCCAAATTGTAGAATAATAATGGAAAAGAGTTGGCCCTGCTTCAGCTTAAAGCTTGAGGCTTCAAACTACGTGATCTTCCCCAGCAGAGTCTCTAAAAAACTATTCGCATGAAGCTGGCAGTGTTCTTTCCTACTTCACGTCGTTCCCCAGTGATATGAAATGATTAAATTTGAATAGATTGGAAAAGAATAGGAAATTATCTTCGATCCCCAGTGGAGTCACCAAAAAACTATTGGGTGAATATTTTGTCACCAGCTAACTGATGAACAAAATAGGTAGTTTCAACCACATCATAAGGAGACTGGTTGGCCAAGTGTGTAGGTTTACCACATCAAAAGGGGACAAATCTCTCCTCTCATCAAGGGAAGGTACTCTGTAACTATAAGGAGCTATATATATATACCAGTTACTTGTTACCTATCAGAAAGAACACCTGTTATTTGCTGTAAGACCACTTCTGAAAGAAGAGAAGTGCCTTCAGTGTTTTCACCTAGATTTCTCCTTTTTTTGTGAACATCATCTCTGAAATAAGAGAGATGGATGGTGTTGTCCTACCCTTGAGTGTTATTTTTTGCACACACACACACACACACACATATGCAAAAAATAACACTCAAGTGTAGGACAACACCATCCATATATATATATATATATATATATATATATATATATATATATATATATATATATATATATGCAAAAAATAACACTCAAGTGTAGGACAACACCATCCATCTCTCTTCTTTCAGAGATGATGTTCACAAAAAAAGGAGAAATCCAGGTGAAAACACTGAAGGCACTTCTCTTCTTTCAGAAGTGGTCTTGCAACAAATAATAGGAGTTCTTTCTGATAGGTAACAAGTAACTAGTAACAGGGGGCATAGTAACTAGCAAAAAAAGGTGTAGCATAAAGTCTCCACCTCAACTACCCAAGAGTGAAATATACAAGATAATGGGGGCACAAAGTCATCCCAAGATCCTTTACATAGAAATAAACTGAAAACATACACACTAAAGACAATTGTGGTAGCATAAATTCTTCCCACAATTGGCTTTAGGACACCTTCCTGATTACTTTTACTAATTCTACTTATTTCATTAAATGGACAAGAACACATTCAGGAAATAGACATAAGAATAATCTCCTAAATGACATAAGCTATTATAGCTCAAAGTCTAAAAGTAACTTGCTTTCTCATTCAAACAAAGAAATATGACTAACAATCTGAGCTCAAAGTCTTAGTGATCGCCTCACAATTTTGGCAGAGTTTTGCTTCTATAACCAAAATATCTCTCTAGCATAAAATAAGAGATTACAATATATAGCAGCCAAAGAAGACTTGGTACTTTGTTTCATAGAATGGCCCATGCTGCATTCAATTCCTTGAATGCATTTTAGTTTAGACAAAGAGGGCCATGCTAGAACAGGGCATCTACCTTAACTGTGGCATGTCGATTTATCTCAAATGTCTTCTCCTGGGCTTGGATCAACTGGTCTATCTCTAGAAATGTGCTTAGCTGTCCCCTTACTTTTATTTTAATAGAGAAAAATAAACTGTGCCTTTTAATATTTGCAAGCTCAAATATCTACTTGGTGGACTATTCCACCTACTGGAAATAACTCCTATGCAGATATTTCTAGTCTTTCCCTCTTTCCTATTGCAATTTGAGCTCTCAGGCTATCTTTTCCTCTTTTTATTGGCCTTTTCAGCTCCTTCTTCAACTGGTCATTGAGTTTGTTTTCAGGTTCCATGCCATATTTAAAAATCAATAGATATTTCATTATCTTGAATTTGACGTCCATAGGGACATCAATAGTCACTAGTTGCTTGAACCACTTTGAAGCATGAACCTTTAAACCTATAAAAGTTCATTGGTTCAATGGTTGAATGGTTTGGGTGGTCTTATCAACTCCTTGGTTCCATCACTTTCCTAGTCTAATCCCTTTTTTGCTTAGAGCTTTATTTGAATTGTTAAACCTATGAACCTTTGAACCTTTTTGGTTAAAGGTTCAATGGTTCATTCTCTTTCTTAGAATCCTTTATTTTTCTAAGTCTTTCAAAACTTTGAAATTCCTTCGACTTTATATCTTTGGAACCCCCCATAGGGAAGGTGTCCCTTCGGGTCTTGAGAAAGGTCCATTTCCTAGTCAATGAGAGCCCCTCACAAGGGTACCTACCCTTTGGGGTCCTTCGGGTGGCCTTCTTCTTCAAATCCTACAGAGTCTGTAGAACCAAGCCAGTAGAGTTCATATAAATAGGCCTGCAGAGTCTATAGAAACCATCATGTGGAGTCCATAGAGTCAAGCCTATAGAGTCCATAGAAGCAAGCCTACATAGTCTATAAAACCTAGCCTATAGAGTCTGTATAATCAAGCTTACGAGCCTTTGAACATTCCTTTAGACAAAATGTCTGAAGGAACTCATTCAGACAATTTGTCTGAAGGATTTCACTTGTAAAATTTCATCATGGAAAATATTTTTGAAAGATATATTTTTGTTCCCTTTTATTCACTACCCTCCACAAGGGCACTTGCCCTTTGGTCTTTGGGGGATTCCTTTAAACCGATCGATTAAACCAACAATGGTTCAACGGTTCAATGGTTCAATGGTTCAATACTGTGTTCCATTTATTCAATTGACCACTTGAACTAATTGCTTTGAACCATTCATTTAAACCAACTTATTGGAATAAATCTTCTAACTTTGATTGAACTCATTGAACCTTGAACCTTTGAACCATTTTGGTTCAAGGTTCAACGGTTCAATGGGTTCAATCTTTCTTCTTTTCTTTAAGTCCTTTGAAGCCATTGAACTTGTTGAAGTGGTTGAACTTTGAAATTTTGCTGACATCGTTGAACCTTTGAACCCATTAAACCTTTGAACCTTTGGAAGTGGGGTTCAATGGTTCAATCCTTTGTTTAAAGCTTGTTGATGGACCTTTTGGTTGAATCGAGGCATTGAACCAACCTTGAAACTGTGTAAGTGTTGGGAACTTGTTTCTTTATGAGAGCTCACCTATTGAAGTCATTGAACCTGTTGAACCTACTAGTCCCTTAACTAAAAAAGCTTGAATAATGAGTAATTTGAATGCTCAGAACAATTTTTGAGAAGGGAAGAGAGAATTTTGGCCTGCAAGACCAAAATAGTTCATATGTTATCCCAAAAATGAGTGACAAATTTTGGGAACAATAGATCCAAAACACTTTAGCCTCCTTGACTTGTATTTTTGGACCTCTAAATTGGCATGTTATTGTAACTACTATTTGACTCTCTATGAAAATGGTTAAACAAATTTTACTAAGGTGAAATTTGGTCAACATTATTAGCAATTTTGAGGGAAGGCATGCCTACTATGTTAAATACCATTCACCTAAATCCTTCCATTGGGCATGGAGTCACGCATTTAGGAACTTCAAATAGAATTGAATAAGCTTTAGTTCAAAAACACACTTGCTAGGTTGATTACACACACAAGGTAGAGACACACAACAAACAAAGGGAAGAAAAACACACATGATCTACAAGCACTTAGGGAAAACAACCACAATAAAGGAAACACACTAAAACAAATTATATATAAGGCATGGCCAACAAGGGTCAAAAGTAAGGATTTAAGTGGATTCCATTCATTGGAATAGGTAGGTCTTCTCCATCCATTTTGAATAGTTGAAAGGAGTTTCGTTACTTGTACTTGATAATGATGTAAGAACCACTCCACAATGTATCAAACTTTGTATGTTTTCTTTTTTTTTCTCTATCTTCATCCCATTTCAAGACCAAGTCACCTTATTTAAACAGTCTTTCCCTTGCCCTTTTGTCAAAGGATTTCTTCATGAAGACTTGATGGTGTTCCAAAGCTTTGTGTGCATCATCTCTTGCCTCTTGTAGCTACATTAATTCTATTAATCTAACCTCCATGGGATTATTTTCAAGTAATCCTAGCTATTGTGTAAGTTCCAAGGTAGGGAGATCTTGTGATATGGACAACCTAGCTTCTCTCCCATAGATAAGTACAAAGGGAGAATTACCAATTGACTTCTTGGGAGTATTTTTTCTACCCATAAGGTTATCTTCAGCTTGTTATTCCATGCTCTTTGATTGGTTTCCAATGTCCTCTTAATGATTTTGATGAGGTTCTTGTTGGTAGACTCAAACACTTCATTACCTTGAGGGTAGTAGTTGGATGAGGTACCTAAATGAACTCTACTCTTTGCTACCCAATCAAAAGTTTTAGCACTTATGAAAGCAAGTGCATTATCTAAGATGATGACATGAGGAGCTCTAAACCTTGTTATAATGCTATCATAGAACTCCAAGATGGCATTTTAATTTGCTTCTTTTAAAGTAATAACCTCTACCCATCTTTTGAAGTAGTATATAGTAGTTAATATCTATTTGTGTCCAGCACTTGATGAAGGGTTGATCATGCCAATGAAGTTAAGGCCCCATTGCATAAAAGGATGGTCCACTTGGTTAGGATTCAATGGAAGGTGATAAAGCTTTTTTTTGCCAAAAAATAAAGCATATTGAGGACAAACCTTATCCCACTAATAATAAAAAGACTAGGCCAATAGTAACTAGCTCTCATTATTTTTGTAGTTGTTGTTTTAGGAGAGAAGTGACCACCATCTGTACCATTATGGAACCTTTATAGCAGCATATCAAATTGGTCATTGTTAATGCATATTAGAAACACATTGCTCACATCTTTATTAAATAGAATACCATTCACAAGATAATAATGAATAGCCTACACCCTAAACTACCTTCTTTGAGATTTGTTCAATCAATTAGGACACTCACCATTTTGAAGAAAATTAATGATGTCTTGTGTCCAACCTTGATTCTACATTTGATCAACTGGCTAGTCTTGAACTCGATTCACTAAGGCTTGCTCTTTTGGCTCTTGAAATTTAGATGCTAAGTGCTCACATAAACCTCTTCCTCTTACTAGGCTAGTTACCTTAATGTCAATGTCATATTCCATCACCTTCATGATCCATCCAGCTCTCTTCTCATTGAGATAACTGCTTAGGAGAAACTCCTCGGTGATAGGATGGGATACCATGACATGGACCATATTATTGGAAACCATATGCGTAAACTTTTTCAAGCCTCTAATGATGGTTAAAGCTTGTTTCTCAACAAAATAATGTCTCAATTTGTAGTCTTCTAAGCCTTGGCTAAAAAAAGCAATTGGTTGTTCAACATCCTCATCATTCTTTTGCATAAGCATAGTTGAGATTGTATTCAGGTTAGCAAAAGTATATATAATGAAATCCTTAGCAAAATTCAGATTTAAGAGAGTGGGAGATGCTGTAATTAATTGCTTGATTGCCTCAAAGTTGCCTTTACCTTATTTTATCCAAGTAAAAACTTGGTTCTTCTTTAGCATTGTTGTGATAAGCTTTACCACAGTTTCAAATTTTGGTATAAACCTCCTTACAAAGTTTATTTTTCCCAAGAAAATTTGCATCCCTTTCTTGTGTTGAGACAAAGACAAGCCTAGAATAGCTTTAATCCTTTCAGGGTCAATAGATAAGCCTTCTTTTGAAACAACATGACCCAAAAGCTTACCTTCATAGATAGTGAAGATGCATTTCTTTGGATTGATGGATATGCCATACTCTCCACACTTACCAAACACTTGCCTTAGATGTCTCATATGATCAACAACAACTTTTGAAAAAATGGTTATATCATCAAGGTAAACAACCAAAAACTTATTAATAAAACCTTTGAAATCCATGTCCATTGCCTTTTGAAATGTAGCTCCAACATTGGATAAACCAAATGGCATATTCTTGTAGGCAAAGGTCCCCCACTTGGTGGTGAAGGCTATATTGAATTGATCCCCTTCATTTACCAATATTTTATTATAACCTGAATAACCATCAAGAAGTGAAAAATGTTGAGAACCTGAAATAACTTGCAAAATTTGTTCCATGGAAGGGAGTGCATAATTATCCTTGAGAGACACTTTGTTTAGATCATGAAAATCCATAAAAAGTGTGATTTCTCCATTCTTTTTTGAATCGGCACAAGGTTGGATACCCAAGTTGATTTATTGATAGGAAAGATAATCCTAGACTCAATCAATATGGTTATCTCTTTCTTCATGAGTTCTTCTACCTTGGGGTTGATAGGCCTTTAATTTTGCCTTACTAGTTTAGCTCCATGCTCCAAGTCAATGGTGTGATGATCTAGAATTGGGTCAAAATCTTTTAGGTCCTTGTATTCCTAGGCAAAGATGTCATGAAAATCTTTGCATAATTGATCCAAACTTGAAAGCTTTGGTTGAAAGATAATTGAGAAATAAGAACAACACAATTCAAATAATGCTATCTCTGAAAAGAGATGTTTTATTTATCAAAATTGCAGACCCAAACATATGCTTATCTCTGAGAAGAGATGTCTGATTTCCATTTTGGGTTACATCTTCATTTATACATGTTTTGAAGGTGTGGGGAGGATGTGTAAGGTCACCAATCTTGATGGAGATGAATTGGTTCAACTTCCACGATCTACAACAATATAGAATTCGAGGAATTACTATTTTTAGAAAGTTACTATTTTTAGACTGGACTAATAAAATTGAAATTTGGGACACTTCCGTTGGTTTTTATGGGTCCAAAATTCATTAGGAAGAGCTGAATGCCATCTCATGATGTTCCCCTCATTATTATCTTTCCAACGGTTCAAACGGTGAGTCAATTGGAGCTACGGTGCAAAAGTTATGGCTCCCAGAAGTTCCGCCATCAAATAGGGTGGACCCATCACCCGAATTGTTATCTGAATTGTTGTCCGGATCAATAATGCAATAAAAGCTTGCCTTTCTAGTTGAGAACAAGCTTTGTCAATCTTCAAAATTTTTTACTTGAAAATTAGAACTCTCTCATAGTTCTATTCTTTTGATGACATGCTCATTGTTTGGTTTTTATTTTGATTATCCTCATTGAAGAAACTCTCTAAGGTAGTCATCCCCTTGGGTATTTTATTTGTCTTCAACTATATAATCTACTCTTCATAATGATCATGCAACTTATTATGATTTATTGTAGAGAAGCCTATCTCATTTTTCAAGAAGTGTGTAATGTGTTCATCACTTTCAAACACTTGTCATGATAATTCATTATCTAGAATGGAAGGTATTACAATGATCTTGATATGATATTGATCCTTCTCTTGTTTAACATCAGCAACTGAGTCAAATGTACTCTAATTGTAGCCAATCTATTAGCGTGCTTGTTCAAGTCTCTTGGTATGGCCGAGATGTTGAAGGCATCCAAATCCTCAAGTAGATCTTATACCCTATTATTGTAGGAATTGACCAAGGGGTTCTTAGATGTAGCTTGAATTCTTACTTGATGAGTGACCAGCTCACTATCTCCATATACTTTCAAAAGCTTGATTCCTCTTTTCTTTTCCCATTAGAGACCATGAACTAAGCCTTCATATTATACCATGTTGCAAGTTCATCTAAAGTGAAACCTATAAGAAGAGTAGTAATGATTCTTTAATGGGGAAACCAATAGGACACCAAGTCTTGCACCTACTTTTATCTTTGAACCATCAAAAAGCATTTATCACATGCCATCAAGCTCATGATCTTCATTGGTGAGTGAAGGAATTGGGGTGTTTCCCTCGTGCATGTAGTAAACTCCTAAATCATTTTCCTCAATGAAAGTGTAAGGATCAAGGCCATGTTTTTTGGTATTGTACTTGTCAAGATATAGGTTAGAAATATCTTCAAAAGGAGAAGATCTTTCACTATTCAGGACTGCCTCTTCCTCTTTACTGATTAAATAGTTTTGATTTGTCATTATCTCCAAGTATGGCTCAATGTGGAACCTTGCTAAGGGTTGAGTCCTTATGGTTATCTTAGTTCCATACCTTGTTTTCAAAGATAAAAAGGACCAATCAGTAGAAATGTATCCTCCTATCTTGGTCATAAAGTCCCTAGACAAGCATATAGTAAAGTGTGTTGGAAGGTCCACTACCACAATATTTTGCATAGGAAGCTTGGAAAGCCATGTAAAACCTTTTCAGACCTTTGACCAATCCTACCATCTTGGTTGGACTTTCGTCTAGCTACAACATGCCTTTACTATGTGGCTCATAGTTTAAACCAAGCTTATCAGCCACTACTTTAGGCATAATAGTAGTGCTTTCTCCACTATCCATAATACAATTGTGGACCAACTTATCTCCTACAATGAGTGTGAGGTAGAAGGGTGGAGGCTTTTTAGCTTTAGTGGAAGGCTCCAAAATATGATTTGGAGAATTTGTGAGAGCCACACTATGATGCCTTGAAGATTGAGGATCCACCTGCATGCTTGCTAACTACTCTTTAAAAATATCCTTTTGACTAGGTATATGTAGAACCTCCCAAAAGGATATGCTTGTCTTAGTGCTCTTTAATGAGTCCACAATATTTAGAGATGGAGTACTCACTTTCTCCTTCATTTTTATGGTAATAAAGGAGTTTTTTCCTGCTATGTTACAATCTTGGGAGCTATATTTAATTTTGATTTTGTTGATGAACATGGATTGTAGGAGGTGCAATACTTTGATTGGGATTTTGTATCCTTGGAGAGGCATCACTTGGAACTATTCATGGCTCTTGGCCTTCTCCCAAGGCTCTCTTCTTAGACCTTGTATTAGCTGCAATTGGCATGCCTTGAGTTAACACAAAATCATCCTTTTCTTAAAAGTTCATCATCCCCACACTTAGGCTTCTACCTTTTCCATGATTATCCATTTGACTAGGACATGCTTCTTCTACTATCATGTAAGGAGTAGCTTCTTCTTGTGTAGTCAAAGTGTAGCTAGTTTTTCCATCATCATGTGTAAATTGAACTTGAGGTTGCCCCCATTGGTCCACATGATCTTATCCTTGCATTAGGTTTGCATGAACTAAAACAATAACCTTTATGCAAGGAGTTGAATTTGGATTATATGCATTGGGATGCCTACTCTAACCTTATTGATTTTGTCCTCTCCCTTGATAATTGTATTGGGATGGAGCTCTATATCATTATTGAGGATAGTATGGTGCATTATGAGGATCACTTGCCTAATATTGAGCTTTCTTGAGATGATATCTCAATGATATAATTTATTCATCCTTATCCATAATGTTATCTACCTTCTTGGGAAAGGCTCTTGGCTTCACATTGGCATTGGGAACCTGAGACATGCTTGGAGCTTCAACTGAGTTGTGGGACAACAAAGGCATGAAAACTCTTGGAGTGAGTCTTCCAGCCTGAATCAAGCTATTCTCAGCCTCAATTGCTAGCTCATATACACTTAGAAGAGTGAATCCTCCCATTGACTACAACATAATAGAAACACTGATACCAATACATTTAAGGTATGGTGGGAACATAAAGCTAGGAGGAGGTCTCATGATTGGTGGCAGCCTATACCATGTTCTTTGAAATCTCTTATGGATTCATTTGGACTTCTTCTTATTACATTTAGATGATGTATTAGGGAAGCATGATCACTCTTATTTTTTAATCTTATCACCAATAGGTCTCTAAAACCATCCCAACTTGTAATGCATCCCCCCTCCAACATTCTATACTAGTTAAGTGCTTTGCCTTTTAAAGACATGGCAAGTAGCCTAATGGCTATGTTGGCCCTAGTAACATTATGGAAATTACAAAAATTAGAGATGTCTCTAATATGTTTAGATGGGGTAATAGGACCCTCCCCATTAAAACTAGGAATATTCTTGGTAGTATTTGGAGGGAGGGGCTCATATGCAAGAAGCTCTATTAGGTTTAAGGTCTTTAAAGGAGGGAAAGGTTGATGTCTATTTATCTTTACCCTTTCTCCCATTTCCATTATTCCTTTATGATCCTCTATTTCTTCTTATTTAACTTTCTCCTCTCCTTGAAATTCTTCAGCCTCTTCTACTTCTTCCCCTAAACCTCCTTGCTAAGGATTTAATAGGGCTAGGAGTGGTTCAACGCATTATTTTTTAAGAAAAGCTTCAACTGAAGGGGTTTGTCAAAAAATATTAAGGATATTGTGAGGACCATGTAGGATAATGTATAAAAATTGGTCTAGAACCAGGGATTCACACCCTTTTGGAGTTTCCAAATGCTGGGTTAGCGGTATTTCTACTACTCAAGCATGTCAAGACCATCATTTGCCTTGACATAGCAATAATTTGGGTCCCATGAAGCATGCCAAAACTATTGTCTCCAAATCTTGCACCTTAGAAGAGGGTTATTTAGGCCTCCTCTAGATTTGGGCAATATGGGAATATTTTTAGGCTATGGGTGTGCCTTTAAGTGGAAATGAACCTCTAGGTTGAAAGGGCTAGCTCCCTATATTAGCTTTTGTGTAATAAGACTGCTGAACCAATTTGTATGAGTGAAAAGAGTTAAAATTTTGCATAAAAGAAAATCCTAGTCTAAGATGGTGTTACACTAAAAATTAGTATCCATATTATGCCTTATACTTATGCACAATACACCAAAATATGGTCTATAACTCAAGCTCTAGAATATTCAAACATAAGTATTTCAATGTAGAGACAAAATGAATGAGATCACATAAGGTAAATAACTAGAAAAGACAACCTGTATAGTCCAAAAAAAACATTACACATGTGCAAAATCTCATATAGATAGAATTCACTCTACATGACATGTTGGCTCAACTCTTTGCTCAAAAACATGAAGGATAGAGAAGATAGGGATAAAACATCACTTGTTGTCACTATATGTCTCTTGCATGCCTAGGCAAATGTCTAGAACTTAGAAAGAAAATAAACTTATGCTTCTTTACTCAAAGGCAAGAAAATGGCAAAACATTATAGCAAGGCTTCATCATACTATATGTGGATGATAAAACTAGAGACCAAGGGTCTTATTTATAATAGAAGAGGGAGAGGAGAGAGAGCTCTTGGGCAAAAAAATAGAATCCCCCAAAATGGTTTATAGTCACCATCCTGGTGAAATTGATTCTAACCATTCTCTCATTCAGTTGGAGTTTGTCATTCTTTTTTATTCACCCTCTTGAAATGACCAAGGTCACTACAAGATCAATGGTGAGATGACCTTCCAAAATAAATGGCTCAAATCACTACAAAATCAATGAATTCTTCATGAGAGCTCTCATGTTTTATACTACAGATCCATTTAGGTTTTCCAAGTGACTACTTCTACTTGAATCTTTGAGTTCCTCAATTTATTTTCCTTGTAAAAGTCATAAGCAAATCTCTTTTGAAAAGCCACAAAGCATTGTCTCTTCCTTTTCAATCTTTTTGATTAATTTTACTTGTAAAAGTCATATGCAAAGCTCTTTTAGAAACCCGATTTGCACTATCTTTGCTTAAGACCCTATCAGGCTCTCTGAATGGCTTTAATTCCTACTTGAAGACTTTAGGCATGATTTGATGTCCTATGACACATCATCTTTGAATCTCAATGGCTAGTTGGCCACCCTAAATTTGACATCCTGCATCATGTCATGCCTTTGAATCCCAACAGTTAATTGGCTACTCTAAATTTGACATCCTATAGCACATCATCTTTGCACCCCAATAGATAGTTGGTTGTATTAAACATGAAATCCTATGACACATCATGGGGATCCATCACGTTGGGTTTATTGTTTTAAGAAATTTTCCTGAAGTAATTCCTTCAAATATTTTTTTTGAAAGAATTCTTTCAGGGATTTTGCCTGAAAGGCAACGACTAGTTCCTTCAGGAACTTTTCTCAAAGGACACTTGAGAAAGTGTCCTTTGAAAAAGTTCTGAATGATACTTGGTGAAGGCATAGGGTCCCTTAGAAAAATTACAAAGGTAATTTCCAAAGGAAATGGGCCTTTAGAACTTTTTTGAAGGGCATTTCTAAAGATAAATTGACCTTCGAAAAAGTCCGAAGGGTTGCTTAGGAAGAAAAATGCCCTTAGTAACTTTTCTAAAGGGTCACTTGGAAAGGAAAGTACCCTTCAAAAAAGTTTGAAGGGATACTTGGGCTACAAAGTTCCCTTTAGAACTTTTTTGAAGGGTCACTTGGGAAGAAAATTATCCTTCAAAAAAGTTTGAAGGGACACTTGGGAAAATAAAATACCCTTCAGAAAAGTCATAAGGGACACTTGGGGGGGAACATTATTAAGACCATATTAGGTTCTCTAATTTATTTTTTTTGTAAAATTCATAAGACTTGCTCCTTGGAAAACCTGGAGTCATGCATCATTGAAAACCTGCAAAGCATTGGAAGGAGTAATTTGGGTTCATAAACCTAGATTACTTATACTCATGAAACTTTAACAAGTCGATTTGTTCAAAGAATTTGACTTGGTCTTGATAATGTAATTTGCATTTACGAAGGGCCAAGACTTGACTTATATAGAACCTAACATATACTACAATGGAGCCAAAACACTTTAGCCTCCTTGACTTACAATTTTGGACCTCTAAAATGGCATATTCTTGCAATTATTGTTCAACTCTCTATCAAAATGATTGAACAAATTGTAATAAGGTGAAATTTGGTCAACAAATGCCACATAAATGGATAGCTCAGCATGGGTATTTTCATATTGACATGACACATTGGATTCTTGAACTAATGAAGATTAGAAATATGAACATAGGTGTCTTAGACTTAATTTGGTTAGTGAATATGAAATAGAAGATCTAGAAATGAAACAAGAGAAGGCTATAATTATAGAGGCATCTCCAAGGTCAATTAAGTTGACATGGCATTCTTTTTTGAATTAAAGACCCTGTAAATCCTTTCAAAGGAATATTGTATTCTGTAAAGGCATGGGAAACATGTAATGCATAGTTTAGTTAGGTTAGTAATAGTTAAAAAAGGTCATTAGTCCTAAAGTATTTGTAAAGGGATACTTGTCTGTGAAACTTATCTAGTTGCATGTTGAGAAGGAATGACTAGAATATCTCATGAATTTTCTATATAAAGGAGGTATTTCCAAATGTTAAAGGGGGAGTCATTAGGGACAAAACTACTTTGTAAACTTGGAGCAATGAATACAAGCAAGGAATTTTGCAAGGATTATTCAATATTTGTTTGTGTGTTTGCTATCATGATTGCTTCCTCTATTTTCTAGTTTGATTGTTAGATTTGAATGGTTTTCATGAATTTTAGATGTTCTAATATGAATGCAAAGTTGTTAACTTATGCTTATGCTAGGTTGATTGAAGGATTCTATATTTAGTTCATTTCCTTTGCTTTGCTTACAGATGTGCCAATGCTATGTGTTTATAGAAGTAAATCTTCAAATTAAATCTGGTTTCTCATTTGCATCATCTCACTTTTATTTAAACCCTCACGTGGTATGTAGTAGGATTTGTGCTTATGCAATTTCATGCTATATATGGGTTAAAGTCATGTCTAGATGAAATATAAACTTCATCATTATGTTTAGGGTGAAGATCAAAAACACCTTCTTTCTACCTTACTCTTCCTTTTACTCCTTTTTTATCAAATCACTTTAGTTTAACTTGTCACTATAAATATCCATGATAGATTAGGGTTATAATTTAGGGTTTGGGCATCATTCATTAGTTTTAGTTTAGATTAATTTTCATTTTCAAAAAGTTTTAAGACCATGGTTTCTCCCAACAACCATTTACATGTTCATTTTTTGAAATAGTCATTTATCTTGGCCACTACTCCACCATAGATCTTGGGAAGATCATAACCAAAAATTCATGCAATGGATTCTTTGGATTAAAAAATGAGAAGTGTTTCTTAAACACTATATGAACTTGTTTATACATTTAGGTGCATTAACACACAATTGTGCTCCAGAGTAGTTGGGTGTTACCCATCTATCTACTCAAGTTCAATAAGGTAAGCAACATGTTCTTCATCATCAGAGAGATCCAAACATCTTAACCCAAAATGAAGGGATTAAAACCTCTAAGAGAAGAATGGATTTGGAATCATACATGAGTGTATATATGGTTATCCCTATTGTTATTCCAAAGCTAGTCTGATAGGCCCAAAGGGTAGGATAAAGAATGAGATGCCAGTCACACTTGGACTGGGCAAAGGTATAAAGAAGCATCTTCTTCAACATCTTGTTTGAAGATTCATATTACCCATTTCCCTAGGGATAATGGGTGGAGGATAAATGGAGTTTAAACCTAAAGCATTTAATGAACTCATACATCTCAAGGCTTTGAAATCCTAAGCCATTATCATCCATAATCACAATGGGAATCCCAAACCTACAAATGAATTAGTTTAAGACAAACTTGGTGATGGTCTTCCCACACATACCGTTAAGAGGCATGGCCTCAACCTACTTTGTGAAGTAGTTAGTGGCAATGATAAACTAGTGATGGCCATCAAAAGAGGTAGGTTTGAACTCACCAAAAAAATTTAGAGACCAAATCAAGAAGGGCCAACAGGCTAAGAAGGAATGCAAGAGGCCTACAAGGGCATTGATAAAATCCTTAATGACTTGGCACATCTTAAAAATCTTGGTGTATTGGATGACATCCTTAAAAAGAGTGGGTTAGTAGTAGCACATATATAATAATAGGCTGATAAATGGCCTATCCTCTTGAGTGTCCCCAACAAACAGTCCTGTGAGACTCCTTCAACATGAGGGGTGTATCCTTGATGGCTAGGCATTGCAACAACATGCCATATAAACCTCTATTGAAAGAGATGCCACCTATGATAACATATAAAATGGAAATCTTATGGATATGATAGTATTCCTATGAAGGAACATCGATAGGATAAGATTGAGTCTTAAGGTAATAAAAAATGTCTCGATACCAATCACAATCAAAGACCTCAATCCGATCAACCGAGTAGCCATCTCATTAGGAAAGGCATCATAAACCAATTTCTTCTAAGGTTGGGTAGTGAGAATTCAACAAGTTACTCAGCTACATCCAAGCCTTTGGTGGATTTGTGGTTAATAATATAGAGGTATAACTCCTAAATAAGCATGATCCACCTCATGGTCCTACTAGCAAGGTGTGTTTTACTAAGAAAGTAGCAAATTGAACCGATTGGGAAATCACATTGGTGGTTTGGTCTAACATGTAATGCCTCATATTCTTTATGGAAAAGATAAGGTAGAGGTACTAGCACTCAATAAGATATTATTTGAGATCAGGGCTAACTATCATGCAATAAATGTAGTAAATAACTCTTTGTCTACCTTTTGGCATAGCATGCCCTTGATGGAAAGATTAGTGATGGAGGTATACAATATGAAATCATGACCATTAATAAGTACCATCAAGATGGAAGGATTATGAAGCATGCATTTAAATTCCTTAAAATTCACTTGGACTTCAATATACCATAAGAATGAAGTGTTCTTATTTAAGAGACATGTGAGGGGTGTGGATTTATGAGCATACTCCTCAAAAAAATGTCTAAAGAAGTTGAGCCTTCCAAGGAAGGATTGAAACTAAATGAGGTTACATGGGGAGGCATATCAAGGATCACCTTTATCTTTTCAATATCCACCTCAATTCCCCTTTTAAAAATGAGTAAGTCAAGAAGTTTTCCAATAGAAATGCTAAAAATGCACTTCTCAGGGTTAAGGTTAATGTGATACTCCCTAAGACAATTAAAGATGATGTTGAGGTCTCACACATGATCACCCCACTTATAGTATTAAATGAGGAGGTAATCAACATATCACTCCATAATCTTGTGGATGAGGTCATGAAAAATGTGCATTATGGCATGTTAATATGTAGCCCCAACATTCTTCAGACCAAAAGGCATGATGGAATAATAGAAGGTAACCCACGAGGTAATGAATATCATCTTGTGTTGGTCTTTAAGTGTAATCCATAAATGGTTGTACCTTGAGAATCCATCTATGAGGGATATGATCTCAAAACCAATTATGGAGTCAAAAATCTAGTCGATCAAAGGAGTAAGAAAATTATCCTTTGGGCTAGCTAGATTGAGATCTTGAAAGTCGATAAAAATATGAATGACTCCATTCTTATTGAGAATATGGATTATGTTGTCAAACCATCTGAGGTAGTCAATGAATTGGATGAAATCAACTTAGATGAGCTCAATCTTAACCTTGACTAATTGAGTGACTTTTACCACCATAGGTCATTATTTTTGGCAAATACGATGGGATCCATCATCCATAACAAGGTTATGAACAATGGCATTGGGGTCTATTCCATTTATATTAGTGTATTTTTAAGCAAATACATCCAAAAATTCACACAAAAAGGTGACCAAGATATCCCATTCCTCGAGAGCAAGGCTAGCATTGATCTTGGCAATCTTTGGCCTTGTTAAAGTGCCAAGGTTGACATATATTGACCCTTAAAAATCCATAGCATTGCCTACCTTAAAACATTTAGGCATAGGAGGGAGTGATTGATATAACATTTCTATCTTGACCATAAGGACATGCACTATGGGGATGCCAAGGGTTAGGCCATTAGAGAGATAAATATCTAAACTTAAATGATCAATGGGATAATGGTACTTATGATAATCTCATATGATCTTGATGTATCCTTTTCTCTCCTTAAACAAGTTGCATATCATAACATGAATGAAATCACACTTGAGATCAGACACATATACTCTAGTGGCTTTAGTGGGAGACACATTAAGAGAGCTTATACTCTAATGCAAAAAGTATGATGTGAGGAGAAGCTCAACATCCATAAAGACATCTTGAAATTGGTATATAAAAAGGGAAGAGATGATGTGGCATCATGGAGATGAAGAGGGAGTCAGCTGGCATATGCTAAACTTCAAATGAATGAATGTTGATTGATACTCAGTGGGGTCACAACATTCATCCTTGGGAAAATGAGACTCAGAAGTAGGGGGTGTGTGAGAAGCCTCAAAAAACTATGAGAAGATAGCCAAAGCCTCTCTTGAAGGCTTTGTATTTGCATAGAGCAATACCCAAGGATCTAGGTTAGCCTTCATAGTATGAACATCACCTTCATGCATCAAATAAACCATGAAAAACATGGCCAATGTGATGGCCTACATAGTAGAGGTTCAAGGATGGCCACGAATCATATCGTATGAAAGATCCAAATCTAACACATATAACTTGATGCTGATGATCTTGGGGCCAAACTGACCTAGAGATTCACATTCCCCACTGGAAAAACTATGTCATTATTGAAGCCAACATGGTTATGGTGAGAATTAAGGAGCTTCTTTTGACTGATCCCAAGCTTGTTGAACACACATAGGGGAATGATGTTTAATGAAAATCCTTCATCAATGATGCATATCTTAATGTGGTAATCATCCATAAAAATATCAATATAGAGGGGAAATTTATCCCTCTTTACAAGAACTAAAGTGGCCGGTAAAGAGATGGGGTCAAAAGAGAGGATGAGGGTGATTAGATACATTAGGTTTGAATAACACTTGAACATCATAATACAATAGACCCTCATAAGAGAGACTAAGATTTTCAAAGATAAGGCCCATTTATTTAGGGAAAAATGAAGAAGGTCTTAGATGGAGATCCTAGTTGATGGGCCTTGTAACTCATCTGTGATGGAGTAAGGATGCTATCAATCTTGGGGAAGGATATTACATTCAAAGTCAAATCTGACTTTAGTTTTCCCTGCTCCTAT
The DNA here is from genome assembly GCA_037957365.1 of Torreya grandis. Classification (NCBI taxonomy): domain Eukaryota; kingdom Viridiplantae; phylum Streptophyta; class Pinopsida; order Cupressales; family Taxaceae; genus Torreya; species Torreya grandis. Next base: position 997,848 of record JARHVA010002967.1, on the reverse strand, counting down.
GGGTTGGATAGGAGACCTAACACCACTAGCATCTCTAACAAGGTTGGTGACATGACTTGAGCACATGTTGATAAATCACTCTTACCTAGTAGAGGCTATGTCAATAAAATTAATGACTTTGCTACCCTCACACTTGGCTTTCCCTCTCAAGTCATCCTAGGAAGAGGAGTCAGAAGAGGTAGAAGAGTAAGTGAATGATGGGCCTTAGCCTTAGATTTATTATTTTTCTTCTTATTTTCCTTGTCATGGTCAGATAGAGGATATTTTAACACATTCAACTTGTGGTTGGGATCCACAAGTGGAGAATACTAAGATGGAGGTAAGGCTTACACACTATAATTCTAGGTAGTATAATTGGCATCGTCATGTCCCTCCATTCGATGGTGATTATAAAACTTGGTAGGGTCATAAAGAAACACTATCTATTGTTTTGTTTTGATTGATTCAAAGGCCTTATTTTTAGTTGGATTATTTATCAAAGCATTCACCCCATGACTATCCTTCTTATCCTTCTTCTTAAGAGGATAATTAGTGACACCATCATGAGTCATGTTATGATTATGATCACATGAAGAAGATGACATTTAGGTTGGTATGGGGTGCATGCCTACATGCAAATTAAAGACTTCAATATTTAGACACTCATTAACAACTTCACCATACAAGGTGGGATTAGGCTTAAGGACCTCAATGTGAACCTATTACCCCAATGCTCATATGAACATGTCATAAAGTTGATCATCTAAGAACCTATTCTTGTACAAGTGGATGGTTAAATGCCACCTATGTATAAAATCAAAGTTTTACTCACCCTTGGCCTAGACCATGGAGGTGAGTGATTGAATGCTGAGGTTGAATGGTTTGAAGATATCAAATTATTGGATGAAGTCATCCATAAGGAACAAGAAACTAAAGAGATAATCTCAAGGTAGATTCTGAAACCAAACCAAAGCTTTAACTCATAGATAATGAATGAAGAGCTTCAACATCATGACTTCATCTTGTTCCCAATCCGTACACACCATCATGAATGCCATAATATGCTCCATGGGACTAGATTCCTGAGTCTCATTGAACTTAGGTAGTTTAGGGATAGGAGTAGGAAGGGGAATAACACATAGCCAAGGGGCTAGAGGATTCTTATAGAGATCCTCATAGGCATAGTTTATAGCAGTTTGGTGACAAGCTCTAGTAGGGGGATCATGAAGGTGATGATGTTTCCTATGACCATAGACATCATCATAACCTTGGTGGTGGAGAGGACTATGTTGATGTAGCTCTTAACAGGGGAGATTCTCATGTTGTAAATTGTCTCAACCATGGGGTGGGTAACTACCATGGGAAGGGTATCGTTCCCCATGGAGATGATGGGATGATGTGGCATACTCATGGAAATGGTTGTGATGACCTAGATCTCCATGATATTGTGCACATTCCATTAAATAAGGGTCAACCTAAGGGTGTTGATGCTCATGATAAGTCTCCCATGGATCTCTAGTCCATAGGTGGTAATCAAAATTAACATTTTCATCTAAAACTCTAAAGGATGGGATGGAAGGATGGGAGGATTACTCATGATTGGGATACCTCATTGAGTTGGAATACTTATAACCCACAACATGGAAATGAGGGGGTTCTTGTTAGAGAGTCTCTTGCTTAGAAGGTGGTATTGACCAATTTTGGTCTAAATATCAAATTCTACCGAGTATAAGATTTTAGTGGAAGTAGAAGAAAGTATAAATAAGAAATTTAGAGAGGCCATATCTTGTATATATGGTAGTCTTAAGAAAAAGTGATCACATGGGTTTGCTCATCTTGGTCCCTAGTTTCTATGCACTAAGTTTTATATCATCTACCAAAGCATGATATAAGTTTTGTAGGTTCAAACTTGGCTCCTCAGTCAGATTTTGCTAAGTTTCCCATACTTAGCCAAATGAACTAGACCATCATTAGGAGGTCATGCAAGAATGAATAGATCAATTAACTTGATTATTTTATAACTTCACTCAGAAATATCTTGAGACCAATTGATTAAATGGGTTAATCCCTTTTAGTCTCAATAACATCTCTTAAAAATTTGATGCCTCCATGACTTTTGCACTTCAAGTTATAGGCCTTCAAATTTGGACTTGAAACATAAGATGTTCACACTAATGTCAAAATAAAGCTCAGGAAAAAATATATCTATGCTTAAAATTGATGGTTTATGAGATGTCAAATACATCCATGTGAACATCAAATTATGTCTTCACAAACCTTAATTTTAATCAATGTAAATAATGGTTTGGGTTTAAAAGGTCCTTAAAAGGCTTGAAGTTAGTTAGGATCTAATAGTTTGCAGGAGCCCTCATATTAACACATAAGATATAATTATCCACACTAAGTCAACCAAGTCAAAAGGTCCCCAGGTTAAAGCCTGTAAATGTATACAAGCTGGACATAATCCAATAGTGTGAGATAATCAAGCCAAGATCTGACAAAGTAAAATCACTGACAAAAGGATGGGTCTTAGGAAAATCTAAGGGCTCATGCTTAATCATACCAATGATCTGATGGAGTGAAATAACTAATATGAAAGTGGGACTAGGGAGATATATGGTATGCATTAACTTGTACATATGTATTAGATGGAATGAATGGATTCAAAAAAGTCAATGAATCCAAGGAGCTAATGAGTCAAGGACAAGTGTCAAAAGTATATGGCTCCTAGTAGAAGATCAATAGATTCTAGGCATCGATGCACATCAATATAGATGGAGTGAGATAAGTCAAAAAGGGTTATAGGATTTTGATGATCAATAAAAAGAGGACAAGTGTCCAAACTCAATGGGTCTTGGTAGAAGATAGAAGACTCATGTGCATTCATACATCCATATGTTATGGTATGAGTGGAGTCAATAAGTTAAAAGGATCTACAAAAAAAATCATAAGGATTCTGAGCATGATGTAGATAGTCTAAGTTGGTAATCAATAGCTAATAAGTGAGAGCGATCTTGGACATTTTTAATGAAATTTGAATAAGTTTAAATGGACATAGGTAAAGCAAATGTTAAAGAGTTGAGTTCAAAAGTAAACCAGAGTTGAACCTGGGCCATAGTTCAGAAACCAAGCATCATCATCAAAACTCCATACAGGTAAAATAGATCCTTTAGGTCTAATAAAAAAGGTAAAAATAAATTAGTGACCATGAAGCAAACTCAGGTAGTTTATAGACTTTCATAGATACTAGGACTATGTGAAAACCAATGGTCTAAGATTGGTTTTCACTTATAGTGGACTTGTGTATCACCTATCATCATTGATAATTTTTGATAATGCAAGTATAGTTGGCCACCTAATGTAGATGTAGTACTTTTTAGCTAGTTCTAAGACATGGTTCTCATCAACAAATCAAGTGGAAGTAGCTTGGAGTCCTGAGATGATGCCCTGGTGGCTAGATAAGGATCAATAGAGCATTCAATTATTTTATAATGCCTTTAAAAATGTGCCTTCTTGATAAGGTCTTAACTCAATTGCATCCTCAAATTGATGACAATAAATCATAAGTGGTTGGTCATTTACCAATGCACAATTCTCTCTCTCCTTTTTATATAAAGGCAGGCTTTTAAGCCTTAAAATGGATCATCTATCCCTCTTTTTGGTATGACTAGACTCTACCAAAATTTGTACTAAAACACCTTTTGATGCAATAAAGATTGAATTATATCATTTTCTAAGTGAAATTGAAGTGTGTTTTATGAATTCAAGAACTATTTTTGAGTGAATATATGTTCCTCACTTATGTCTAAGTTTTTATCACTTTTAGGAAAGGCTTAATAGTCTCATACATCATTATAAGTGCAATATACAGTTTATTGTCTAGTTTCAAAGTGGATATTTTCCCTCTCTTGCTAATTTGGTAACTAATTAATGCCTTGTTATAAAATATTTGTGTGAGATTTATGTTCTTTGGTTTGAAAAGTGTCTCATAGTGTGTTTTTTATGAGTTGGATTTATCAAATCATTAGTGCATCACCTCTTTTTTTTACATGCTTTTATAAGTTTTGTCAATTCTCTCTCCCTTTTCCAAGCTAGTACTAGTTTAGGTTTAGTGTAGATGATAGATTCATAAATAATATGGCCTTATCCAGAGGTTTTATCTCATTTTAGGATACCTACAGCCTATGATCAATCCCATGTTGGTCTAGATTTGAGTAGAGGACCTGAATAATCCCCTTGCTTAGCTAGGGTGCAATCTAAAACCCCAATAATTTTGGCATGCTTGGTGGGACTCCAAGTTTATTTGGTATAATTAAAGTTTGATTATTGAGAATAAATATTCAAAGTAGTAGGAGAGATATACCATCATCAAAATCTATAGATCCTTTAGGTTGTAAAGCTCATAGCATCTTTCAGATAATGATTCCATGCCAAAGGTTACAACAAGAACATCAAGTAAAGGTAATTCTTTTGAACATATTGAATTTCCTCATACTTATTATAAAAGATAAAGATTTAATAACACAAGGCCTTATCCTCCAAAGTAGTATTTATCTTTTGGTCAGTCTATTAGTTTAGTCTAATCTATTGTCCTTATAAGCCAAATCCCTTTTTCCCAAATTCTTATCAAGAATTAAGTGTTTGTCCCATTTACCAAAGGTAATCCCATAAAATTTCCCCAGTATGATGACATTTTTATGTTTTCTCTAAAAGGTATCCCTTTCTTCTCTGGAGAATGAAATAAAACTACTGCTATTGAGCATATCCAAGATATTGCCAATCTATGTTCTGTTCATAATGTTACTCAAGATAATGTGGTTATCATATTACTTGTTGCCTCTTTCAAGGGAAAATCATTGTAATGGTATAGTAATCTTATTTTGGCCTCCATTTATACTTGGGATGAGTTAGTTGTAGCTTTAGTTAAGCAATTTGAAGAAAATTCTGGTCATTTATCTTTGGTTGAACAATTGACTACCATAAAAAGGTACCCTCATGAATTCATGTCAAACTTTAACCTTAGATTCCAAAAGACATGGATTAGGATCCCTGCATTGGTTAGACCATCCCTAGAGTATGCATTTTTTTACTTCCTTAAGGCCCTTGATTTTGATATAAGTGTCATGATATAGTCCATGGGTGGTAATAACTTAACAAATGCCTATGAGATTGTTATCAAAGCGTAGAACAATTTGATTCAAGTTGGTAAACTTTATCTAAGGCCTCTAATGCCCTTTTATCTATAATTACAACCCGTTCTTCCCCCTCAAGTTCACAAATTCCATATATATACCCTATTCCATCTCCAAAACTCTAAGTTGTAGGCAATCCTAATCAATTTAGTCAGATTGGTGATTTGTAAAGCATGTTACAAGCTTTCAGAAATGAAATTATTTCACTCAAGAGGCAATAGTACCAAGGTAGACCTTATCAACAACAAAACTAGAGTACCTATTAGTATTTCAATAATAAAATACCACCTTATCAAAATTTCAAGGACAATAGGTAAGCTTATCAAAATCAAGGAGCTATAACCCAAACTAAGCCATATGCAACCCTTGATTCCAATGTGCCTTCCATCTCAAAATCTATTGTTACTATTGACCAAATTTGACCCCAAGTCAAATTTGGGTCAACCCTTACTATTTTGAACTTTTGAAGAAGTTATAAATGTCCTATAAAGGTCTCATAATGGTCTAAACATCGTACTTAGTCCTTATTGAAGCCCATCTCCCTTGTATTGGCCTAGTCAACCAAAGTCAATATTGGTCAAACCTAGTCAAACTTTTTTAAAGGGTCAATTATTTTGAAATGTCCTAAAATTATCTTTGATAGGTTTCAATGTGCTTACAAGTCATAAAATGGCCATTTGGGGGTATTTGGCCACTTTTATAGCCTATTAAATAACTTGTACAGACTTTCCAAGCAAAATATTTATCACCAAAGTGGATCTCAACATGGATAAGTCAAATTATGTTAGGATCTATTAGAGGTGGAAGTTAAAATTTAATTTCATCAATAAAATGGTAGTTTTTCCTAAGAAATAGGCCATTTCTAACATTTGTATAGACTTCTCAATTTCACTTATAGATAAAAACATGGTGGTATGACTCTTCACCTCCCCATAGGCCATTTCCATGTTTGGTTTACAAAAATAATGTCAAAATGTTCATTTCTAACTTCTTTTCCTTCATTTTCACTTAGTAAGCTAAACATGATCAGTTTTAAACACTTGATATGGGTTGTACAAGTGGAGTCAAGAAGAATGATTCTAAAAATAGAGAATACCCTGAGTGAACTCCACACCTATAACATGAAGTCTCAGATTGGTAGGTCCTCCTTCATGAATAGTCACTTACACTCCAGGCAGCCTTTTATGAAATTCCATTCAAGATGGGTATGGTTGTGCATCTGTTTCTTATTTTCAAGAATCCATAGAGCTATATGATCTTGATGAAGTGCTTCTAGGTTGTAATAATGCCCTCTCCGTGGTGTTCTCATCATCCAATACTTCCTCTCTCATTTCCCTTGAAGAATATTTCCATGTTTGCTTGTTTTTTAAGTTGGTAGCCATAGGTGTGTAATATGAGTTTTATTAACATGGAAGGGGATCCATGGTGATGTTAGTATTCTTAGATTCATGTTTTAAAAATGCCTCCATTGAATTATCTTATGAAAAATCAAGTTACCACCCTTTCAAATCAAGTTCAATTTTCCTTATTCACTACCTCGTCAGTTCACAGTCATTTTACTTGAGCTCTAAGAGGTTTATACAAAGTTGTGAAGGTTGAAAAACATTTTGGAATTCACGTTTGAGGTTCTAGCATACCCACGAATCATGGTGTTCATGTTATGAAAGTTAAGATGCTATGTAAGTTGGAGTTTTCCTTCAAAAATATGAGTTGCCTATGTTGGTCCCTTTGTCCCTAAAAGTTGTAGACACAGATCCTTGAGATTTTGTGAAATAACATATGCCATGATTGAAGGACTTTCCCATGATCATAGTTTTTTGGTCTAATATCCCTATATACCTAAAAAAAATGTTTCAATTTTGAGAATCAGAGGGTAAGAAGAGGATGGTCATTCAAACCCTTGAAGTTATCCAAGAAAACACTAAATTTTAATAGTGATCACCTATAGGAGGGTAATGAAAAGATACTTTGCACTTCAAATCAAAAATTATAAACTATGATATCAAAGGTAAATAATAATAAATGGTTAAAATGTTAATCTTAATCCAAGATGGAGGTTAAAGGGTATAAATTTATGTCTTAACCTCCAAAACACCTTCCCTTGTCCATATACAGGCCTAGGAAGGGTCATCTAGAGCAGGCCTTAGCAAGATTTTGATCTAAGTTGGGATAATAGTAGAAAAATTGGAGGTCTAGGGTGAACTAGATATTTTTATATAACTATGACAAAAATGAAGTTTATTATTGTCAACAACATAACCTAAAAGAGCTCAATTTAACCTACAGGTAGAACCTAAATCCATAAAACACAGTCATGTGGGATAACTCGGTAGTGAGGTAGAAGTTCAAAGTTTGAACTTTATTTGGAGTTATTAAAGTGGATAAAATTGAAATAAATGATAATTGAGGTAAAATATATTATTTACTCCTATACATCATTTACTATGCCCAAATCTTGCCAAAGATGCACCTTATAGGGGTAGAACCATGACTATGATAGTCAAGGTAGAGGGGTATAATGGTTAATGACATAAGCATGAATTGATAGAAATTGAAGGTTATAAAGTGAAACAATAACATGAGGAGACTTCCATGACGTAGGTAGAATTTAAATAAGGTCTAAACACATAAAACAAAGTTTAGATCATGACCTACAGGTAGAGTCCTAAGAATATCTCAGTCCTCAATGAGCAATGGCCTAGTCTTGGGAGTAAGGGATACGTTGGTGCCAAAGATGGAGCTTAGCTTATATAGATTGTGGATGAAAAATAAAATGAGATTTTGAACATAAAAAATGGTGTGTATTTTGTTCCTAAATCCCAAATAAAATTCAAAAGAACCTACAGCTAGTCCTAAAATAGGGTTTTCCTTCCTTTGTAGTCATAAGACCAAGTCTAGGTTTCTAAAGGCATAAGAAGGTGTTTGAGGGGATAATAGATAATAAATGGTTTGAATTAATAATGGGATGAATAAATTATCTTTTTATTTCCTGAAAAATTTCAAGTAAATCATTTAAACCTCCTAATACAACCTATACCCTACCTACCTTAATAGTTTGCCTTCTTCATAAGTCTACCTAGCAAATTTGAGGAGTTCTATAGTCTAATGGAGGAGTTAGAAGATAAAAATTGGTATATAGTATACTTGAGACCCATAATACAATATCAAATGGTAAATTTTCCAATTTAGATAGGGAAAAACCTATCTATTTTGTCTCAGAGTAGGGTCATTTTTATTAGGCATGAAGATGATAATTTTGAGAAAAATGGTGAAATTAGTGACCAGAAGGAAGGAAAAAACCAAATTAAGGTTGGATAAGTTTTAGGAAAAATAAAAAGACTTAAATAAACATGATAGGATCTTTGTAATCAAATAATTTACCCTACATAATAAGGGTTATAGTAATGCATGAAGGAAACCCTTAGGCCTACAAGCCAAGTCGAGGATCATGTATGTTTTTAACCTTATCCATCCTTTAAAATTGAATAATTCATGTTTTTAGAGGTTAATTTGAGGTTTTCCATAAAGTGGAAAATTAATCCATTGGAGGGTCAGCTAAAGTCTCAAATGGCGGGAAAACCTATTGACAAGGTTTAGGCCTAATGCTAAACAGGGGCAAGGTTTCATTTTTTGATCTTGACGAGCTATTAAAATTACTAAGGCATGTTTTTGGAAAATATAAAGAGGTTAATGAACCATTTTTTGTCAAATAAATCCATTAAGAAGATAATTCTTGGATTTAAATCTCCCAAACCCTCATAGAATGAACAAAATGGCTCGATGGTCAAGTTGAAAAGCTCAAAACTTTCATGAGCTTATGCATGGGATCTTGAGGACTTTGGGGAAGATAGAGAAGGTAATTTGGTAGCCCTAAGTATATTTGGGAAATAATTATAACATCTATCCTTCATGAATAAAGGATAAGAGGGCTAGTCACTTCAAAACCCTTTCCAACCCTATTTTAGGACCCAATGGTGGAAATCAAGCCAAAAGTGCATCTAAATGGATGAATTTGACCATGAGTGTTGAAGATAAGTTGTTCAAAACTCCATGAGGGTCAAAGATAGGGAATTGTATTGTATGGAATCCATACAAGTGATGTAGGAAATAGGTTTTTTTGACATTTTCTTATTTATTTATAGGTCTTGAAGATGACCATGACATGCCAATAGCTTTGGGAGGTATATAGGGACATAAAACAACTCCTCATGCCATATTTAGGGTATGGAAATGCTCATAACTATCCTTGCTAAGCATCTAACTTTAGCCAGTCTAAAGTGGCATCTAAAATGTCATAATGAACAAAGTGGAAGCTCAAGTTGGAGGCTTTTTAAGATTTTTCTAATGAATCCAAGTATATGAGGTGTCCCAACATGTGTCATAAGACCCCTAGTATGGATCAGCTAAGAAGGATGTAAATATTCTAGTGCTATGTGTTAAGGAATGCCTATTGGAGAGTGATCTTGATGATAGGTGATGATTAAGCTTGTGTAAGAGAACATCATAGTCAAGAAAACTCCCAATTTAGGTGAAGGCCTAATTGTAACTACCTATCCTCATCACACATGAGTAAATTTTCCTAACTTGCTTTGGAATGCTCAAAAGGAAGCCAATGATGAAAGTAATTTTCAAGAGAGAATGATTGAGAATATTTTCTATGCCACACTTGGAGAAGAGGCTAATTTGGGATGAGATGACGTGTAAATCAATTTCATGACTAATTTTCCCTGACATCTAGATGTATTATAACTTATTATCACCTTTGGATGCTTGTCCTTATGCCTCGTAAACTTCTCTCTTCTCTCTCTTCTTTTAAGTTCTATAAATGTGAACCATTTTGGTTATTGTACGGAGACCAAAACTAGTATGATGTAGCCTTTCTAGTATGACATTGTATTTTGTCTTTGAACATTGAATACAAGTCTAATTTTGGTTTGTGAACATCATTGTCTAAGTGTGTGAGTAATGAATTGTGGAGCTAAGTGATAGTATCATCCTTACTCCCTTTATCCTTCATGTTTAAGCAAGAGTTATGATTTTAACAGGTCATGTGAAGTGTGTTGAATGTACTAGTCTCTTATCTAAGTATGTAGTTGTCTCTATGGTGTGGAATCTAACCCTAGATATATTATCTTGATGATTATCCTATGTATGATACCTTCATATTTAATAATTTATGTTAGGATACTTCAATGCCTAGAATTGGTCTTGGAAAGCTTTATTTCTTAGTAGGAGTGTGATAGTCAGTGGGATATGTTTTGGTGTATCACCTCTTTAGTATAGTTTCCATTTCATGTAAACTTCTAACCCTTTTCCCATGAACAAACATTATATTAGGTGATATGCACTTCAAGAAGAATATAGGGATCTAGCCCTCATAATCTAGAGATTCATTTCTCCTAAAAGTTCACCCATAACTTGAGAGATGATTCAATGTTGCATCAAATTGTATGAGATTGATAAAGTATCCTAGGGTGAAAATTTTGATGACAATAATTTTGGTTTGTTCAGGGATAGCTGGTCTTAATTTCTTCCATGTTAAGGTGAATGCTAGTCTTGACAAACCCAAGGTTGTCTAAGTGCTTCTAATCTAGCATTTGACGACTCAAAAAAGTTATAATCTCTAGTTGTAGATCAAGTTATTCACATTATACTTAATGGTCCTCACTAGATCATCTTCTAGTAGAACATTCAATCAAGTCCCTCTCCCTGAAACTCCACTTGAGGAACAAGATCCTGAATAAGAAGATTTTTTAAGAAGAAGAGGAAGAAGTTGAGGATATAGGAGACCAAGAGGAGGAAGAAGAGTGGTTAGGATACATCCTTTACCAACCTTCAACACTCAAAATCCAATTAATATTATTGCATATGATCCTATTCCTCCTAATTCTACAAAATTTCTCGCTAGCTCCAATGGATAAGGTCTTATTACCCCATTTGAGCACATTAGGGACATTTCAATTTTTTACAACTTCCACAATATCACTCAAGTTAAAATAGTTATTAGACTACTTGCCATGTATTTAAAGGGTAAATAAATTGATTGGTATAGGAAATTATAAGGTGGTTGCATTACTAATTGTGATGGATTTGGAGAGTTGTTGGTGAATAGATTTGAGAATAAGAGTGATCACATTTTACTAATCCATCAGTTGAATGTGATAAGGAGAGGTCATAATGAATCTATGGGAGATTTCAACGAAATATTTTGAAGGAAATGGTATATATTTCCACCTATCATGAGGCCCCCTCTAATATTTTTATTCCCTACCTATCTGAAGGCCATTGTCACTGATGTGTCAGTAATGTTGTAGTCAATGGGAGGATTTACTCCACCTTATGCATATGAGACAACTATTGAAGCTAAGAATAGTTTGATACAAGTTGGGAAGATCCCCCTAAGAGTTTGAAATATTAAATTATATTAGGAGTAACCCATATAAATCATTTAATACCTAATTGTTGACATTGGCATCTCCAAAGAAGATCAGAAAGCAGAATCTTCTTCCCAAAAGCCTCTCTGTTCAGTCTCTTTTGGCTCCACCTTCAAAACTATGAAGAAATCACCTAGTCATACCCTTATGCAAAGAACCCATATCCATTTTCAGCCTTGGTATTTGAATATAGATGACCTGCTAAACCCTTTAAATGAAATCACCTCCTGGTGTAATACCATGAGAGTTCTTACTATTCAGGCCCATCTTGACCAAGCAGGTAGTACCTGCTTTGCATCCAAAATTTTTTGGGGTATTGTTAGTCAGTGGTGGCAGTCTATGACTGAAGCTCAGCAATATGAGCATGTACATAACCAACCTGATTCTTTAGCAGCATTATTTAATTTATTAATTTCTGAGTTTCCACCCCCAGTTGGCAACAAAGAATTGGAGACAAAGAAATGGTTACTAAAAATGGAGCTCTATGATTTAAAGCAATTTGATGCTTTGCTAAGCAATTCTGGTAGCTTGCATATGAAAGTAAGAGTTTTGCTTCTACTGAGATCAAGCTTAAATTTCTACATGCTCTACCTTATAATTTGATAGATAGAGTCATTTCTTATATTGATCTCAAGGGTCTAACGATCGAAGATCTTGCCCTTTCTGATGTCATTAATTTCACCATCTGAGACTAAGTCTATGCAGAAACTCAGCAAGCACCAAGCCTCACAAATCACTTCAGTCTTTCTTAAAATAGCCCCTTTTGGCTGTAGACCATTTGTAAAACCTCGTAGCCAACAGAAGCAGCACCGAAAGCATCTATCATTCCGACACTGCTCTTTTCCTAAAAAGCATTCCTATGCACCTCCTCACCATTTTTTGAAGAAACACTGCACTGCTCGTCCTCTGTCCAAGCAGCCGATTTGCTACATTTGTCGCAAACCCGGCCATATTGCTCCCAATTGCTCCTATAAAAATCCTGCTGTTAAAGCTATTTTTTCCTCCAACACAATAGCGTGGTGGGATATAGTAGATGCTGATGAAGATCTGTATCTCCAAGAAGAGATATATGAACCAACTCTTGAAGATGTTCCTGATGATGCATCTGATGATGATGAAGATGCAGCAGCTCTTGAATCACTTGCAGATGAACTAGAACAACCCATGACAAATATGCAATGTGGTGCAAGACATTATAGACCACGAGAACATGACTGGTCTATTCTATCAAATGAAGCATATGGAGCCTGGTCTCACCATCACCATGAGGTACTTAAACGACCAGAGAAACCATGAGCAAGAGGTTACTCCAGAGGAGAATCATCTAGAGGGAGACAGCCCTCTATGCCACATATGCCTCCCACAATGCACAGAATCTAGCATCCTCCTATGCAATATCTGAGCTCTTTCAAGGCTAGTGACTCTTGGATAAAGAACAAGTTCACCAGTCATGAACCTCCAAGAGAAATCAAAGAACCTGTTATAGAACCAGTGCTCGAGCCTTGATGGGATGAGTTTCTACTAGAAGAAGAAAATGAAGAGGATGAAGTCGGAAGCATGTTCTACTCCAACCAAGATTACTGCCCTGGTGAATGCAGTAATCCCTAAGAAGAAGAAGCTGAACCAGAAGAAGACATCTACCTTGAACCTACTATTGTTCACGATCCAGGAAGACAGAAAATGGTATGTACCAGTATACCTTCCTTAGAACTTCCACAGCCTGTCTATTTAAATCATTTGATTAATGGTAGATTTGCCCAATTATTTACATTAGAAATAAATTGCAGACTTGTAGATGCCCAAGTAGATACTGGGGCTTCTCTTTCATTTGCTAAACCACAGCTCATCAGTGACTGGAAGACACTTGATGATCACCTAGCTTATAAGAGCATAGATGTTCAGGGGAATAGTTTCACCTGTAAACACTATAAACACCAGCAACCCCTTCGCATCCAAAATAAAATCTTCCATGCAGATTTCTTTGCCCTCGAGAAGATGCCAATAGATATCCTCCTAGGAGGATCAGTCATTGATAGATACTCTCCCTATGGTGCTACTACTAAAAGCATTATGTTCACCATAGATAATGAAAGGCTCAGAATCCCTCGCCTAATATATGCCACTGAGAAATTCCCTAGCTCCATGACTCAAAGTCCAGAAATAATCCCGGCTGAGATACAAGAATTAGGAGACCAAATCAAAACTAATATCTATTTAGATAATCCCCAAAAGTTTTGGTCCAAATCAATGCCTGAAATAGAAATCAAAATCATTGAAGGCAAGCAGATGAAAATTGGGAAGAAAATCCCAATTCCAGCCCAAGATTACAGTGATATGGAAATCCAGATCAAAGAACTAGAAACAAATGGGTTTATAGAAAAATCAACCTCTCCCTTCTATTGTTATGCCTTTATGGTAAACAAACACTCAAAGCAGAAATGAGGAAAGAAAAGAATGGTCATTAATTATAGACCATTGAATTCTATCACCCAGCCATTTCCATATCCCATACTTGATAAAAGCTACTTGCTAGAGAAAGTAGTAGATTGTAAATATTTCTCACAATTTGACTGCAAATCAGGTTTCTACCAAATCAGAGTCAAGGAAGCAGACAGAGAAAAGACAGCCTTCAACTGCCCTTTTGGTCACTACCAGTGGACAGTCATGCCTTTTGGCCTCATGAATGCTCCAACGTACTATCAGGCTTACATAGATAAAATCTTCGAAGGCACTTCTCATTTCCTTTGTGTATATATTGACGACATACTAATTTTTAGTAATAGTTTGGTTGATCATTTTGTACATCTCTCCAATTTTTACCAGCTGGCTCAAAATGCAGGAATTGTCCTGTCAGAAACTAAAATTCAGTTATGCAAGACTGAATGTAATTTTCTTGACATGGTCATTCAAGAATCAAAGTTGCAGATCCAGCCCCACATTAAAGAAAAGGTCATCAGTTTTCTAGAAAAATTGGATAAACCAAAATTACAAGCATTTTTGGGATTACTCAATTATTTGAATAGTTTCTATCCTAACGCTGGTGAAGACAGGTATATACTCCATACACTTCTCCAGAAAAAGAAATCTTTTTGTTGGGAAAAACAGCATACAATAGAAGTTCAAAAGATAAAAGCCACAGTTGCAGCCTTGCTAGAACTGCATATCCCAAAATCAAACCCGATAAAGGTTTACACTGATGCCTCTGATATAGCATGGGGAGAGTACTTGTTTGTTTGTATAATAATAAATAATTTGTGTGTGAGTTTGTGAGTGGTGTGTTTAGCCCCGATGTGCTAAAATGGATCTCCTCTGATAAAGAGATCTATGCTGTAAAGAAATGCCTAGAAAAGTTTATGTTAAAACTTCTGCATTTGCCACATTTTGTAATTGTAACCGATTGTACTAGATTCCTGACCTTTAAAGAAAAAGATCATGGCAAGAAAGATGGTCGCAGAAAATATGTTAGGTGGCAAGCATTCTTTAATTAGTTCAATTTTTTTGAAGAACACATTAAGGGCACTGACAATGTTATTGTAGATTGGCTCAGTCGAAATCCTCCAGCCACTTTGATGCATCAACCTGCACCTGGTTTCAATCTTACCAAAATTCTGAATCAAGGATTTGATTCTTTGAATATCCTTGTGCAAGAACAAATCTTATGAGAAGGTTTGCATCCCAGATACACTAAGATTTCATATGCTGCAGGACAAGACTTGCAGATGTCTACAGTTGCTATAATTCAAGCTAACCGCCATCAAAGTTCAGGCATCATCATTATCCAAAGACTCAATAGTGAATTTCTATATCATCAATTCACTGAGTTATTAAAGCCACCATTATGGACATGGCACATAAGGATCAGATCTTCTTTTAACGAACATCTGTATCGCTGGATTACTCGACACAGCCCGCACCGTATTCACGAATAAGAAAATCATGATCAAGATACTGTTGTCCACACAATTATCAGACGATAGCTTGAGTGGGAATCTTATTTCCACTGTACTCCAAAACACACTCCATGTGAAGCGGGACCACCTAATTGTTGACATTGGCATCTCCAAAGCACTTTCCAGATAAGATGCCTTTTTGATCCTATTTCCAAAGATGACCTCATCACAGAAGCGAAAGACATGTTGGGCCCACAGCCTAGGACTCCATCGTCACCATCAACATCATGTGGATCCAATGCATCAAATAGCATATCCCTGTAGACTTTCTTTTGTGATGTAAAGCATGATGGGATTGACACCGCCTTGCCAGCGAAGCAGGTAGGACCGCGCAAAATGCTATAAATAAACCTCTCTACTCTAGTATTTGCATCAAAAGTTTTCTAAGCATAGAAAATTAGTATCTTGTTGAAATATTATGCTCTTCTCTTGCCCATTTTGATGGATCCTGAGAATCAGAAATTAAAACAAGTGTTTGTAATAGTTTGTAATATCTAAGTTTGAAGTAATAGAGTGAAGCCGTAGCCATTCAGCCCCTGCCTACTATCGCAGGTTTCTCCTACATTGAAGCTCAAGAAAGGAGTCATCTACTAACGTGAAAAAGTAGCCAATCTTTTTCACATCAGTAGATGACTCCTTCTTCATGCTTTAATTTGGAAGAAACCTGCGACAGTAGGCAGGGGCCGAATGGCTACGGCTTCACTCTATTACTTCAAATGTAGATATTACAAACTATTACAAATACTTGTTTCAATTTCTAATTCTCAGGATCTGTCTAAATGAGCAAGAGAAGAGCATACTCTTTCAACAAGCTACTAATCTTCTATGCTTAAGAAAATTTTCGATGCAACTACTAAGGCAGAGAGGCTTATTTATAGCAATTTTTGGGCAGTCCTGCCCGCTCGCTGGCAAGGCGGTGTCAATCCCATCATACTTTACAGCACTAAAGAGGGTCTACAGTGAGATGCTATTTGATGCATTGGATCCACATGATGATGATGGTGAGGATGGAGTCCTAGGCTGTGGGCCCAACATGTCTTCCACTTCTGTGATGAGGTCATCTTCGGATATAGGATCAAAAAGGCATCTTATCTGGAAAGTGCTTTGGAGATGCCAATGTCGACAATTAGGTGGTCCCACTTCACATGGAGTGTGTTGTGGAGTATAGTGGAAATAAGATTCACACTCAAGCTATCATCTGATGATTGTGTGAATGACAGTGTCTTGATCATGATTTTCTTCTTCATGAATGCGGTGCGGACCATGCCGAGCTATCCATCTGTAAAGGTGTTCATTAAAAGTAGATCTGATCTTTATGCGCCATGTCCACAATGGTCACTTTAGGAGCTCAGTGAATTGATGATACAAAAATTCACTATTGAGCCTTTGGATAATGATGACTCTCAAATTTTGTCGACGGTTAGCTTGAATTACAGCTGCTGTAGACATCTGCAAGTCTTGTCCTGCAGCATACAAAATCCTAGTATATCACGGATGCAAGTCTTCTCTCAGGATCTATTCTTGCACAAGGATGTTTAGAGAATCAAATCCTTGATTTAGAATCCTGGTAAGGTTAAAACTAAGTGTGGGCTGATGCATTAATGTTGTCGGAGGATTTTGGCTAAGCCAATCTGTAATTACATTGTCAGTGCCCTTAATGTGTTCTACAGAAAAATTGAACTGATTAAAAAATGCCTGCCACCTAACATATTTTCCACGACCATCTTTCCTGCCATGATCTTTTTCTTTAAAGGTTAGGAATTTGGTACAATTGGTTACAATTACAAAATGTGGCAAATGCAGAAGTTTTAACATAAACTTCTCGAGACATTTCTTTACAGCATAGATCTCTTTATCAGAGGAGATCCATTTTAACACATCGGGGCTAAACACACCACTCGCAAACTCACACGCAAATTCTAAATTATTATACAAACAAATGATTACTCCTCCCCATGCTATATCGGAGGCATTAGTGTAAACCTTCATCTGATCAGACTTTGGGATGTGCAGTTCTGGTAATGCTGCAACTGTGGCTTTTATTTTTTGAACTACTGTTGTGTGTTGTTCTTCCCAATAGAAAGCTTTCTTTTTCTGGAGAAGTGTCTAGAGTATATACCTGTCTTAACCAACATTAGGATAGAAACTATTCAGATAATTGAGTAATCCCAAAAATGCTTGTAATTTTGGTTTATCTAGTTTTTTTGGAAAACTGATGACCTTTTCTTTAATATGAGGCTGGATTTGAAGCTTTGATTCTCGGATTACCATGCCGAGAAAATTACATTTAGTTTTGCATAACTAAATTTTTGTCTCTGACAGAACTATGCCTGCTTCTTGAGCTAGCTGGTAAAATTTGGAGAGATGTACAAAATGATCAGTCAAACTATTACTAAAAATTAGTATGTCATCAATATATACACAGAGAAATTGGGAAGTGCCTTCAAAGATTTTATCCATATAGGCCTGGTAGTATGCTGGAGCATTCATAAGGCCGAAAGGCATGACTGTCCACTGGTAATGGCCGAAAGGGCAGCTGAAGGCTGTCTTTTTTCTGTCTGCTTCCTTGACTCTGATTTGGTAGAAACCTGATTTGTAGTCAAATTGTGAGAAATATTTATAGTCTGCTACTTTCTCTAGCAGGTAGCTTTTATCAGGTATGGGATATGGAAATGGTTGGGTGATTGCATTCAATGGTCTATAATTAATGACCATTCTTTTCTTTCCTCATTTTTGCTCTGAGTGTTTGTTTACCATAAAGGCATAATAGCAGAAGGGAGAGGTTGATTTTTCTATAAACCCATTTGTTTCCAGTTCTTTGATTTGGATTTCCATATCACTGTAATCCTGGGCTGGAATTGGGATTTTCTTCCCAATTTTCATCTGCTTGCCTTCAATGATTTTGATTTCTATTTCAGGCATTGATTTGGACCAAAACTTTTGGGGATTATCTGAATAGATATTAGTTTTGATTTGGTCTCCTAATTCTTGTATCTCAGCTGGGATTATTTTTGGACTTTGAGTCATGGAGCTAGGGAATTGCTCAGTGGCATATATTAGGCAAGGGATTTTGAGCCTTTCATTATCTATGGTGAACATAATGCTTTTAGTAGTAGCACCATAGGGAGAGTATCTATCAATGAATGATCCTCCTAGGAGGATATTTATTGGCATCTTCTCGAGGGCAAAGAAATCTGCATGGAAGATTTTATTTTGGATGCGAAGGGGTTGCTGGTGTTTATAGTCTTTATAGGTGAAACTATTCCCCTAAACATCTATGCTCTTATAAGCTAGGTAATCATCAAGTGTCTTCCAGTCACTGATGAGTTGTGGTTTAGCAAATGAAAGAGAAGCACCAGTATCAACTTGGGCATCTACCAGTCTGCCATTTATTTCTAATGTAAAGAATTGGGCAAATCTGCCATTAATCAAATGGTTTAAATAGACAGGCTGTGGAAGTTCTAAGGAAGGTATACTGGTACATACCAATTTTTGTCTTCCTGGATCCTGAACAATAGTAGGTTCAAAGTAGATGTCTTCTTCTGGTTCAGCTTCTTCTTCTTCTTCTTCTTGGTGATTACTGCATTCACCAGGGCAGTAATCTTGGTTGGAGTAGAACATGCTTCTGACTTCATCCTCTTCATTTTCTTCTTTTGGTAACAATTCATCCCACCAAGGCTCTAGCACTGGTTCTATAACAGGTTCTCTGATTCTCTTGGAGGTTCATGACTGGTGAACTTGTTCTTTATCCAAGAGTCACTGGGCTTAAAAGAGCTCAGATATTACACATGAGGATGCTAGATTCTGTGCATTGTGGGAGGCATTCTTGGCATTGAGGGCTGTCTCCCTCTAGATGATTCTCCTCTGGAGTAACCTCTTGCTTGTGGCTTTTCTGGTCTTTTTGGCACTTCATGGTGATTATGAGACCAGGCTCCATATGCTTCATTTGATAGAATAGACCAGTCATGTTCTCATGGTCTATAATGTCTTGCAACACGTTGCATACTTGTCATGGGTTATTCTAGTTCATCTACAAGTGATTCAAGAGCTGCTGCATCTTCATCGTCATCGGATGCATCATCAAGAAGATCTTCAAGAGTTGGTTCATATATCTCTTCTTGGAGATACAGATCTTCATCATCATCTACTATATCCCACCACACTACTGTATTGGAGGAATAAATAGCTTTAACAGTAGGATTTTTACAGGAGCAATTGGGAGCAATATGGCTGGGTTTGTGACAAATGTAGCAAATCAATTGCTTAGACGGAGGACGAGCAGTGTGGCATTTCTTTAGAAAATGGTGAGGAGGTGCATAGGAATGCTTTTTAGGAAAAGACGGCGTCGGAATGACAGATGCTTTTGGCACTACTTCTGTTGGCTGCGAGGTTGAAAAAATGGTCTACAGCCAAAGGGGGCTATTTCAGGGAAGATTGAAGCGATTTGTGAGGCTTGGTGCTTGCTGAGTTTTTGCATAGACTTAGTCTCAAAGACTAAAGTCATAACTTGTTGTTTAGAAAAATCAATGACATCAAGAAAGGCAAGATCTTTGATCGTTAGACCCTTGAGATCAATATAAGAAATGACTCTATCTATCAAATTATAAGGTAGAGCATGTAGAAATTTAAGCTTGATCTCAGTATAAGCAAAACTCTTACTTTCATATGCAAGCTGCTGGAATTGATTAGCAAAAGCATCAAATTACTTTAAATCACAGAGCTCCATTTTTAGTAACCATTTCTTTGTCTCCAATTCTTTGTTGCCAACTGGGGGTGCAAACTCAGAAATTAATAAATTAAATAATGCTGCTAAAGAAATGTCTCGAGAAGTTTATGTTAAAACTTTTGCATTTGCCACATTTTGTAATTATAACCGATTGTACTAGATTCCTGACCTTTAAAGAAAAAGATCATGGCAGGAAAGATGGTCGCGGAAAATATGTTAGGTGGTAGGCATTTTTTAATCAGTTTAATTTTTTTGTAGAACACATTAAGGGCACTGACAATGTAATTGCAAATTGGCTCAGCCAAAATCCTCTAACAACATTGATGCATCAGCCTGCACCTAGTTTTAACCTTACCAGGATTCTAAATTAGGGATTTGATTCTCTAAACATCCTTGTGCAAGAATAGATCCTGAGAGAATGCTTACATTCGTGATATACTAGGATTTCGTATGCTACAGGACAAGACTTGCAGATGTCTACAGCAGCTGTAATTCAAGCTAACCACTGACAAAATTTGGGAGTCATCATTATCCAAAGGCTCAATAGTGAATTTTTTTTATCATCAATTCACTGAGCTCCTAAAGTGACCATTGTGGACATGGTGCATAAGGATCAGATCTACTTTTAATGAACACCTTTACAGATGGATAGCTCGGCATGGTCGCACTTCACATGGAGTGTGTCGTGGAGTACAGTGGAAATAAAGATTCCCACTCAAGCGATACCAATATTTTTCACGTTAGTAGACGACTCCTTCATGCTTTAATTTGGAAGAAACTTGTGACAGTAGGCAGGGGCCAAATGGCTACGGCTTCACTCTATTACTTCAAATGTAGATATTACAAACTATTACAAACACTTGTTTCAATTTCTGATTCTCAGGATCCTTCTAAACGGGCAAGAGAAGAACATACTCTTTCAACAAGCTACTAATCTTCTATGCTTAAGAAAATTTTTGATGCAAATACTAGAGTAGAGAGGTTTATTTATAGCATTTTGGGTGGTCCTGCCTGCTTCGCTGGCAAGGCGGTGTCAATCCCATCATGCTTTACAGCATAAAAGAAAGTCTAGAGGGAGATGTTATTCTATGCATTGGATCGACATGATGATGATGGTGAGGACGGAGTCCTAGGCTATGGGCCCAACATGTCTTTCGCTTCTATGACGAGGTCATCTTCGGAGATAGGATCAAAAAGGCATCTTATCTGGAAAGTGCTTTGGAGATGCCAATGTCGACAATTAGGTGGTCTCGCTTCACATGGAGTGTGTCATGGAGTACAGTGGAAATAAGATTCCCACTCAAGCTGTCATCTGATAATTATGTGGACAATAGTATCTTAATCATGATTTTCTTCTTCATGAATACGGTGCGGGTCGTGCCAAGCAATCCAGTGATACAGATGTTTGTTAAAAGAAGATCTGATCCTTATGTGCCATGTCCATAACGGTCGCTCTAATAACTCAGTGAATTGATGATACATAAATTCACTGTTGAGTCTTTGGATAATGATGACGCCTGAACTTTGATGGTGGTTAGCTTGAATTATAGTAGCTGTAGACATCTACAAGTCTTGTCCTGCAGCATACGAAATCCTAGTGTATCTGGGATGCAAACCTTCTCGTAAGATTTGTTCTTACACAAGGATATTCAAAGAATCAAATCCTTGATTCAGAATTCTGGTAAGATTGAAACCAGGTGCAGGTTGATGCATCAAAGTGGCTGGAAGATTTTGACTGAGCCAATCTGCAATAACATTGTTAGTGCCCTTAATGTGTTCTACAAAAAAATTGAACTAATTAAAGAATGCCTGCCACCTAACATATTTTCCACGACCATCTTTCTTGCCATGATCTTTTTCTTTAAAGGTCAGGAATCTAGTACAATCGGTTATAATTACAAAATGTGGCAAATGCAGAAGTTTTAACATAAACTTTTCTAGGCATTTCTTTACAGCATAGATCTCTTTATCAGAGGAGATCCATTTTAACACATCGGGGCTAAACACACCACTCGCAAACTCACACACAAACTCTTTATTATTATAAAAACAAACAAGTACTCCTCCCCATGCTATATTGGAGGCATCAGTGTAAACCTTCATCTGGTCTAATTTTGGGATATGCAGTTCTGGCAAGGCTGCAACTGTGGATTTTATCTTTTGAACTGCTGTTGTATGCTGTTCTTCCCAACAAAAATCTTTCTTTTTTTGGAGAAGTGTATGGAGTATATACCTGTCTTCACCAGCGTTAGGATAGAAACTATTCAAATAATTGAGTAATCCCAAAAATGCTTGTAATTTTGGTTTATCCAGTTTTTTTGGAAAACTGATGACCTTTTCTTTAATGTGGGGCTAGATCTACAACTTTGATTCTCAAATGACCATGCCGAGAAAATTACATTCAGTCTTGTATAACTTAATTTTAGTTTCTGATAGGACAATTCTTGCATTTTGAGCCAGCTGGTAAAAATTGGAGAGATGTACAAAATGATCAGCCAAACTATTACTAAAAATTAGTATGTCATCAATATATACACAGAGGAAATGAGAAGTGCCTTCAAAGATTTTATCCATGTAAGCCTGATAGTACACTGGAGCATTCATGAGGCCGAAAGGCATGACTGTCCACTGGTAGTGACCAAAAGGGCAGCTGAAGGCTGTCCTTTCTCTATCTGCTTCCTTGACTCTGATTTGGTAGAAACTTGATTTGCAGTCAAATTGTGAGAAATATTTACAATCTACTACTTTCTCTAGCAAGTAGCTTTTATCAGGTATGGGATATGGAAATGGCTGGGTGATAGCATTTAATGGTCTATAATTAATGACCATTCTTTTCTTTCCTCATTTCTGCTCTGAGTGTTTGTTTACCATAAAGGCATAACAGCAGAAGGGAGAGGTTGATTTTTCTATAAACCCATTTGTTTCTAGTTCGTTGATCTAGATTTCCATATCACTATAATCCTGGGCTGGAATTGGGATTTTCTTCCCAATTTTCATCTGCTTGCCTTTAATGATTTTATTTCTATTTCAGGCATTGATTTGAACCAAAACTTCTATGGATTATCTAAATAGATATTAGTTTTGATTTGGTCTCCTAATTCTTGTATCTCAGCCAGGATTATTTCTGGACTTTGAGTCATGGAGCTAGGGAATTACTCAGTGGCATAGATTAAGCGAGGGATTCTGAGCCTTTCATTATCTATGGTGAACATAATGCTTTTAGTAGTAGCACCATAAGGAGAGTATCTATCAATTAATGATCCTCCTAGAAGGATATCAATTGGCATCTTCTCAAGGGCAAAGAAATTTGCATGGAAGATTTTATTTTGGATGCGAAGGGGTTGCTGTTGTTTGTAGTCTTTACAGGTGAAACTATTCCCCTGGACATCTATGCTCTTATAAGCTAAGTGATCATCAAGTGTCTTCCAGTCACTGATGAGTTGTGGTTTAACAAATGAAAGAGAAGCACCAGTATCTACTTGGGCATCTACAAGTCTACCATTTATTTCTAATGTAAAGAATTGGGCAAATCTGCCATTAATCAAATGATTTAAATAGACAGGCTGTGGAAGTTCTAAGGAAGGTATACTAGTACAAACCAGTTTTTGTCTTCCTGGATCCTGAACAATAGTAGGTTCAGGGTAGATGTCTTCTTCTGGTTTAGCTTCTTCTTCTTCTTGGGTATTACTGCATTCACCAGGGTAGTAATCTTGGTTGGAGTAGAACATGCTTCCGACTTCATCCTCTTCATTTTCTTCTTCTAGTAGCAACTCATCCCACCGAGGCTCGAGCATTGGTTCTATAACAGGTTCTTTGATTTCTCTTGGAGGTTCATGACTGGTGAACTTGTTCTTTATCCAAGAGTCACTAGGCTTGAAAGAGCTCGGATATTGCACAAGAGGATGCTGGATTCTGTGCATTGTGGGAGGCATATGTGGCATAGAGGGCTGTCTCCCTCTAGATGATTCTCCTCTGGAGTAACCTCTTGCTCGTGGTTTCTCTAGTCATTTAGGTACCTCATGGTGATGGCGAGACCATGCTCCATGTGCTTCATTAGAAAGGATAGACCAGTCATGGTGTCGTGGCCTATAGTGTCTTGCACCACATTTCATATTTGTCATTGGTTGCTCTAATTCATCTGCAAGTTATTCAAGAGCTGCTGCATCTTCATCATCATCTGATGCATTATCAGGAAGATCTTCAAGAGTAGGTTCATAGATATCATCTTGGAGATAAAGATCTTCATTTGTATCTATGATATCCCACCATGCTACTACGTTGGAGGAAAAAACAACTTTAATAGCAGGGTTTTTACAGGAGCAATTGGGAGCGATGTGGCTGGGTTTGTGGCAAATATAGCAAATCGCCTGCTTGGAAGGAGGACGAGCAGTGCAGTGTTTCTTGAGAAAATGGTGAGGAGGTGCATAAGAATGTTTCTTAGGAAAAGAGCGGCGTCGGAATGAAAGATGCTTGCGATGTTGTTTCTGTTGGCAGTGAGGTTATACAAATGGTCTACAGCCAAAAGGCATTATTTCAGGAAAGACTAGAGTGATTTGTGAGGCTTGGTGCTTGCTGAGTTTTTGCATAGATTTAGTCTTAGAGACTAAAGTCATGACTTGTTGCTTGGTGAAATCAATGACATCAGAAAGGGCAAGATCTTCGATCGTTAGACCCTTGAGATCAATATAAAAAATGACTCTATCTATCAAATTATAGGGTAGAGCATGCAAGAATTTAAGCTTGATCTCTGTGGAAGCAAAACTCTTACTGTCATATGCAAGCTGCCTGAATTGCTTAGCAAAAGCATCAAATTGCTTTAAATCACAGAGCTCCATTTTTAGTAACCATTTCTTGGATTCTAATTATCTATTGCCAACTGGAGGTGCAAACTCAGTAATCAATAAATGGAATAATGCTGCTAAAGAATTAGGTTGGTTATGTACATGCTCATATTGCTGAGCTTCAGTCATAGACTGCCACCATTGACTAACAATACCCCAGAAAAATTTAGATACAAAGCAAGTGCTACCTGCTTGGTCAAGATGGGCCTGAATAGTAAGAACTCTCATGGTATTACACCAGGAGGTGATTTCATTTAAAGGGTTTAGCAGGTCATCTATATTCAAATACCAAGGCTGCAAATGGATATGGGTTCTTTGCATAAGGGTATGACTAGGTGATTTCTTCACAGTTTTAAAGGTGGAGCCAAAAGAGACTGAACAGAGGGGCTTTTGGGAAGAAGATTATGCTTTCCGATCTTCTTTGGAAAGCCAACTAAGACTATCATCAAGAATATCTATTTTAGTATCAATGGAAGATACTTTTTGCTATATTTTATCTACAGTGTCTTTAATAGACAAAACATCTCTACACAGGTCATCAAAATTTTCAACAAAATGAGAGTTGAATCTAGCTACATAATTTCTTTGTCAAAATTCATTGGAGGGATTATCATATGCAGCTACAAAATACTACATAGTTCCTACAGGTTGTTTATGGATACCTTTTGGCGGTGGCCATCTTCCTCCTCTGTAAAGAGTAGCTGTATCTTCTGTGTAGAATTCTAAACTATCTTCTTTGGGAAGACTCATAAAAGTACCTGGTAAATCATTTCCTTGATTTACCTCTTCATCTTCAATCAGAATATGACTAGTTTTTATAGATCTACGTGATGAAGACGTAGATGGTCTGGATGGAGATAGACGAGAAGAATTTACAGACAAGGATCTGGGAAAAATATTTATAGTTCTGTCGTCACTTTGGTGGACTATGGCTTGACTTTTCAGATTTGGAGACACATTCTTTAACCAATCAAGTTTCCATTCAGATGGAATTTCAACTGAGTCAATATGTCCCTTTTGCAGTTGAACAATACCACTTAATCTTCTGGCATATGGTAGATTTTCAAGGATTTTGGGGTGATTGGTGTTCATCATACTGTAAACTATAGATATATTGATTGACGCATATTTAAACTCACCAAACATATCTAGACCAAACAAAGAGGTGAATAAGCCCCAACAATCTAAAGATCCATGTTTTACTTCTTTACAACCTTTATCGCAGACTGCGACAGAGAGGTTAGGACAAAATTCAAAGAAAATGATATCATCATTTAAATGGCTAAGACTGGACAATTGGCAGGAATGCATGAAGCTGACTTGGCGGTGATCACACAAAGCTAGATATATAACAGGCTTAATATTGCTAGGAATCAAGGGTACTATATGTACTCAGATCAAACTTATCAGACAAATTTACTCTCTCTATTACCTAAAAAATAAATCAATTATATCAGGTCACATGAAGATGTAAAATTTTTTCATTTTGGTTGGCCCAAATCTTGCCAAAGATGCACCCTACAGGGGTAGAACCATGACTATGACATTCAAGGTAGAGGGGTATACTAGTTAAGGACTTAAGCATGAATTGATAGAGATTGAATGTTCCAAAGTGAAACTAGAACATGAGGATAGTTCTATGACCTAGGTATCATGGATAGAAGTTCCACACACATAAAAAAAAATTAGATAATGATCTACATGTAGATTCCTAATGATATCTCAGTCCTCAATGACCAATGGCCTAGTCTTGGGAGTAAGGGATATATTAGTGCAAAAGATGGAGCTTAGACTTGAAATATGGTGTATGGGAAATATAATGAGATTTTTAACATAAAAATGGATGTGATTATGATCCTAAAACCCAAATCAAACTCAAAATAACATATAGCTATGCCTAAAATAAGGTTTCCCTTCCTTTGTAGTCATAAGACCTAACCTTAGTTTCCAAAGAAATAAGGTGTTTAAGGGGAAATAGATATGAAATGGTTTTAATACATCATGGTATGAATAAATTATCTTTTTATGTCTTAAAAAATTTTAAGGAAATCCATTAAACCTCTTAATACAACATATACCCTGTCTCCCTTCATAGTTTGCCTTTTTCATAATTCTTCCTAGCAAATTTTAGGAGTTTGGAATTCTAATGGAGGATTTATAAGATAAAAATTGGTATTTATTATCCTTGGGACCCATAACACACTAAAAAATGGTAAATTTTACAACTTAAATTGGGAAAATCCTCTCTATTTTGTCTAAGAGTAGGGGCAGTTTTACTAGGCATGAAGATGACAGTTTTGAGAAAAATGGTGAAATTGGTGACTAGAAGGCAATAAAAAACCAAATTCAAGTTGGATAAGATATAATAAAATTAAAAGGGCATAAATAAACTTTATATTATCTTTGAAATCAAACATGGTACCCTACACAACAAGGGTTATAATCATGCATGAAGGAAACCCTTAGGCCTACAAGCCAAGCCAAAGGTCATGTATGTTTTTGACCTTATCCATGATTTACAATTGACTAATTCATATTTTTAGAGGTATATTAGAGTTTTTTAAACCATAAATATTTAATGGAATCCATTTTAGGGTTAGGTGAAGTTTCAAATGGCAAGTAGACCTATTGATAAGGTCTAGGCCTAATGTCAAACAGGGGTAAGGTTTCATTTTTTGATCTTGATGAGATATTAAAATGATTGAGTAATTTTTTTGGAACATATAAAGAGGTGAATTAAAAATTGGTTGGGAAATAAATCCATGAAGAAACCAATTATTGGCTTTAAATCTCCCAAACCCTCACAGAATGCACAAAATGGCTTGATGGTCAAGTTGAAAAGCTCGAAACTTTCATGAGCTTATGCATGAGATATTAAGGAATTTTGGGAATATATAAAAGGTCCTTGAGGATCCCTTAGTGTCATTGGTAAATAATTATAATGTGTATCCTTCATGAACAAAGTCTAAGATGGCTGGTCACTTCAAAACCCTCTTTAACCTTGTTTTAGGACCTAATGGTGGAAATCAAGCCAAAACTGCATCTAAATGGATGAATTTGACCATGAGTGATGAAGAGAAGTTGTTGAAAAATACATGAGGGTAAAATAAAAGGAATTATATTGTATGTAATCTATATAATTTAAGTAATAAATATGTATCTCAGGACATAAACCATCTCCTCATGCCATTTTCAAGGTAGGGAAATGCTCACAAGTGTCCCTGATAAGCCTCTCACTTCAGCCAGTCTAAAGTGGCATCTAAAATGACATAGTGAACATAGTATAAACTCAAGTTTGAGGATTTTTAATATGTTTCTAAGAAATCTAAGCTTATGAGGTGTCCCCACATGTGTCATAAGACCCCTGGTATGGATCAGTTAAGAAAGATGTAAATATTCTAGTGCCAAGTGTCAAGGAATGCCTATTGGAGAGTGATCTTGATGATATGTGATGATTTAGATTGTGTAAGATAATGTCATGATCAAATAAACTCCCAATTCTAGTGAAATCCTCTTTTTAACTCCCTCTCCTCATCACACATGACATACATGTCTTAACTTGCTTTGGAATACTAAAAAAGAAGTCTATGATGAAGGTAGTTTACAAGAGAGAATGATTGAGAAGATTTACTACACCACACTTGGAGAAGAGGCTAATTTTGGATCAGATTATTTGTAAATAAATTTCATGACTCATTTTTCACTACATCCACATGTATTATAACTAATTCTCACCTTTAGACACTTGTCCTTGTGCCTCTTCAACTTCTCTCTTCTCTCTCTTCTTCCAAATTCTATAAATGTGAGCCATTTTTGCTATTTTAAGAAGACCATATCTAGTATGGCATAGCTCAATCAAAATGGCATTGCATTTCCTCTTTAAATTTTAAATACAAGTCTAATTTTGGTTTGTGAACATCATTGTCTAAGTGTGTGAGTGATGAATAGTGGAGGTAAGTGATAATATCATCCTTACTCCCTTTATCCTTCATGTTTAAGCAAGAGTTATGATTTTAATAGGTCATGTGAAGTGTGGTGAATGTACTAGGCTCTTATTCAAGTATGCAGTTGTATTTATGGTGTGTAGTCTACCCCTATATCAATTATCTTGTTAATTATCCTATGTATGATACCTTCATATTGAGCTATTTATGTTAGATCCTTCAATGCCTAAAATTGGTCTTGGAAAGCTTTGTTGCTTAGTAGGAGTGTGATAGTTAATGGGATATGTTTTGGTGTATCGCCTATTTAGTGTAGTTTTTATTTCATGCAAACTTCAAATCCTTTTCCCGTGAACAAGCATTAGATTAGGTGATATACACTTCAAGAAGAATCTAAGGATATATACCTCATATTCTAGAGATTCATCTCTCCTACAAGTCCACCGAAAACTTAAGAGATGATTTAATGTTGCATCAAATTATAAAATCTTGATAGAGTATCCTAGGGTGCATAATTTGATGATAATAGTTATGGCATGCCCAGTCGGATAGCTAGTTATAATGACTTCCATGTCAAGGTGAATGTTGGTCTTGACAAGCCTAAGGTTTTAGAAGTGTTTCTAATCTAGCATTTGGTGACTCCAAAAGGTCAAAATATTTGGTTATAGATCAAGTTCTTCACATTATACTTAATGTTCCTCACTAGATCATTTTCTAGTAGAATATTCAATCAAGTACCTCTCCCTGAAACTCATCTTGAGGAAGAAAATCCTAAACAAGAAGGTTTTGAAGAATAAGAAAAAGAATTTGAGGAGATATAAGACCAAAAAGAGGAAGAATATATGGCTAGGCTACATCCTTTCCTAGCCTTCAACACTCAAAATCCAAATAATCTTCATGCATATGGTCCTATTCCTCCTAATGCTACCAATAGTCTCCCTAGCTTCAATGGAGAAGGTCTTATTACCCCATCTGAGCACATTAGGGGCATTTAAAAAAATTTAAACTTCCACAATATCACTCAAGCTAACATAGCTATTAGACTACTTTCCATGTCTCTAAAGGGTAAATCACTAGATTGGTATATGACATTAGAAGATGGTTGAATTACTAATTGGGATGGCTTTGGAGAGTTTTTGGTGAATAGATTTGAGAATAAGAGTGATCACAGTTCACTAATCCATCAACTAAATGTGATAAAGAGAGGTCCTAATGAATCTATGAGAGATTTCAATGAAAGATTTTGAAGGACATGGTATAGATTGCCACTTATCATGAGGCCCCCTCCAAGCTTTGTATTCCCTACCTATCTCAAGGCCATTGACATTGATGTGGTAGTAATGTTGTATTTAAATGGAGGATTTACTCTACTTGATGCATATGAGATAGCTATTGAAGCTAAGAATAATTTGAGACAAGCTGTGAAGAATCCCCCAAGAGTTTTTATGCCTTTATTGTCTCATAGTCTAGTTGAACTCCAGGTGTAAGACAAGTTCCCAATGCCAATGTCAAGTATATAACCACTCCCAAGAAGGTGGATAATGCTATAAACAAAGATGAAATGATTCAATTATTACAAGCTCAGATCAAACAATCCTAATTGTATGCAAGTACTCTACCCAATCCCTAATATTATCCTTCATAAAATTATAGACCTCCACCCCAATACAATTACAAAGTTCAAAAAAGTTTCAATGGGTAGACCAATAAATATAATCCTAAATCCATTCCATTCACAAGGGTTATTTTTCTATTCCGTTCTACCATTGTTCAAGGAGAAGAACATTTGGATCATTGGGGACAATATCAAGGTTAATTTGTGTATGATGGTGGAGGAGTTTGTCAAGCCTTAGTGACACAATAAATATCTAATCCCTACCTCACATCAGAAGAAAAAAATATCATGCAAAGGGATACCCATGGATAAGGTAACAACCAAATTACTAGTTTTATGAACCTTCAAGAGGAAGATAACTATGTGAACAAGGTTGATAAATCACCTAAAGGATTGCCATTGAGTACTTCTTCTTTATTACCTTCACACTAGCTAATTATTCCTAAGATTCCTCAAGAGTTGGAGGATGATGATATCATAAATGATTTATTTGAACATATTGAAGATGATACCTCAAGTAGCTATGATGAGGAGATTGTCATTGGCACACCTCTTCACCCTAGTGGATTAGTCTTTGATATTGTGGAAGGAGCTGATTGCATGGAGTAGCAAATAAAGGTTTTGGGAGAAGAAGACACTTCAATGGTAAGACAAGAATAAGTAGACCTTGAGTGGATTGATGAATTTCCATGCTTCATAGATGATGATGATGATGATGATGATGATGATGATGATGATGATGATCAACCTGCAACACAAGGTAAAGAAGAGGTACCCATTAGCCAACAGGATGTTCCCCAAGAAATTGGTAAGAATGTTAACGAACTTTAAGCCATTTATATTGAACATGAAGAGTTGGAATTATGGGATGACATTAATAAAAAAAAATTGAGCTTGGATGATCCATCTCCACTTCATAAAAAGATTGAGAAATTTTTCAAAGAAGATGTTGAGCTAAACTTATTGAGATTCATGAAGCACCTTAACAAGAAGAGCAATGTAAACATGGTTCATCTCTAGAAATTAAAATTCATAAGATAGACTCAAAATATAAGATACCAAGAAAGGTAGTAAGTTTTAAAGAACCTCTCCCATGTACTCAACCACCAAAGTTTAATGGAGACTTTACTTTTCAAGCTGAGTATAATCTTGATGATGGAAAATCACTTGTAGTAGAAGTTGTGGTTAAATGTGAAGATCAAAATGAGTCCAAAATCAATGAAAGATCACTTCAAATAAGGGATATGGTTTCCATTCAAACCAATCAAGAGGTTTATGTTTGCATTGAACACATGTTCTTAGCTGAAGGATTATATGAAACTAATGAAAGCACCATAGGAGATGAACAAGGCATTGGACAAAGAAAAAAGAGTCTTAAGTGGTAGCTTACATATTCTTCTATTTCAATTCAAGAATATGGTATGAGGAACTTTCCTTTTGATCTAAGATGATCAATTCATTCTAATTAGTTTGTATACATTAGAGTAGTTTGTTTCAGTTTGTCTTGTGTTTCCTAAGTGCTTCATAACACAAGTGTGTTTCCTTTCATTTATTGGTTTGTGTCTTTGATTTTATGTGTGTGGGTCAACCAACTTGTTTTCCTTGAGTTAAATTTATTTTCAAGTTAGTTTGAGTGTCCATATGTATGACTCCATGCCCAATGGAAGGACTAGTCAACTAGTCTTAGGCATAGCTAGCATGCCACACCTAGGAATCACCAAGAATGTTGACCAAATTTGGCCCCAGTAAAATTTGGGTCAACCCATACTATTTTAAACTTTTTAAAAAGTTATGAATGCCCTATAGGGGTTTCATAATGGTCTAAACAACTTACTTAGTCCTTGTTAAAGCCCATCTCCTTGTATTGGCCTAGTCAACCAAAGTCAAAGTTGGTCAAACTTAGTAAAAGTTTAAATTTATTTTGAAATGTATTAAAATGATATTTGATAGGTTTCAATGTGTTCAAAAGTCATAAAATGTCCATTTTCTAAGTTTCATATGTAAAAGGGAGTATTTGGCTACTTTACTAGCGTATTAAATGACTTATATAGACTTTTCAAGCAAAATATTTGTCACCAAGGTGGATCTCAATGTGGATAAGGTCAAATTATGTCAAGATTTATCATAGGTGGTAGTTAAAAGTTAGTTTCATAAGTTAAATAGTAGTTTTTCCTTAAAAATATGCCATTTCTAACACTTGTACAGACTTCTCAAGTTTACTTGTAGCAAATACCATGGTGGTGTGACTCTTCACCTCCCCAAAAGCCATTTCCACATTTTTTTTGTAGAAATAATGTCAAAATATTCATTTATAACTTCTTTTCCTTCATTTTCACTTGTCAAGCTAAAGAGTACTAGTTTATTCGAATAGAGGTGGAGAATTCTGGTCTAATGAGTTTGATGAGTTTTGTGATATTCATGGAATAAAAAGACAATACTCATTTTCTAGAACTCCACAAAAAAATGGAGTAGTTGAAAGAAAGAATAGAATAGTTTAGGAGATGTCTAGAACTCTACTTCAAGATGCCAAGTTATCTGATGGTTTTTAGGAAGTGGATGTAGGTATTTTAGTCTACATTGTTAATAGATGTCAACTTAGAGTGAATAAGGAAAAAACCCCTTATGAACTATGGAAAAATATAGATGTAAATGTCAAATATTTTAGAGTGTTTGGAAGTAAGTGTTACATCAAAAGAGATGAAGAAAATCTAGGCAAGTTTGATCGTAGATCTGATGAAGGTATCTTTCTTGGGTACTCTTCTATTAGTTTATCTTATAGATGCTTCAACAAAAGACTTCATAAAATTATTAAAATTTCTAATGTGAGAGTTGATGAAAGTGGTCCTACCAAAAAGCCTAGTTTGAAGTCATGTGATCCAACTATTAGTCTTACTACAAATAAAGACCAATCTATCTATACATTAGATGAAAATGATGAAGAAGATACCAGACTTGATACTAAAGTTCCTTTAAGAAGAACTCAGGTTTATCATCTAGCTTCTCAAGTCATTGGTGATATGAATGCTAGTCTATAGACTACGAGAAGACTCTTGTCTAATCAAGATCAACATGATTCAACTTTTCTATCTATTCATGAACCAAAAAACTTCATTAAATCCATTAAGGAAAAGGAATGGTGTTATGCTATGGATGAAGAACTTGATCAAATTAAAATAAATGACACTTGGGATATAGTTCTTAAGCCTAAGAGAAAGAATGTGATTGGAACAAAGTGGGTATATAATAATAAGTAGAATGAAAAAGGTAAAGTAGTAAGAAACAAGGCTAGGTTGGTATGTAAAGGTTATGCTCAGGTATAAGGGATTGACTTTGATGAAACTTTTGCTCCTATATCTAGAATAAAAGTTATCAGACTATTTTTAGCTTATGTTAGTTATAAAATTTTTAAGGTATACCAAATGGATGTTAAATCTACTTTTTTGAATGGAAAATTAGAAAAATAAGTTTTTATGGAGTTTCTTGAGGGTTATGCTATAAAAGATAATCAAAAATTTGTTTGTAGAGTAAAGAAGGCTATCTATGGCCTCAAACAAGCTCTTCTAGTTTGGTTTGATAGATTAGATAAGTATCTCCTAAGTCAAGGTTTTAGAAGAGGAGTGGCAGATAGAAAAACTTACATCAAGTCAGAAGGATAACATCAATTTCTTATTATGGTATATGTGGATGACATAATCTTTAGTTTAATAAATGATAAGATGAGTAAGAAATTTGTAGAGGTAATGAAATTTGAATTTGAGATGTCTACATTGGGATAATTTTCATTCTTCCTAGGATTGTAGATAAATCAACTAGACAAAGGGATCTTTATCTCTCAATCCAAATACCTTAAGGAGATTATTGAGAAATTCAATATGTTAGATAGAAGACCCATGAGTAATATTACGAAAAAAGGATGCAAATTGAGTAAGAATAATGAGTCTCCTAAAGTTGATCAATCATTGTATAGATCTATGGTAGGGAGTCTATTGTATTCTACTACTTGTAGACCTAATATTATGCAAGCAATAAGTGTGGTTGTAAGATATAAAGTAGATCCCAAATAATCCCATTTTAAGGTAGTTAAGAGAATCCTAAGGTATCTCAAAGGCACCATAAACTATGGTTTGTGGTATACTAGGAGTAAGGGATTCAAGCTAAAATCCTACACAGATGCTGATTAGGTAGGATGTGTTGATGATAGGAAGAGTACTAGTGGAGGAGTGTTCTACATAGGTAAATCATTAGTATATTGGTTAAGAAAGAAGAAATCTTCAGTCTTTTTGTCTACTATAGAGGTTGAATACATTGTTATAGCTTCTTGTTGTACTCATGGCATCTGGATGAAGCAGACCTTAAAAGATTATAAAGTAAGTCAAGATGGTCCTTATCCTATTCTATGTGAAAATAAAAATTCCATAAACATTTCAAAGAATTTAGTGATTCATTCTAAGACTAAGGATATCCCTATCAAGTATCATTTTCTAAAGGAGTAGGTTAGTGATCAAGTTGTCAAATTGGAATATGTACCTTCTAAGGAACAACTGGAAGACATAATGACTAAACCATTGCCTAAAGCTAAATTTGAGTATATAAGATCCTATCTAGGGGTCATTACTTCTTTATTGAATAAATAATGAATCATTGAGAGAGGTGAAGAAATTAATCAGAAGAATTGCTTTAGTTGTTGTGGTTGGTTATTTTTTGAAGAGGTATGTTCAGGTCTTCTAGTCTGAAAGTGTCTTTTTGATCAAATTTTGATGCTTTGATTGAGTTTTTATTTGAAGGAAAACCAAGAAGTGGTTTGTATGAAGTCGTGATAAATATTTTCATGAGTCATTCCCAGGTGGTTTGAGGTCTTGATGAGCTTAGATATGTGTTTTATGGTGAAAAGTCTGAGTTGACCATTTTTGGCAGTGATGACTACCTAAAAAGTTCTAAGATAGATAATATAGTGTTTTAAGATGGATAAAATTTATATAATGAGTGATTCAAAGTGTTTTTTGTATATCAAATAAGGGTAGATAGATTGGAGATGCTCCTAAGATGCCCAAGTGTGATTTTGATCATTTGGTCAAGGTGTCTGCTGTAGATGATGACTTTGTTTGCCCAAAATGTTTGGTTTCAAGGGTCACTTAAATAATGAAGATGTGTCATGAATTAATTTTTCTTAGGAAGGTCTGCACATGTGTTTAAGACATGTTCCAAGTGGTTTCATAGGTGGATGAATGATTTTGTGTTAGGTGGAACATTTTGAGTGGTCACTAGTTTCTCTTCTCAAGAACATGCATTTGGTGGCATAAGGAAGTCATGGTTCCCAAAGGTTTGGAGGCTTGTAATTTGGCATGGAAGTGAGTTTTTATGGTATCCAAGTGTGATATCTAGGTCAGGTGTCTGTATTGACTAAAGTTTGACTTTTGACCAACTGTTGCTTTAAATGCCTAGTGATTTGGGCATGTTTAGAAAAGTGGTCAAACTTTAGAATTAGAGGCTGAAAGATTAAAAAGATTTTTAATGTTCCTAGTGGGTATCTGAATAAACTTTTATAGTGGTATGGAAGTGATTATATTTCATTTTATTCAAGTTTTAGCTCACTAGGAGGCTTCATTGGCTAGTAGTCTAAAGAAGGAAGTATGCTAAGAAGGATGAGTTAGATGCTCATTATTGTCATGCCTAAGGGGGCATGGTATTAGTTTTAAAATATGAATTTTCATGACTTTAAGTGATAAGGGTAAATATATATGAGGTATGCAGTGGCCAGATAGGGCTACAAGGGGTCTAAATAAGCCTAGTGGAGAAATTGAGCAAATTTGTGATATATTTTCAATGAAGGTTAGAATTTTTTGTTCCAATTGAGAAAATTATCCTATTACAAGTGTGATATAGGTATGGTGTTATTCTTGGAGAGATTTTGATATTTTATAGGGTGCCTTGTGAATGATGACAAAGGGGAAGCCTTCAAAGTGGAGTACGGTCCTCGGGGGAGCTATGGTGCCTTGCAAATTGATGATAGGTCCAAGAATCTTGATATCTTGAAAAAGAATATGAGGATTTTTAATGATTGTAAATCTATTTGATGGTATTAAAGGAGTGCTTTAGTTCATATATCATAGGGGGAACTTTCCTTCATATATTCAAAAGGTGAGTCTTGCATGATGTTGGCTTTAAAAACATTTTAGATTCTTTGCTTCATCATTGTGAGCCCACTTTGTCATTTTCGCAAAGTGAGAGAAGGATTTGGTATGATTTCATCAATGAAAAATGGGGCTATTTTTAGGATATTGATTGATAGGTGTTATCACTGATGTTTGAGAGGCATTAGTAATGATAGAGTGGTTTGTGATGTTTATAAAATAGAGCATCGTGGCATAGTGTGCTTAGTACAATGTGATACTTGCAAGGATATGAATAAGTGTCTTAGGTGGATCTATGGATGAATAGAGCTTGTTACGATGATGTTTTAATTGTTTCTAATGTGTTTTATTCTCAAGGGTTGCCTTCATATGGTCAGTTTATGTCTTGTAGGTTTGATCATGAATGATTACCTATAAGGTTTTGAGAACTATGGCTTGTGTGACATGATGAGGAGATAAGTATGATTATAATATGAATGTTATACATGTATAATTTTATAATAGGTTATATTTATGGTTTGTAAGAGATGGCTAGTGGTCTGCAAGGTAGTTTGGCCATTGGCTTAGTTGGCCTGGGTGGGATTGTGAGGCCTTATGAAGGGTTAAAGGATGTTTTCAGGTTGGTGAAATTTTTTTTACATAATATATGGTCAAGAAAGTTTTTTCAATAATTTTATGTCTTAAGTTAGATTTTGAGTTACAAAGTTAGAAAGTTGGTTTAGAAGCTTCAAGAGGTCCTAGAAAGGTGTCTAGTGAGCTTGGGAAGGACTTTCTTATGTTCATTAGCATGTGTAAGGTATTCATGGGGAGATGATCCTTTTTTATATTTTGGGGAGGTTCCTTAATAATATTCTACATGAATGATTTCATATATTAAGGTTCTATCCTTTATGAACGATCGTTAAGAAACTAAGCAGGTTTTTGTGTGCAAAAACCCTAGTCTTAGACTCGATAGAGAAGATCTTGATGGTTTGGGATAATAATGGATTAGGTGATAAAATATGATGATTATAGGCTGAATATGACTCTGTCAAGTTTTTTATAAATTATTTTGTGTCCCTTGATAGTGTGTGGGTCCCTTAAAAAATGGGTTGTTAACAATATTCTTGTTTCTGAGGAAGATTTCTATGAATGACCAGATGATCAAATGGTTGATTGTTGAATCTTAGGACTTGTACAAAATATCCATAATTTTTTTAATTTAGATTCACCTTTTTGTGTCAAAGTACTAGAAGGTTACGGTTGACTAGTCAATATTAAGGAATTGGTGTCTTAAGTGAGAAAGAGTGATCAAAGTGAAAAGAGAAATTAGAAGGCTTAATCAGTAAATAAGAATGGGTTTGAATTATTAAAGGTGATGTATGGGATGTATGACCTTTATCCATGAGATTATTATTATTCCTAGTCACTCGAAGTTGATTGAATGGTTGACTCATAGTTGACCATGATGGTTTCGCTAGCAAAAGGAACATGTTTTGGATGATTGAGTTTGTTTGTAGGGCAGATGGTTAGATAAAGTGTTCCTAATGATTGGAGAGTATTGAATATCTCTTTAAGATATTATATAGTGATTTTTAATATTTTATTAATCTTTATTTAGTCAAATATAGTCACACAAGTGGAGCTATGCTTTGTTTGTGAGATAAATTCATGGTATGGTATAGAAAGCTTGTGCAGAGAATCATGGCCAACCTT
Source organism: Torreya grandis (assembly GCA_037957365.1). Lineage (NCBI taxonomy): Eukaryota > Viridiplantae > Streptophyta > Pinopsida > Cupressales > Taxaceae > Torreya > Torreya grandis. The sequence goes on along the minus strand of JARHVA010002967.1, from coordinate 959,344 downwards.
GGGGGGAATGAATAATTATTTATAAGATATTCTAAAGTGAGATGACTGACCATAATAGTGAATGGTATATATATAAGATGATTTATGCCTTTTGGGTGTATGAATGAAGCTAGACAAGCAAGTGTATATTGATTTTTGAAGACCTTATGTAAAGGTTGTTGGGGTCTTGATGACCAATGTTTGTATGAGATTGATTAGAGAAAATTTTCATTAGACTCAACATAATTTTATGATTCTATTGATTATTTTTTATTGGATTTATAAGGGCATATTTGAATATAAGCAAAAGATTTGAAAATGAGTTATTTGCTTGTGTTGAAGAGATAGCTTGGTGATTGGTGACTTGTGTGGAGTTGCAGACTTGGAGAAGGGTGTTCTTGTAGGGTTTATCTATCAAGTTGAGAAGAAATTAGAGTTAAAGTGTTTTTCATTTGATATATGTTGTCTTGGTACTCAACATCTCAGGAAAGTTGGTGTTTATCATCTTTAGGGGTTGCTGCTCCTTGTGAAGTGGGTGCGTCACTAAAGTCTCTTATTTGTAATCATCATATAGGATTGTAGTCCATTATTTTTTAGACTTGAGAGTGGGTTTTCTCCCCCTTGAGGGTTTCCCAAATAAATATTTGTTTTATGGTTTCATTCATGCTTTTTCTTTGATTCATCTATCTTACATATTGATATGATTGGTTAAATAGATTGAAGTGTTAGGAATTGGATTGTAATATTATTAAACCACTGATTCCCCCCCCCCCCCCTTTCAGTGGTGTGTACCTCCATCACTAGTTTATTCCCATCCTTAATTTTCTTTATCTTTTGAGATTTCAATCATGATGGACTTTAAATATGACTTACTATTTATAGTTCTCATTTGTCTTGATCTCAATAAGTGGGAATGTCTTTGGGTCTTATTGAAGGAACACTATGAGATTTTATGCCTTTTAGGGGTCTAAAGGATGAAGGTTCAAACCTTATTTCACTCTTTATGGTAGTGACTATAATCATAACTTAGTGTGGAAGATGAGAGAGTAAAATAAAAAATTCCCAAGAGACATCTACTCTCTTTTTAATGAATACTTTGTTGACAATAAGGATGATCAAGCAATGATGTAGTAATGTTGTATATTTCCCTATTTGTTACTCTACCACCATTCTACTTAGTGATTTTAGGAAATATTTAAGTAAATTAACAATAATAACATGCCTAAAATGACTTAAAAAATCTAGTTTAGAAGTATAAATGGGAGATTGCCTACCTTCACAGGTTATGTACTTGGTGATAAAAGTTACCACTTCATGCCATGGAGGAGGTAATGATAACATTTTAGTGACTTTTGAGTCAAATTATAGTACTTCACATGTATTATATATTCTATTGCTACATGTCTTACCATCCATCTTTCCCTTATTACTAGAAACCTAATGACTTAGCTAATAATTTATTTGTTATAATTATTTCCAAACCTTTTACATTAGCACTATCATCTTATAATATTTGGGAAAAATATTTAATAGTATTTAGATAAAATCCTTCAAAATTATCTATAAATTTTAGCCAACCTACATTATAAAATATGGCTAGTATTAGTGATTATTCATTAGGATTATGTTGTTGTAAGGCTCCACTCTAATCAAATCTCACCTTATTTTGTCTTCCTTATTCCTTGCAATGGCCCAAAATTCAATCTTGCACAAATTTATTAGTTCTCTAATGAAGGTTTTTGAAAATGAGGATACTATGGAGAGATAAAATATTAGTGATGAGAATGAAATACAGATTTAAATGATTGTTTCTTTGATTTTAAGGGTTGGCAACATAATTAATGTTAGTCTTATAAGTCTATCCAACCCACTCTACTTTGCTACGTGTAGTTGTTGCTTACCTTCCCCTTATATTTAATAGTTAAGCATGTAAATAAATGGAATTATTTTCCCCACCAACTTAATCATTCCAATTTTCCTCAAGTGAAGTGAGGGCTTGGCTATTGGAAGGGATAGGATGTGTGAATAAAATTAGATGTGACAAGTTCAAATGCCATAAATGATTTTTTTTGAAAGGAATATGTGACAAATAAGAGTGAAAAGTAAATTGAAAAGGAACTTATAGTGTAATGATGATAGGTGTGACACAAAGGTATGTAGAGAAGGAATGTATTATTCATGCAATTGGATGGAATGGTTTCCACGAGTGACATATAAATGAATAGGTGATAATTATAGCACCGATTATCAGAATCTATGTGAAAGTTTTTAGTGAACACTAAAAACTTGTGGAAATTGTTATTATACATTTTTTGTTAGAATCATCTAGGTTGATTATGTCATTCTGTTATACCATATATAATTTTTTTTTTGTAAAGATGATTTGTATGTGATTTTTTATCCTCAATCTTGTGCATAGGTCCTGATTTTACTTCTCTTTGCCTTAAAACCCTTGTGTTATCACCAAAATGACCCCATTTATTTTGAAATGGGGGCCCCACATTTTTATCTGGACACATTCCTATGAAGGAATGAATTGCCTATTTGATTGTGTTTGAATTTGGATATTTGATCCATCTTTGGCTTAGAAATTAGGTTTAAAAGTTATTAAGATCTTTTAAAATATTAATAAGTATCTTATATGTAATTTATAATGTCATATAATAATGTTTCCAAGTGTTTTAAGATCAATCCTATGGGAAATTGACCCTAAAAGATTCAAGATTATAAAATAATAAAGTTATTTGGAATTAGCCATTTGGAAATTTTGTTATCACATGATTAAATATCTTTTGAATTAATGTTAATTTATGGAGTTTATTTATTGAAGTATAATTTTTTAAAATTTGAAAATACTTGGAAAATGCAATTAATGATTTTTTTTTATTATGAAAGGTTTATACTTATTCACACAATATTCACAACTCATTCATAGGCTTATTTGATTTCTTTTAAGGAATTCACATGAAGTCACAATAGTTGGGATCAGTCATGTATTTTTTACAATTAATTGTAGCAGTTCATGGGTTTCTGGCTAGTGACTCAATTCTTCCATGCCATGCATCGATTTATTTTAACTTCATAGATTTTGGACTCACTCACAAGATCAAATCACTTAGTCATAGTTATGCCCCTATTCATTATCATTTAGAGGCTATGTATCATCCTTGCATTCACTCACACTTCCATGAACCTTCAAGGTAGGTTTGAATGGGATAATTAAGCTCCAAATGACATGTTTTATTAGCCTCACATTTATAGTAATCAATTCACAAAGGGCCCAAGTCAATTTCACGTTCACACATTGATTTTTCACAAACTTGCATTCATGCAAATTTTTGAAAGTAATTTCTCAAATACTTTATCTTGTAGGGTTGTAAATCAATATTAACCTAAAAATTAGTAGGATAAAATTTAAACATGCCCTCAAAATTCATCATAAAAATTTATCAAATGAAAGACACAACTCTATAAAAATATGCCTCATGGCATGGACCCTAATGAAAGAGACAAGGTTGCATCTAGTTGGAAAATGTAGCTATAATCAAACCCATGAATCTGTGAGGTTACAACATGTAACATGGACATAAAGAAAAGGGACATGGTGGTGATCATGTGTTGAAAGTGGATGTAGCATAATATTACAATGCAAAGTCAGCTTTGTACCCAAGAGCCAAAGCCAAACCATAATTGCATAACTTAATGTTGTGTGTAAATAACCTTAAGAACATGGACACCCAAGTAATGAATTGAAAATAATGTCACTCCTAGCATAACGAGCTTAAATTTGATGGCCATCATTGATATTCAAACTATTATAGATCCATATATGTAAAAATAGTTTGAAAAAATCCTCCAACATTGGAAATTTAAGCAATGTGGATATTCAAATGATAATTTAAGCATGAAGATGACATCATCATTATAAGTGTTGGATTTATAGTGCATTTGACATTGAATTGGTCACTCAATCCATGGTTGATAAAGAAATCCAATGGTTTATGGTGGGCCCATAACAAGTCCTAATAGAATCATCATATGTCTGTCTCCAACAAAAAAGAATATTTAATTCTAGTCTTTTGAGACCACTCTTACTTATATCCTTTTCTAAGTATGTATATGGTTATAAAAAACTTTGACATCATGGTAATGAGTGGGTATTTTTCCTAATCTATAAAATGGTCTATTATAAATATTGAACAAGTTGAATATTTGGCTATTTGATTGATCTACATTGCTAGTTGGTTTAAATCCCTGATCAACTACCAAGAGGGAAGTTTTAACAATGGTTATGAAAACTTCAAGAATTTGAGAGGAAATCTATGGGTTGTGTTTATTTATTTTATTTTTTTATACTTTACATGGATAGTTTCAATTAATTTAATTAGTTTGTGAGTGTGTTTTATGTTTATTATTTGAAATAGTTATATTTAGCTAACAAATATTCTCATTATTTTGTATGTCAACACCTTATTATCATCTTAATTTATGATTGAATGTGCAACTAATAAATTTATCAAAAATTAATATATTTTAGGTATACACAAAAATATTCTTACAATAATTTTTCTTGGACTCTTGATTGTGTTTACTTTGATTTGAGTTATGGATTAATTAGGGTATATATTGGTTTTAAAAGCATGATTCACTTAACTAGATTGATTTTCTTAAATTACTTTATTTTTATAAGTATATGAAATCCTTCTTTCCTAACTTTCATTTTCCCTCTCTTTTTATATTTATTCCATTGTTAATAATTCATACCTTGCCTTTAGAATAGTCATTTGAACTTTATAATAAAGCCTCTATACAATAACCTTAAAATAGTCTACTATATTGCTCTAGCCACTATTTCACCAAGTGGTTATTTTAAAAACTAGATACCTAAAACTCATGTCTTCATACACATTTTTAATAATAAAAAAATGGTTTAAACCCTCATATATTATCCTTGGTATGATTAATATCATAGACACATTTAGGATAATCAACAAAAAAGTGGTGCTAAAAGGAGGGCCAATATAAGGATTCGATAATTTAATAGTGGTCAAGGTTAAGTCTAAAATAGTCTATGGTCTTGTAGTTATAATTCTATGGATATATCACCATAGTTTTAATAAAAAAACTCACTAGGTGTAATTTAGAGACTAGGATCTTGGCATCACCTTTAAAACTCAATCATCAGCCAAGATCAGATAAGGGAACACTAAGAATTTTAAAAACTTAGCCAAGTTCTCCTACCAAATTTAATCCTTATCTATATAGAGTGATGTTGGAGGTTTTTAAATGATGTATCCAAGGTGACCAAGGATGGTGATAAGGTTTAATGTTTGTTATAATGATAATGAAAAAGTGTGCTTTAATGAGCCTCAGTATTCTTGCATGGTTCTTCAGTGTTTGACTAAGGCAATTGATGGATGATATTATTAGTATGGACATCTTGAATATACCTTATGGGGTGTCAATAGTGATTATAATGATTATGTAAGTTAGTGCATATCATCTGTTAGTTCATTATTTCATCTAGACACTTTGGATCTAGTGGTAGAAATTTTGAGTAGGTAGTTTGATGACATCACCATTTCCATGTGTGATCGAGTCAAGAGGAATTGGTCATATGGTTATGATCACATTTGTCCCTATTTTGTATGAAAAAAATCATGCATCAAAGTTTGGTCAAAGATATGAGGATGCAAATTTGGCTACTCAAACATATTTCACCATTTTCCCATACTTGGCCAAATTTGTAAAGTGGCAAGAAGAGTCGAGTGAGCATTTTAATGGTGTTATATCTTGCATGTGTGAAGGTGTCAAGATAAAATGACCATATGGGTTTGTTTAGTTTTTAGCATAGTTATTATGTGCCATATTTTAATATATGTGATGTAGCATGATAAAAGATATGCATGTGTAAATTTGGGCTCCCAAGTATTTTGACAATGTTTTCTATGTTCAAATAGAGCCAAGTAAGCAGTTTGTTGACATCATATCTCACATGTGTGGATATTTAAGGAGAAGGTGATTATACGTGTTTATTTAATTTTGAGATTAGTTTATTTTCACTAAATTTTAGATCATTCTATGAATCATGTCATAGGATATGCATGAGCAAAGTTGGCCTTCCAGGCAGTTTTAGGCATAGTTGGCTCTATGGAAGAAAATTTTGAGAGAACATGTCGATGATGGAATATCTCACATGTGTGTGGGTTCTAAGAGTAAATTATTATATGGATGGATTTTACTATGTGGGGAGATCATTTGGCCTAAATTTGAGATCATAAAAGTTAGTGCATAAGAAGTTATTAAGCTTCAAAAATGGCTACTCACGCAGATAAATAAGGTTCCCATAGTCATTTTTGCTAAAGTTAAAGTTCAAGCAAGATCAATGGAGCGCATCTACTCCAAGATGTCAGGAAGAATAAAGATGAATATTGGTTCATGATGTTTAACATATAATAAAAGGTAAAAGATAAGGATCTAATGGTGAGTGGTTGTTCATACAGATTGATCAAATGGTGAGCATTGATTGTTAAAGACCTGACTAATCTGTAGAGATCAATAGAGCACATTGAGTCAAAGTTTTTAGATTGCATGAGATAAGGTCAATTTTTAGACTTTTAATATTTTGATTTGGTAGAATATTCATTAAATTTTGGATAATATCAATGGTATGAGATTAATCCAAAACTATAAGGACATGAGATGATTGCATTGTGTTTGAAGGTTAACTATGACTGTTTGTATTCAAATATTTGAATTTAACATAGGGAAAAACTAGAGCTATATATTTTATCCATATATTTAGATAAAAGTAAAATTAATTGGTGTTATAAAAATAAAATATGAATAATACTCCATGGTACATCTAATGAACCTGATTAGAAGATTTGGAAGTGTGTATAGTCAAAGATATTAAGGTTCCAAGTTGACTGTGTGTTTGTTCTTGTTCTGAAAGTGAACCAAATAGGATGTTTGAGATCGTGTTGATGATATTTCAATGCCTCATGGTTAATTAGATATTGGGGATTGTTTTAGACTCTATGAGGATTTTTTTTGTGGATTTTAGAGGTGTGATCAATCGATCTTGAGTATGAACAAATGTTAATAAGTTGACTATGTTCCTAAAGGTTACTAGCAGATTGAGTGACCATATTGTAGAGGCAATTTGAAGGTGTTTTGAGCATATTAAAGAAATAAATGAGTATGGATATATTATATAAGTCTAAAATAATTATGTGAAGTATTATATTATCATATTTGACCCTTGATCAGATTTAGAGAGTCAAAATATCTTGACCGTCTTTTTACAATGTATAACTATTTTGAGTGGTCATCTTGAGTGTGATAGTTAGAGGTTTTTTGGGCTTTGTTGGAGTGTTTAAGTCACATGGATATGTTTCATATATATTTGAGGTTCTATTCATATTAATTTTTCATGTGGTTATGTGAGATACTTTAATGTTTGGTTTAGTAGTTTGAGACAGTTTTCTATGTATGAAGACCTGAAGAGCGAGGTGACCTAATTAGTAGGTTAAAATCTAGATTTAGTGTTATATGTGGAATGGACCCATCTAAGAGTGAACAAGGGATCATGTGGAGTGGACCTATGATTTTGGAATTGGTCTTAAGTTTCTATTTTTCTTGTTAAAGTGCTAAATGGGTGAATAGGTCTCCATGAGACCTATAAGAGTTGCAAGGGCCTTTTTAAAAGGTATAGCTACTTAATGCTGATCCATAGATTTTATGGCCAACCTATGAGGGTGTAATGTAGTTGTGTCTTAATGTAAGATAATACTTAATGGTTGAGGTGAGCCTAATTTCCAAATAATAAGTTATTTATCATGAAGGCTCTATATATAGTGAAACCCAAAGAGATGGTTTCTAGGCTTGTAAGAGAAGAGGTTGAGTGCCCAATGGATGGGTTGAGAATAAAATTAGATTAAGGACTATATATACTACCTATAGGTCATGTTTATAAATTCAAAATAGTGATCTTACAGGTTGAGCATGAGAAAAGAAGTCTAAAGTGATCCTAAAGGATGGTTTGGATGCCTTGTGTGTGAGTGAAGTATTGTTGATATATATGTGAGATTTGTGGTTGATATGAGAGAAAAATAAAATTCTGGACTATGTGTATGACCATTTTTTTATGTTTTTGAAGCTATGATAGAGTTTTTGATGTGAAGGATGCATTAAGTGTGCATATAAGGACTGCTTGAGTGAAGAAAGAGAGAGATTGTGACATGCCTATGCGATAGGACTGTATGAGTTAGAAAGAATTTGTGTAGTTGTTAGAGAATTAGAGGTCCATAATCAAGTGTTAAAGACATTAGTTCTAAGGTGGAAGTGTTCTTTTCAAGGAGGGTCTAAAGTAATTGATCTTCCTTAGGGGTAGTTGTTCCTTGTGAAATAGGGTTTCACTAAAGACCTTTGGTCAAAAGGACTTGATCAAGGTTGTAGGTCAGAAGGAATTAACCGGATAGGTGGTCAAAATTATGTGATCATCTTAAGGGAAAGTGATCCTTGTGGAACTTTTGTTTCACTAAAGGCCTTTGGTTAGAAGGACTTGACCAAGGTTCCTGATCAGTCTCTTATTTGTGATCATCTTATAAGACAAGTAGATCAAGTGTTTAAAGGCTTGAGAGTGGGTTTTATTCCCCAAGAGGGTTTCCCACGTATGTCATGTGTTATGTGATTGATATTGCATTGTCTCTCTTGTTCATTGATATGAATAATGTATATACTTCATAAATGCTTGTGGTAATTTATTAAGAGAAAGAAAGGATTGAAATTGAAGTTAGATAATCTATGCTCACTGATTCACCCCCAATGATTTTACCTCTAACAAGTGATGGTGTGGATTTGTGTTTCACCAATTAAAGTACCTAGGGATATCCATGATCTACCAATAAACCCCAAAAATTATCTTCCTCTATTCACTCTTTATGAAGAGTTGATAGTTGAACATCATATACAAGTCTTTAACTATTAATTAAGACTCCTTAATTTTATTCATGAGGATATGTAGACTCATTAAATTTAATCTAAGATATGATGCTTATGAATAGTTTATCAATATCCTATAAAATTTTATTATTAGTTTAACTACATTCAATGACACATTCATTGCCCAATTTTGATAGGTCCCTAACCCAAGTGTAGTATACCAATAGTTTTCAAGTATGAAATGGGAAATAAATGAATCCATTAGAGTTTAAAATGCTAGGTTACAAAATATGTATAGTCGTATTGGTGTCTTATATAGTCCAAGAGTGATTCAGCACTTGAAATGTATAAAAAATGTTTAGATTTGATGACACCTATTTTCTTACGTAGAGCCCAAAACATTCCAAATCTTGTGTAGGCTTATGTAGAATATATCTTGATTGACATAAATTTGAATACGCAATAATAATAGGCCTTAACCATTATAAATTTCAACTTAAATATCCTTTGAGTTTTGTAACCCTAAATCAATAAATAGGTTTATCTCATAGGTCAACCATAAGTACAAATCAAAAAACCTAAGTATATCCATGATTACATTTAATAATAACAATACCTATATTGTGTCGTAAGATCCTAACAAGGGACAACATAATGCCATCTAATGAATTGTTCACAAAATTTATAGTGATTTCTTGAATCTTCAAATACAAGTTGAAAACAATAGAGGATATAATTCAAACATAAAATATACATATAGTAAACATAATTTACCTCTAAATATATTAAAATAACTAATTTTTATCTTTCTCAAAATAAAAATCCTAAAATTAATGTCTACAAATTAGCTCTACCCAATCAGTGTAGGGTGTATAATACTACCAAACATGGTGAATTTGATTGCATTGAAATTTTTAATGCGTTTGAAATATTCCAAAAGGAAATTAAAGGTTATAAAGTTACTCCTAATTCATTAAATGTTTCTAGTACATCCAATGCACCAAACACATCCATGGTTTTAAAACCTATGATTATGTCAAGGGAGGTATGATGTAGCTACAATATTTCACTCTTATAATCCTACCAACAATAGTGTTACACTCCTAAATCTAAAGGCAAATAATAATCCACCCCATCCAAAATGTAATTCCTAATTTTATTTAATTGACACACCCATTACTCTTGGAAAATGTGTCAACAATATAGTGTAAGACATGGAAAAGGTTGAATCAAACATTATGTTGCACAAGTTGGATAAAATCACTGATAAAAGAGATTTTTGACAAAAATATTTGACTAAAAAACTTGGTTTAAATAAATAAAATTAATCACATACAAATGTAGTGATCTAAAATAGTAAATTTGAGGTTCCCCCTTTCTTGCTTATAATTATAATATTTGGCAAAAATTTACATAATTATCTAGTTGATTTAGGATATTTAGCTAACATCATGCTTGAAGGTGTCTACAAAAAGCTAGGATTGTCAATAGTCAGATTTGAAAGAATTTTAGTTTAGTTAGAGAAGTATAAGGTTAAGATACTAAGAGATTTATTGAATGGTCACATGTGATTGGCATGTTATTAAGGTTTGATTGGTATAAGACACTCAATGAGTACATTGATACTGACTATTATAACATGTGGTTACCCTAAAAAGGTATACCTAATAAAATCACAATTTAAATGTAACTTAAAATTAAATACGTGATCACAAAATATAATAAAAATAATGAAAACATATTTTTTTATCATATGACATTGATATTTACACTTTGACCATAAAATACATTCCCAATAAAGAAAACCCTACTAAATCATTAGGGTTTTGGACCTTGTGATTTAATGGAGCATATTCAAAACTAGGTTCAAGTGTGGGAGTTATTTTAACTAATTTTAATGTAAAATAGTACTTAGCATCATGTATTCAATAATACTAACATATAATTCTAAAATAATACACTTGTGACCACTCCTTTTTACCCACTTCATAGTTTTAAACTATGATTATTCTAATTCTATGTGTATGACACCTATCTAAAATTAATTTTGATACTTTATATTATATTCCATATTTGAAATAGCCTAATCTCATCCAATTATTGATTCACACTTTAAGCTTAGTTGTCTTTTCTCCTTAGACAAGGCTATTATTTCAAGACTATCTTGCTTGTTGGTAGTGTCTAAACCTGCCAGTACATTTTTCCACCAAAAATTTAAAAATTACTCATTTTAAAATTTACCTAATGGGTCAAAATAACACTATAAAACCATATTTCCCATTCATTTGTTTGCTAACTATCAAGAGGCTTCACTTTATAAATACCAAACTTATTCTAATTACACATTGAGAAGACATTCCAAATTCATCCCAATTCTAAGTCTACATAGCCCAAGCAGACTTGATCTAAGTTTTAATACAAATCTAAGGTAATCAGTCATTTTTGAAGTGCTTAATTACACCAGGGCTTCACCAAATTTTAGTATTACACTAGTGTTTCACACACACCATGTAGCATGGGAGTAATACATGGAGTTATATTCCTCTTCATAATAATGATATGTAGGTAGAATTCAACATAGGGGGTGTCGAGGTCAATAAAAAATTTATCCACTAACCCATTTTTATCATTTTTTCTATTTATTCCTCATTATCTATTGAACTAGGTTTGCAAGTGAATAAGAAGGTATACAATGGCTTCCATAATAGATCAAGTGATACAATAATCCACCCCATCTGAAATGGAATGCCTAATTTTATTCAATTGATAGACCCATTAATCTCAGAAAAGGTGTCAAAAATATAGTGGAAGACATGGAAAAGGTTGAATCAAACATTATATTGCATGAGTTGGATAAAATCACTAATAAAAGATAATTTTTGCAAAAATATTTGACTAAAAAACTTGGTTTAAATAAATAAAATTAATCACATAAAAATGTAGTGATACAAAAGAGTAAATTTTAGGTTCCCCCTTTCTTGATTAAAATTAGAATATTTGGCAAAAATTTACATAATTTTCTAGTTGATTTAGGATATTTAGCTAACATTGTGCCTAGAGGCGTCTATAAAAAGCTAAGATTGTCACCAATCAGATTTGAAAGAGTTGTAGTTTAGTTAGAGAAGTATAAGGCTAATATAATAAGAGATTTATTTAATTTTCACATGTTATTTTACTCTAAACCTTAAATTCAAAATTTCATGGAAATTTAGGTTATCAAAATCCCAAAAGCCTATGGCATGTTGTTAAGGTGTGATTGGTATAAGACACTCAATGAGTACATGACTACTGACTATTATAACATATGGTTTTAGATTAGAGGTAAAAGTAGGTTTTGAAGGGGCCCCAAAACCCTATAACAATGAGCAAAAAGAGCAAACTAAGCCCACAGGCATCGTCTAAAAACACTACAAAGAAGTAGCAAAAATAGGATTTGGATGGTCCTGATACCATGGCAACCAACCGGTTAAAACCCAGCTACATTAGTCTGGAGTAACAACAAACTAAAACAAACAAGATAAAAACAAAGAACAGTACCAGTTTCTTAACCACCAGGGAGGACCAGATTATTCATCCAGTTCCAGTATCAATTTCATGTCTTCTTTTTCTTTCGAAGCAGTTTCCTGGGTGGGACCCTTCAGCACAGCTCCTTTATGTGTGTCTTTCTTTTTGGAACTTTGCCTTGTCCTTTTGCAGGGACCCTCTAGTACTTTGGTCTCCTCATTGGCTCGTTTACCAACATTGATAGCAGCTGCACAAATGTTGGACGTTACTTCCTCCATTTTCTTCCTGTTATCCTTTATTAGCTCCCGGAGGTTGTTTTCGTAAGCTTTGAGCTTTATAGGGATCTTGCTTGACTGATTTTCCATATTGTTTACTTTGTTCCAAACAGCTTTCTGAGATTCTTCCAAAGTTTCCACTTTTTTCTTGAGATCAATGCTCTCCCTTCGCAACCAGGAATCTAATTGGGACGAAGACTCAGCTTTACTGTTAACCCAATTCAAAGAGGTGTGTATTTCATCTTCCTGATTCTTACCTTCAAAATCCTCAGACTTTTTGTTTGGGCTGTTCCTTGCTTCTTCAAAGATGTCTTCTTGGCTTTTATGTTCCTGCTCATTGATTCCATCTTCTTTTTCCATATCCATATTTTGAATATTTTCCTGCACAAAGATTTCCTTTTCATTCTTTGACATTGGATCCTCACCAGAATCGACCTGGACAGTATCATCTTCTGCCACTTTCTGGTTTACCTCCATCTCTTCTGTTCTGGTAACAGAATCTTCCTCAGTATTGACTATGTTTTTTTCAATGTCCTTGGATCCTTCATCATCATTACTAAAGTTGGTGTCCCAACTCTCTGTTCCAATTTCTTCCTCCAGCTTTTCCTTCTCAGGTTCTTCAATTCTCTCCTGACCCCTTTCTTCTTCAACCTTCTATTTGTTAGGGCTAGGGATCTTAATTTTACCTCTTTTGCTTTCATTTTCATTCTTTTTAATCCCTATCAACTTATTTTTTCCCTGTTTGGGATTCTTAACCAGTGCCCTGTTCTTGCAAAAGCCTTCAATAAGCAGGATAAGGCCTTCATGAAGAATTGGGCGCAACTCTTTCTTCCTATGAGCATGAAGGCTTTGAATCAGGGAGAAGTGAAGATAGAAAGGAAAGGACAAACTAACCTTATGCCTAAAGTGGTTTAGGAAGACAAAGTGGAACTTATGCACTCGTTTGCTTCTTTCGTCCAGGATGAAGTACTCCTTTATATAGCTTAGGACGTCTCTCCAAATCCCTTTGATCTGATCCAGCTCATAAAAATCCCCATTTTTGACCAACTTCTACTCCTCCTCCTCCGTTTTGGGAAATTTACCAAATGCTTCATTCGAAATGTTGGTTTGCTTTGAAAATTTGATACCTTCCATAGACAAACCTGTTACCTCGGCAAGAAAATCCTCAGTTAAATTTACAGTAATACCATGCAGGGTGACCCTGTCGTCAGCCCAATTTTTGAAGAAGGCCATCATGATATGCGGTTTAGAACTGTGAAGTCTTTCCATGTAACTCGTGACATTTCCTTTCTGCAAAATTCTCCAGACTTGATGTTTCTCTTTCCATTCTGCACAGCTCTTGGGCTCCTGTTTACAGGGTTCTCCCTTCCTTTCACGCACCAAACTCATTTTATTTGAGTCCCAATTACTGTGGATTTTACCCTGGAACCTGCTGCTGTCAAATTGATTGGGACGTCGAGTTTGTTTTTGTCTTTTTAGGATCTGCTTCTCCCTCTTTAGGGCCTTATTCTTTAATGATTGGGTTCCTTTCCCCGTGCTGCTGCTCCTCCTACTCATTAAGATTTTCTCCCTCTCCAATCCTTCCTTCTTTCGCATGTGTGGCATCAAGAAAAATGATCGCCTTTAAATCCACATTCCTTACTACGGTTTCATCCCACCTCACCTTTTTCCCTTCCCGAACAACACAATTTGCCAGCCAATCAGCAACACCATTGGCTTCATGGTAGGTATGGGTGATTTTTATTTCTTCAAATTTATTAATAAGAGTTTTCATCTCCTTTACCTTTTCCTCTATGGTCCAAGACACAGAGTTCATATTATTAAGGATATTAATTACATTCAAAGAGTCCCCTTCAAGCCACAGTTTTGAATAACCCGAATCCACAGCTAGTTTAAGGGTCTGAAGGGCAACCGTAGTTTCAGCTATGTGGCAATTAGATATTCCAATAGGAATTGCAATAGCATCAATAACCATTCCCATATGGTTTCTCAGAACACCACCACAACCAGCCTTACCCGGATTCCCTTTGGCTGCTCCGTCAAAATTTCCTTTGATCCAGTCTTGAGGCGGACTAATCCAAGTCACACCTAATCTGGGGTTATCAAATTTGCCAAAAGTAATGTCCTTCCTCAGGGGATCATCCACATTAAGATTAGAGCTTGGAGTTTTTTGAGAGGATAAATTTTCCTTTAGAGCTCTAATGATGTTCTGGCCAACCACCCATCCAGGGAGCTCTTTGTTTCTGAAAATTCGGTTATTTCTTTCCTTCCATATTCCCCACCAGGTATGGGGAAGAGTGATTTTCCATAAAAAGAGAACTTCATGATTCTTTGAAGGGCAATACCAGCTTTTGAAAGAAAGTTCAACATTTTTTTGATGAATCCAAGTGATTCCCCACAGATTAAGAATCTCCTTCCAAACAAGCTAAATGAAGGAACAATTCACAAACAGATGATCTCTATCTTCAAGGTCTCTCTTACATAAAATACACTTGTTTACAATATTGACTCCACGTTTCTGTAAATTATCCAGAGTCAAAATTTTATTTTGGAGAAGGGTCCAGAAAAAGAACTTGATTTTAGGGATGAGCCCCTTGATCCAGGCTCTTGTCCAGAACGATTTTCTACCGTTTCCCTTTGAGACAAAGATAGAAGATACTTTAAACTATCCACTTGGCTCCTGATACCAGACAATTTTATCTTCTTGGTTAGGGTTTAGGGATATAGCATTTAGGGATAATTGAATATCTTTGAGCTCTTGATCATAGTCAGTGAGATTTACCCAAGTATTGTTCTGCCAGTAATGGTTAACCATGATGCCCACTCTTTGTTTACATCTTTCTATAACATCCTTATTTTGGATTTCTTCCTGTAATGGTTTACCTCTTACCCACATATCTTCCCAGAATTTCACCTTTTTACCATTACCTACTTTCCATGCACTTCCTTCTTCTAGAACATGTTTTGTTCCTTGGACTGCCCCCCAAATAGCAGACAGATGAGAAATATCTGGGGTAGTAAAGAAGTCATGAGGTGACTGTGCCTTAAATAAATACTTGTGCTTCCATATTTTACTCCATTATTTATTTTCCTGATAGACCCTCCATCCCTGTTTAGCTAAAAGGGAAGCATTCATTCTTTTTATTTTCCTTATACCAAGTCCACCATCCTTTATCGGTTTGCAAATATTATCCCATGCAATAAGAGGCATTCTCCTTTTCTCTTCAGAACCTGACCAAAGAAAGTTTATAACATATGGTTACCCTAGAGAGTTATACATAATAAAATAATAATTTAAATGTAAATTAAAATGAAATACGTGATCACAAAATATAATACAAATAATGAAAACATAATTTTTTTCTCATATGACATTAATATTTACACTTTGACCATAAAATACACTCCCAATAAATAAAATCCTACTAAATCATTACAATTTTGGACCTTGTGATTTAAAGGATCATATTCAAAACAAGGTTCAATTTTGGGAGTTATTTTTAACTAATCTCAATGGAAAATAATACTTAACATCATGTAGTCAATAATACTAACATATAATTCTAAAATAATGCACTTGTGACCACTCCACAGTTTTAAACTATGATTATTCTACTTCTATGTGTATGACACCTATATTAAATTAATTTTGATACTTTATATTATATTCCACATTTGAAATGTCCTAAGCTCATACATTGATTGATTCACACTTTAAGCTTAGTTGTCTTTTCTCCTTAGACAAGGCTGCTATTTCAAGACTATCTTGCTTGTTGGTAGTGTCTAAACCTACCAGTACATTTTTCCACCAAAAAATGGAAAATTACCCATTTTTAAATTCAGATAATGGGTCATCCTAACTATTTCTCAAGTCCCATATAAGTAATTTATCAAAATACCACTATAAAACCATAGTTTCCATTCATTTGTTTGCTAACTATCAAGAGGCTTCCCTTTATAAATGCCAAACTTATTCTAATTACACATTGAGAAGACATTCCAAATTATTCCCAATTTTGATTCCACATAGCCCAAGTAGCCTTGATTAAGTTTTAATACACATCTAAGGTCATTGGTCATTGTTTAAGTGCTTAATTACACCAGGGCTTCACCAAATTTTAGTATTACACTAATGTTTCACACACACCATGTAGCATGGGAGTAATACATGGAGTTTTATTCCTCTTCATAATATTGGTGTGTAGGTAGCATTTAACATAGGGGGTGTTGATGTCAATCAAAACTTTATCCACTAACCTGTTTTTATCATTTTTGTTGTTTATTCATCATTATCTATTAAACTAGGTTTCCAAGTGAATAAGAAGGTATACAATGACTTCCACAATAGATCAAGTGATAAAATAATCCAACCCATCCAAAAGGGAATGCCTAATTTTATTCAATTGACACACCCATTACTCTTGAAAAAGGTGTCAACAATATAGTGGAAGACATGAAAAAGGTTGAATCAAACATTATGTTGCACGAGTTGGATAAAATCACTTATAAAAGAGATTTTTCGCAAAAATATTTAACTAATAAACTTGGTTTAAATAAATAAAATTAATCAAATACAAATGTAGTGATCCAAAATAGTAAATTTAAGGTTCCCCCTTTCTTTCTTACCATTAGAATATTTGGCAAAAATTTACATAATTGTCTATTTGATTTAGGAGATTTAGCTAACATCATGCCTGGAGGTGTCTATAAAAAGATAGGATTGTCACTAGTCAGATTTGAAAGAATTATAGTTTAGTTAGAGAATTATAAGGCTAAGATACTAAGATATTTATTTAATTTTCACATTTGATTTGCCTCTAAACCTTAAATTCAAAAATTCATGGAAATCTAGGTTATCAAAATCCCAAAAGCTTATGGCATGTTGTTAAGGTGTGATTGGTATAAGATACTCAATGAGTACATGGATATTGACTATTATAAGATGTGGTTACCCTAGCGAGATATACCTAATAAAATCATAATTTAAATTTAACTTAAAATAAAATACATGATCACAAAATATAAAACAAAGAATGAAAACATAATTTTTTTCTCATATGACATCGATATTTACACTTCGACCATAAAATACACTTTCGATAAAGAGAATCTGAATAAATCATTAGGATTTTGGACCTTGTGATTTAATGGATCATATTTAAAACAAGGTACAAGTGTGGGAGTTATTTTAACTAATCTCAATGGAAAATAGTACTTAGCATCATGTAGTCAATAATACTAACATATAATTCTAAAACAATGCACTTGTGACCACTCCTTTTTACCCACTCCACAATTTTCAACTATGATTATTCTACTTCTATGTGTATGACACATATCTTAAAAAAATTATTATATTTTATATTCCATTGAATATTTGAAATAGCCTAATCTCATCTATTTATTGATTCACACTTTAAGCTTAGTTGTCTTTTCTCCTTAGACAAGGTTGTTATTTAAAGACTATCTTGCTTGTTGGTAGTGTATAAACCTATCAGTACATTTTTCCACCAAAAAATGGAAAATTACTCATTTTTAAATTCATATAATGGGTCATCCCAACTATTTCTCAAGACCCATATGAGAAATTTATCAAAATACCACTACAAAACCATATTTTCCATTCATTTGTTTTCTAACTATCAAGAGGCTCCCCTTTATAAATACCAAACTTATTCTAATTGCACATTGAGAAGACATTCCAGATTCTTCCCAATTTTGAGTCCACATAGCCCAAGTAGCCCTGATCTAAGTTTTCATACACATCTAAGGTCATTGGTCATTTTTTAAGTGTTTAATTACACCAGGGATTCATCAAATTTTAGTATTACACCAGTGTTTCACACACACCATGTAGCATGGGAGTAATACATGGAGTTTTATTCCTCTTCATAATATTGGTATGTAGGCAGCATTCAACATAGGGGGTGTTCATGTCAATCAAAACTTTAGCCACAAACCCATTTTTATCATTTTTTTTGTTTATTCCTAATTATCTATTGAACTAGGTTTCCAAGTGAATAAGAAGGTATACAATGACTTCCAAAATAGATAAATTGATACAAATTAGACACACAAGACTAACATGTGACATCACATTTGATAAATTTATCATAAAGAGTAAAAATGTATCAGATGCTGACATGCCCTACAAAATACAATGTGACAGAACCCAGTCCAAATAGTGTGACCTCATCTAGAGATCAATTAAAAACCTATTGTTGATTCATAATGACCTTACTCAACACATAATCATAGTCTTAATCTACAAAAATTGAGTGCCAACTAATTACCTTTATCTTTAGTACATTCTTTTTTTAGCATATTTTCCATAAATAGTAAGTTCTAAATTAGTACATTTAATTTGTTATATATCTTAGCATTTCGATTTTACTCAACAAATTATCTAAATTATATTAGATTCATTTGTCTAATCCCTATTTTTTATAAAACATATTGGAAAACCTATTTATTTTTAAATATCACAAGCCCTAATTTTCCCTCAGGTTTCCTTCTAAAATTTTTAGAGAGTTTCAATTTTTTTTATTTCCTTATTATGTTGGATAATTTGATAACATTAACTTGTATCTCTCCTCTTATTATCATTTTAGTATTTGGAGATTTTAAAATGGATAAAAAATCATCTCATCCTCCTCCTAACCCTTAAGATGGTGATAATTAATTTCAATTGAACCAAATCCATGTTATCATTATCCCAATAGGTAAGATGACCCATCTTATAGTTCCTAATGAAGGTAAACAACATGTCCTTCCTCAATCCCATCCATATCCCATATCTCCTCTTAATGGTGTTTCTATGCATATTCCATCATAAGTACCTAGGCTTTGAGACTGAGAAGAACTTAAGGATCGAATCATCATTATGAGAAAGTCAATAGAATAATTTTATAATAAAAATCAGTATTTCATTTCAAAAATCACATCATGGGAAAATTAAATCACATATACAAAGAATCCAAAATATGCTAGTGTTAATCATGCATTTGTATCTTCATATATAAATTTTTTTCCTAACAATATTTCATATAAAAATGTAAATCTAAAATAGTATACATCTATAACTTATGCTTAAAAAAGTACACAAAACAATAATAAGAGTTCAAGTGAGATTATAATACAAATGATTTGAATCAAGTTAATTAAACTACCTTCATTATATCCTATAAGGAGATCAAAATGATATTATGTATATCATAGAACTCATGGGAATCATACATATAGGTGTTGGGATTAGAAGCAAAAAATACCAAATATAATTTATAGTGGTGATCTTATAATAGACACATCAATTAAAAAAACCACTCACATTTGTGTTGTACCTTCCAATTCATGAGTGCATAAATAATACAATTATAGTAAAAATGATTACAAAAGGAACAAGATGAAAAATATCAATTAAAAAAGGAATGTATCACAAAGGAAATGTTATAAAAAGATAGAAAAACAAAATTTATAAGAACAAATGCAAGATAATAAAGAAAACACCTTTGGGAAGGGGTTTCTCATGAAGGAATTTCCAAGGAAAAATGTTCCTACAAAGCCTTAAGGTATAAGTGTGGATTCAATTACTATATCTACTCCATGTATAAAATAAAAATGTAAGGTCCATCCTAAAAACAACTATGGTTACGTATTCAAGTCAATAAGTCAAAGTACAAATTACTTATCTTCCTAGTACTCTATCCATGATACATTATTCTTCCATAGTTTAGAATGAGATCCAAGATCCTAACAATGATGAGAATATTAAAAAGTAACATATTTTATAAAAGATAACTCCAATTTTTTGGAAAGATGATTGTCATTGATGTCAAAAGGGACATTATGAGCATGTCATTAATGTTAAATATTATATATGGTGATTAGAGGATATTCAAAGGATCCTATCAAAGGTCAAGAATGATTAAAATGCTTATGTGCATGATTGGAATTCATTTGGTTCTTCACATTAATCATCTAGAAATTTTGGGTCTATGACAAAAGAGATGAGAAGACATTTTTATAACATCACCATTTCCATATGAATGAGTATGGGGAAGTTGGTCACATGGTTGTGATCACATTAGTCCCTAGTAGTTATGCACCATATTTAAAGACATGCAATGAAGCACAATTAAAGATATGGGCATGCAAATTTGGTTACTTGGACAAAATCCACTAAGCTTCTTTACTTAGCCAAATTTTCCAAAAGGGCTAAATAGATCTATGTAAGCATATTGATGAGGTTATAATTTTCACTCATTGAGGTGTTAGGACAAAATGATCATATGGGTTTATTCATTTTTGTGCCTAGTTTATATGCACTAAATCTTAGGTCATGCGGTATAACACAACAAAAGATATGCTTGAGCACAATAGGGCTCCAAGGTATTTTGACAATGTTTTCCAACACAATCAAATTTTTAGTTTGCAAGAAAAATCTCAAGGTATTTTTATGAATACATATCTTGCACCTATGAAGGCCTCATGAGCAATCATATATAGGGATGGAATCCCCTATGTAAGAGGATCACATTTGCTAATTTTTAGGTCATCCAACTAAGTGTGACAAGAGTTATCTAGGTGTAAAGTTAGCCTTCTAGGCATATTGAAATGGTCTCCATACTTAGACAAAATATGCACAAGGTCATGTAAAGTTGTCATGCTTTTACAAAGATCATCTATGGACATTTTTAAAAGAAACAAATAATAGATATGTTATGGGTTTTTCATGAGCATCTTGAAGATATGGACTATAGGTTCAAAGGAGAAGGAATGATCTCAAAATTAATTTATCTTTTCTCTCAAATTGGATAGTTTTTTTTAGTAAAACCCTAAGTGTTGAAGTCATGGTATCAACATGCACTTTCTATTTTGATGGTGACTGGATATAGTTGAGACCCAATAGCTTAAGTTATAACTTAAGCCTTTATTATCATTAAGAAACTGACCCCTCGACCTAATAATTATTGGATCTAAGCAATGATCAAAGGACTTTATATTTTCCTAAGTCTAAAGCTTAATATATGTCTTAGCTTGATCAATGGCCTACACTTCATCATACACAAATGATCCAATGAAGTGAATCAAAGTCAAAGTGTCAAAGTTCCCTCTAAGTGAATGCATTATTACTATGTATCACAAGGACATGAGTCTGTTAGATAGAGGACCAATGAGAGTGAGCATGTCAGAGTTAATGTTTGAGATAGTTGGAAGATCAATGGATCATGCTTAATTAAACATTGAAGATCCAATGAAGTGTGATGAATTTAAATTATCAAAAGGAAATCCAAGTGAGCATGTAATTGAAAAGTGTCACATTCACAGAGCTTATCAGATAGAGACCCAATGAGTATAATCTTATTAGATTTAATGATCGAGCTTATTAGAAGATCTGATAGTGACAAGTGATCATGCAAAGGATATCTAATAGAGTGAATAGAATCAAATGCTATAAAATTCTTGATGTTTATTGACACAATGGTAAGTTAAAGACCGATTAGGTTCAAGAAGATCAATGGAGTGAAAATGATCCAAAGATATAGGAAGCAACAAGATGGGATAAATAGCTTGACATTTAACATCTTGATAGAGATAAAAAAATGTGCATCTTTAGAGATATAATGGCATGTAGGAGCTAGGATCTAGAAATTTATGAATGCATTTTAAAGAGTGGAACATTAAAATTTAGTAGTGTATAGAGATTTAATGTAGCAAGTGAGCTTAGAGATGGCATGAAGAAATAAATCAAAGGCTAGTATTTAAAGTGTTTTAATTATAATGGTTAAGTAGAGAAACATGCAAAAACTTACATATAATCTCTATATCTTGACACAAACAATGAGATTGATCGAACCAACTAATCAAATCTACATTAAAGAGCATGTGGATTGAAAATTAAGTTTAACAAATGTTATAGATAGTAAAGAGACCTAAAATTACAATGTGATACATGGAATTGAGATGTGGGAAAGTTACAGTCCAAGTCATAATGAACTAGAGTCTAATATTGACCTAATGTGTTAAAGTTTGAATGTAAACACACTGAAGATATGAAATCTTAGATCCATTGCTTATATAAATGACATATAGGACATAGGTAGATTCTATTGGATCCATTGGAGTTGTGTCATATGAATATGAATATATATATATATATATATATATATATATATATATATATATAGGTAGAAGTGTCTAGAAGATGAGCTATTGTTGAAGAGTGTCAAACATAAAATATAGTGACACAAAGGAGCAAAGTTTGAGAGAGAGATGAAGTGTTTCAAATAGATATATATTTAGACACAAAGACAGAGGGGCAGAGAGGAAGAAAGGCACATAGAGATAATGTGTAGATAATAAGCAGTTACACATTAGACTTGTAATAGAGATAATATAGTTGGATTCATTTATGAATCTATTTTGAATATTGGAGTTTTAACTTCATAGATCTGATTGGTTGGTGCCATCAAACAAGCTAATTTGGTGATCAGTTAGGGGATTGGTGTCTCCTTAGGGTTGGTGCCCTTAAACATTATAACTAGTGAGTTTATGTTGAGTTGGTGCTTAGTTAGGGAGTGGGTGCTTCCTTAGAGTTGGTGCTCTTAAATCATGGGATTGGTGTTTCCTTAGGATTGGTGTCCTTAAACATTGTAACCAGTGAGGTTTGCCATTAAGGCTTTGAACTATGAGCCTAGATTAGAATATAATATTCTAATAGCTATTTTCACTACGGTTTTTCTCAATGGGTTTTCCATGTATAAATTTGGTGTCATGAGTATTTGTGTGTGTATTATCTTTGCATATTTGATTTGATCTGCATATATCTTTTACTATGCATTGAAAGTATTTAAAGAACTAGTTTTAATCGATATACTGATTCACCCCCCCTCAGTAATTAGCTATGTTCCAAAAATTGGTATCAAAGCCTAAGGTTCCTTGAAAGAATCTTAATCAACTTAGGTAGATCTTGGAATCGTGAACACAATGGCTAGTCAAGAAGGATCTTCATCAAATAAAGCATCTCTCTTTGATGGATCTAACTATGCATTTTGGAGCATAAAAATGGAAGCTTATTTATCTTCATTAAGTTTTGATGTATGTATGTCTATATTAAATGGATATACATCCCCTATTAAAAATATTATCGATCAGGCTTCAAAGAAGGCATATGAGAGGAATGTCAAGGCAAAGAATGCTATTCTCTATGGATTATCTAAATCAGATTTGTTAAAGTAATTCATTGTCAAAATGTACAAGATATTTAAAAAAAATTTAAGAGCATCTATGAAGGTGATGATAAGGTAAAGCAAGACAAGATACAAACATATAATGAATTGTTTGAGAGTCTTAAAATGACTAAAGAAGATAAGACTATAGACTACCTTCTCAAAGTAGATGAAATAGTCAATGTAATTAGAGGCCTTAGATAAGAAATGAAATAATCAATCATTATCAAAAAGGTCCTAAGATATTTTCCATCAAGATATGATTCTAAAATATCTATAATAGAGGAAGTGGGAGATCTAGATAAGCTCATAATAGATGAGTTATATGGAACCTTCACTACCCATGAGATGAGAATAGGAGAAGCAGATACTTCTAAGAGGTAAGCTACATTCAAAGCATTAAAACATATAAAATCAAAAAGCATCTACATCCAAATATAAGGAGACTAATGAAGAAGAAGACAACTTTGTTATAATATTGAAAAGAGGATCTAGAAAGTAAAAATGTAAGTTACCCTTTAAATGTTTTAATTATGGTAAATTAGGATATTTTACTATTGAATTCCCTAATGAGAAAAAGGATAACTCTAAGCAAGAAGAAGATGAAAAAATAATGATTACCCACTATTCTAAAAAGAGGAACTTCTTTAAAAACAAGAAAATCTTGTATACAAGAGAATATAGTGACTCATTAGATGATAGTGATGGCTCAAATGATGA
Organism: Torreya grandis; assembly: GCA_037957365.1. Lineage (NCBI taxonomy): Eukaryota > Viridiplantae > Streptophyta > Pinopsida > Cupressales > Taxaceae > Torreya > Torreya grandis. The sequence continues at coordinate 934,692 of JARHVA010002967.1, read as the reverse complement.
CCATGACTATGCCTTTGTGGATAAGGGAAATGAGTCCTTGTTCATGGCATTAGGATCAAATTCTATAGATTTGGATCAAGAGGAAGTTGAATAATATTATTAAGAAGAGGAAAGAGATGTAAACCTTGAATGTGAATTCATATGTGCTCTATATGAGATTGATAAGCTAAGAAAAGAGAACTCAAGATAGAAGAAGCATGGATAAAAAGAAATTGAAAAACTATCCAAAAGTCTTGAAGGATCTAATCAGATGGTGATAAGCCTAAAGACACAAGTTGAAGAAGTTACATGAATAGAATATGTAGTCAAGATTGAACTACAATTAAAAATTTGTGTATGAGACTAGAAGCAGAGATAGTGGCCTTGAGAAAAGAGATTGAAAAGACTAAAGAATGAATAAACAAAGGTTTGAAGCTAATAGGAGGATCAAACATTCTTGATGAATTCATCAACTCTCAAAATTCATCAAAAGGAAGATTTGGTCTTGGTTATGAAAAGGGGAAAAGTCCCATAACTAGTACATATGCTAAGTTATATGATAATTTCAAAGCAGAAGGATCAGGAGAAAAGAAAGAGAAGGCTTGAAAGGATACAAAGATAAACACAAGAAATGTTGAAGTGAACAAAGCCAAATTCAAAAAGAGACTTGAATAAAAGAAGAAGAGCAATGAGTCCATCTTTTCAAACTCAAGAAAGATGTGGAAGACAAAGGTAATTGATGTAGATGGTTACATAAGGGTAAGAAACTTGAAGATGCAAGAGTTGAGAATTCCCCATCCTACACAAAGAAAATCTATGACTAGGTATTCCTCATCCTTTTATGGTTATTATTATAGTTGTAATCATCTTAGTCATAAGGCTTTTAATTTTATGCTAGTATCTAAAAATAAGACAAGCTTTGTAAGAAAAAATTCATTTTCACCCTTGTTAGATTCAAATGTAATGTGCTATAATTTCAATAAATTTGGTCACATAGCTAAACATTGTAGAACAAGCTTTGTAAGATCAAAAACATAGAGTAAGAAGAAAGGTGTGCCTCTTAGTGTGAAAAAAGGTTCAAAAGTATCTAAAAAGGAGAAAAGTAAGCCCAATAAGACATATAAGCAACCTAAGCATGTATGGAAAGTGAAAGATCAAGCTATGATGATTAATGCTACAGAGGTTGGAAAATGTCAAGAGCTCTCAACGTCTACACATGTTGAGAATGAGAAGAAAAAGATCAAGGAGAAGTCTAAGGTGTTGGCCAAGGATAGTTCTAAGGTATGTATAGATTCAAGTGAACATCTTGATGTTATAGAGCAAGTATCAAGCATAGAACATTAGTATTTTATGCCTAGTGATAGGATAATGAGCTATAAGGAAGATTCATTAGATGAAAATGTGTGCCACATGTCTCCATGTATTGTCAATCCAATCATAGAAAAAAATGAGAATATTTTAGTGGATGAACATGTTACTTTCTTAATCCTAAGAAGAATAATAATAAGTATAAGCACAAGATGACTAAGGAGGAGAAGGAATATGAGGATTTATGGGAAACTCCTAGTTTCACATTGTTCTAGGACATTGTGAAGTAGGTGTCTCTGTTTATGCTTCTTACGAGACTAATTTTAGTAAAGAAGAAAGTGATGTTCTTTATAAGATTCTAAAGGAAATAAATGAGTGCTCCCAATTGAATTTGGTGTGCCAAAATGAGAGAAGTGTTGTGTATACAATGTATATGAGGATAAAATGAGTGTGCCAATAATATGTTCATAGAATCTGGTTCTAAAGGTAGGATATGGAGACTTTCAAGTGTGGAAGTAAGTATGTTTGATATAGAACATCATAATAATTAGTTTATAGGTAACTATATTATTTATTGGTATTTTAAACCAATACTATTTTGATATAGAATAAATGATCCTATGTTACAAAGTCTTGTATTGATAATTAGTAGGTTAGTGGAGTAAGGGGGAGCTAGATTGTTCAGTATGTCAGAATCAAGGTCTCTAAGTTTTGAAGTTGATAAGTTGTATATACCATGGAGTTAGGGGAGATAACCTAGATAACTTTAATATATTGAGGAGCTATGCATGATGTGAAAAGGAGCATATGTGATATGCTTTAGTCATGATTAAAAAATAAGGTGTTGTCTGTTATAGATGTTAACTCAAGTAGGTTGAGATGATGACTTGAACAAACCAAGTCAAGTGCTTAGATAGTGTATTAAATCCTCATGCATAAACAAAGTGGGAGATTTGTTATTGGTTAGGTCCTAGGATTAGAGGACTATGTATGAAGACCTGAAGATGTTCAAGTGATGTAATGAGACAAAATTTGGGAGTGATAGTTCCTAAATCACATCAATATATACTAGTGATGGACCATAAGTCTAGAGGAAGGATCATAAAATCCTTGTTGATCCCTAAAAAAAGAGAAAAGGCAACTCAAGTATGTATATTTTGAAAATTTTGAATAAGTTGATGATTATAGGTTCTTGGACAAACTTCGTTACTGATAAAGGGGGATAACACTTTGAATAAATAGTGAGAAGGAGTATCTTTGCATTGATGTCAAAGGGGGAGAAAAAGGGCAAATGCTCTTTTTAAAAGTACAAATTATCTCTACAAAGGTTTAGAGCAAAAAGTGCAAATGCCAAAGAAGAAGCAAATCAAGTGTCCAAGTTGAGTTTAGGAAAATGTATCATTGCCTAAGGGAGAGCAAGTTTGGTATGAATAGATTCAGTTCATACTCATCAAAAGCCAATGCAAGAAATTATAGAAAAATATAAATAATAGAAGATCAGAGCATTTAGTTTGCCATCACTGACAAAGGGGGAGATTGTTGGAAATATGATTATCATTGATGTCAAAAGGGACATTATGAGCATGTCATCGATGTTCAAGATTATAAATGGTGATTAGAGGATATGAAAAATATCCTATCAAAGGTCAAGAATGATTGGAATGCTTGTGTGCATGATTGTAATTAATTCAATTCTTCACATTGAACATCTAGACATTTGGGGTATATAACAAAAGAGATGAGAAGGAATTTTGCTGATGTCACCATTGCCATGTGTGAATGAGTATGGGGGAGATGGTCACATGGTTGTGATCACATTATTCCCTAGTAGTTATGCACTATATTTGAAGACATGTAATGAAGTACAGTTGAAGATATGGGCATGCAAAGTTGGTTACTTGGACAAAATCCACTGAGTTTTTATACTTAGCCAAATTTACAAAAAGGGATAAAAAAAGCCAAGTAAGCATCTTAATGAGATCAAAATTTTCAAAAATTGAGGTGTTAGGACAAAATTATCTCATGATTTTATTCATTTTTGTGCCTATTTTATATGTGTTAAATCTTAAGTCATGTAATGTAGCATGACAAAAGATATGTTTGAGCAAAGTAGGGCTCTAAGTTATTTTGACAGTGTTTTCCAACACAATCAAATTTTTAGTTTGAAATAAAAATCTCAAAATCATTTTTATGAAGACATATCTTTCACCTATAAAATATTCAAGAGAAATTAGATATATGGATGGAATCCCCTATGTAAGAAGATCATATGCGCTAATTTGTAGGTCATCCGACTAAGTGAAACAAGATTTATGCAAGTGCAAAGTTAGCCTTCTAGGAATAATGAAATGGTCTCCATACTTAGACAAAATATGCACAAGGCATGCAAAGTTTTCATGCTTTTACAAAGATCATCTATGGACATTTTCAAAAGAAATAGATGATAGATATATTATGGGTTTTTCATGAGCATCTTGAATATATGGATTTGAAGTTCAAAGGAGAAGGAATGAGCTTATAATTGATTTATCTTTGCTCTTAGATTGGATAGGGTTTCTCAATAAAACCCTAATGGTTTAAGTCATGACATCAACAAAAACTTTCTATTTTGATGGTGACTAGCTATATCCTGGACCCAATAGCTTAAGTTATAACTTAAGCTACCATCATTGTTAAGAAACCAACCCCTCGACCTAGCAATTACTGGCTCTGAGCAATGATTAAAGGACTTTATATTTTATTAAGTCTAAGAATTATTATATGTCTTAGATTGAAACAACCCATGTTTCTATTAAGTTATGAAGCTAAAAGCTTCACTGATGCAAATGGAGGAGGTTGCTAAGTGTCAGATCAACCGACGTTGGTCATATTCAGCTACGTAGGAATCGACATCGGTTAGGGGTCAGCCGACATTGGTCAGACAAGAACCAACGTTAGCAACCTCTGTGTGTGTGTGCATTTGCATGTGTTTCCAGAACTGGTCTAATTTTAGACAGATAGTTAGTTTGCATGTAAAAGACTAATTTTAGTCTAGAGTCTGTATTTCTAATTATTGTAATTAGGAAGTCTAATTATTGTTTGTATGGGATCTATTTAATAGACCCATGGGGCTATATTGTAATCAAGGACAAGGAAGAGATCCTTCCAATTGTAAGATTAGTTGATCTACAGATAGTAAGATAGGGAAGATCTACATGGTAAGTAAGATCAATTGATTTGTAGGTGTGCAAGATCAAAGGAGATCTACTTGGAGTACTTTGAGTACTTGGTGGACTGGCAGTATTGTTACTGACTGGTGGAGGGAACAACTTAGTTATTGAGTTGTAGTTTGTAATTGGTTGAGACAGAGAACTCTTGAGGGAGAATTACTGTACACCCAAGAAGTGTGGAAAGAGTGTGATTTCTTCATTGTATTTCCTTTTGGAAGAGTGTTAATATAAGATTATATTATCTCTCATATTTTGTGTTGTTTCTAAATTCTAGTTACATATTACTTTTGGTTTAATTTTGTGTTTAGTTGCTTATACAAAGGTAATCATGTGTGCTCTTAAGGAGCAGGGATCCTAACAGTGGTATCAGAGCTAGGATCACCAAGTGATACCACTAACAAATGGTATCAGAGCTTGGTTCACTAACACCTTGGTTTCAGAGTCTGTTAAGTGTTTATTGATTACAAGTCACTCACAGGGGTTTCTATTTGAGTGGAAGTAAAGCAATGGTAGAAGAAAGTAAGCTAAGAATGGAAAAATTCAATGGTAAGAATTATCAATTATGGAGGATGTAGATAGAAGATTATCTGTATCAGAAAGATCTTTACTTATCGTTGGGTGGGGTTGCATGCAAGCCCACAGATATGAAAGATGAAGAATGGAATGTTCTTGATTGGAAGGCTCTAGGATCTATAAGGTTGAGCCTAACATCATCTGTAATTTCCAACTTATCACAGGCAAAGACAATGGTAGAGTTAATAGAATCTTTGGAAAATTTATATGAAAAACCTCAGCTTTGAATAAGGTATTTCTTATGAAGCAATTATTTAATTTGCAAATGCAGGAAGGTGGATCGGTACATAGCCATCATAGTTATTTCCATGGATTAGTAAATCAGTTAGTTTCAGTCAATATAGATTTTGATGATGAAATTAAGGCTCTCTTAATCTTATGCTCTTTACCTAAAAGTTGGGATAGTTTGGTAATGGTAGTTAGTAATACTGCATCTGCTTCAAATATCTTGAAAGTTGATGATGTTGTTAGTGTAATCTTGAATGAAGAAATTCATAGGAAAAGCAGAGGGGAATCATCAAGTAATGCTTTAAGTGTTGAAAGTAGGGGAAGGCAAAGAGAGAAGAGCAAGTAAGGGAAATCAAGGTCAAAGATAGGCAATAGATCCAAATCCAAAAATGGAGCTATAACCTGCTAGAATTATGGAAAGAAAGGGCATGTAAAGAAAGATTATTGGTTGGTAGAAGATCAGCATGAAGGAAATAAAGAAGTAGATGTTGTAGGTATTGTTGCATAGGATGCTCTTATATGTTCCTTGGATAAAGTGGAATCTTGGGTTTTAGATTCTGGTGTCTCTTTCCACGCAACCCCAAATATATAATTTTTTCATGATTATGTCCATGGAGACTTTGGAAAAATTTATTTAGGGGAAGGTAAGCCTTGTCAAATGTTTGGCAAAGGGGAAGTGCAGCTGAAATTATAGAATGGCAACACATGGGTGTTGAAGGCCGTCATGCATGTCCCAGTCCTGAAGTGGAATTTGATTTTTGTAGGAAAGCTGGGTGATGAGGGATGCACAGTAACTCTCATAGTGGAATCTTGGAAAGTTTCCAAGGGTGCACTTGTTTTAGAAAGAGGTAAGAAAGTAGGTACTCTTTATCTATCTACTTGTATTACTGATTCTCCTTCTATTTTATCTACTTCAAATGTAGATGCAAATATGTGGCTCTATAGGCTTGGTCACATGAGTGAGAAGGGAATGGATGTTCTTAAGTCAAATGGAAAGCTTTTAGGTTTGAAAAACATAGATTGAGATTTTTGTAAGCAACAAAAGAAAGTGAGGTTTCTTGAAACTAGGTCAACAAAGAAGGGAGCTTCTATTGGAGGATCACATTATTGCATAAAGAGGAAATCTAATGTTTTTGACAATGATAATAATATGAAAGCCTTGGTTTTCAAGGAGAAGATGATGGATAGAGATCAGCTCAAGAGGTTGAATAATTTTGAGTAGGGAAATTTGGACAAGGTTATGATCCAAAGTGAGCTCACGGGTAAAAGTCATCACTCACAGGAAAACATAGTTACTAATGTTAGTCAGGTGAGAACCGACATCGATCAGGTAGGTACTGATGTTGGTCATGTGCAGACTAGAGTCGGTGGTATTAGGCAGGTGGATACTGATGTTAGTTAGGGAATTGATGTCGGTGACCAGGTGGACACTGACATTGATCAGGGAACTGGCATTGGCTATTAGGTGGAAACAACATCAATCGGGTGTAGACTGAGGTCGGCCAAAGGTGACCAACATCAGTCACTATTAAAATAGATTTTGGGCAAATAGAAAGTTGTCAAGGAGTCTCAAATGCCCATGAGGAGGATTTAAAGGGTAAGTAAGCCTAAAATTCATTATTCCCCTTATTTACACTACTTGTTGCTCACTGATGGTCAAGAACTAGGAATTTTTGAAGAGGCAATGTAGGTAGAATCCAAGAAATAGTGGGAGCATGGCATGAATGAGGAAATTGATTCCTTGGAAAAGAACCAAATGGGAGATTCGGTAGAGTTTTCAGCCGAGATGAAAGCACTGAAAGACGAATGGATTCTTAGGTTAAAGAAAAGAGAGAATGGACACGTGAGATATAAGGCTAGGTTATATGGTCTTGAGCAAGCTGCAGGACAATGGTGTTTAAGGTTTGACAGGTGTATGACAAAGCATGGCTTTAGTCAATGTCAATGTGACCATTGTGTTTATTTTACCAGGTTAGATAATATTAGCTACATTATCTTGTTATTGTATGTAGTGTATATGCTTGTTGTAGGGTCACACATGTAGGAGATTGCTGAGCTAAAGGTAAAATTAGTTCAGAGGTTTGCCATGAAGGATTTGGAAGCAGTAAAGAAATTCTTTGGCATGAGTATTTCTAGAGATAGGGAAAGTCACAGGTTGATTTTATCTCTAGAGGATTATGTGAATAAGGTAGTGGAGAGGTTCAATATGTAGGATGTAGAATTGGTTAGCACACCTATGGTTGGACAATTCACAGAACAGTGTCCTGAATCACAAGATGAGGTTGAGTACATGTGTACTAGACCTGATATTACCCAAGCAGTGGGAGTTGTCAGCAAGTTTATGGTCAATATGAGAAAGAAGCACTAGAAAGTAGTTCAATGGATTCTTAGGTATCTAAGAGGGACCAACAGTAGGTATTTATGCTATGCAGGGTCAAGCACTTCTTTACATGGGTATGTAGATGCAGATATGGTAGGTTACTTGGATGACAGGAGAAACACCATAGGATATGTGTTCACTATTGGTGGTACGGTGGTTAGCTAGATATCAAAGTTGCAGAAGGTTATTGCAGTCACGGTGACTAGCAAGGATATGAACCCTTCAGGTATGTTAAAAAACTTAGGAACCAAGGAGAAGTTGAATCTTCTTTCAACTTCTGTTGGTCTTCAAGATTAAACTTGAAGAGGGATAGAAGCCTGGAAACAAAATTAGATGATGTACAGGTACAGGTACAAGTGCAGCTATTTATCTCCAAGTGAGAGATTGTTAAGTTGTGGAGCTAAAAGCTTCACTGATGCAAATGGAGGAGGTTGCTAAGTGTCAGAGCAACTGACATCAGTCATATTCAGCTACGTAATAACTGACATCAGTTAGGGGTTGGCCAACATCGGTTAGATAGGAACCGACGTTGGCAACCTGTGTGTGTGTGCATTTGCATGCATTTCCAGAACTAGTCTAATTTTAGATAGATAGTTAGTTTGCATGTAAAAGACTAATTTTAGTCTGGAGTCTATGTTTTTAATTATTTTAATTAGGAAGTCTAATAATTGTTTGTATGGGATCTATTTAATAGACCCATGGGGCTATATTGTAATCAAGGATAAGGAAGAGATCCTTCCAATTGTAAGATCAGTTGATCTACAGGTAGCAAGATCAGGGAAGATCTACATGGTAAGTAAGATCAGTTGATTTGCAGGTGTGCAAGATCAAAGGAGATCTACTTGGAGTACTTTGAGTACTTGGTGGACTGGCAATATTGTTACTAACTGGTGGAGGGAACAACTCGGTTATTGAGTTGTGGTTTGTAATTGGTTGAGAGAGAGAACTCTTGAGGGAGAATTATTATACGCCCAAGAGGTGTGGGAAGAGTGTGATTTATTCATTGTATTTCCTTTTGAAAGAATGTTAATACAAGATTGTATTGTCTCTCATATTCTGACCTATTTTTGAATCCTAGTTACATACTACTTCTGGTTTAATTCCATGTTTAGTTGCTTAGACAAAGGTAATCATGTGTGCTCTTAAGGAGCAGGGATCCTAATAGTTTCATCGTATGCAGACAATCTAACAAAGTGAAGCAAATTCAAAGTGTCAAAGGTCCCTTCAAGTGAACATGTTATTGCCAAGTGTCACAAGCACATGAGTCTATCAAATAGAGGACTAATGAGAGTGAGCATGTCAAAGTTAATGTTTGAGTTATTTGGAAGATAAATGACTCATGATTAATTAGACATTAGATATCCAATAGAGCATCATGAATTCAAATTGTTAAAAGGAGCTCTGAGTGAGTGCATAAGTGACAATTGGCACATTCATGGAGCTTGTCAGATAGAGACCCAATGAGCATAAGCTTGTTAGATTTAATTATTGATTTTTTCATAAGATCTGATGGTGTATGGGTGATCATACAAAGGAGATCCAATGGAGTGAATGGAATTAAATGATATAAAGTTTTCAATGTTTATTGACATAGTGGAAAGTTAAAGACCAAGTAGGTTTGAAAAGATTGATAGAGTGAAAGTGATCCAAAGATATAAGAAGCAATGAGATTGGATAAAGAGCTTGATTTTTAACATCTTGATAGAGATAAATAACATGCATCTTTAGAGATATAATGACACATGGGAGCTAAGATATGGAGATCAACAGACATGTTTTAAAGAGTGGAACATTAAAGTTCAATAGTGTACAAAGATTCAATAGAGTAAGAGAGCTTGGAGATGGCATGAAAGAAATAAAAGGCCAATATTTAAAGTGTTTAAATTCTAATGATAAAGTGGAGAAACATGCAAGAACATACAAGAATTTACGTATAAGCTCTATATCTTGACACAAATAACAAGATTGATCAATCTAATTGATCAAATCTACATTAAAGAGTCTATGCATCAAAACTTGAGTCAAATAGATGTTATAGATAGTAAAGAGACCTGAAATTATGACATGATGCATGGAATCAAGACATGAGAAACTTATATTCCAACTCATAATGAACTAGAGCCTAGAATTGGTGTGATGTGTTAAAGTCTAAGTGTCAACACACTGAAGATATGGAACCCTAGATCTATTGCTTATATAATTGACATCTAAGACACAAGGAGACAATATTGGATCCATTGGAATTATATCAAAATATATATATATATATAGACATAGCGGTAGAAGTGAAAAGAATATGAGCTACTATTGAAGAGTTTAAAATAGAAAATATAGTGACATAAAGGAGTAGAGTGAGAGAGAGATGAAGTGTGTTGAAATAGAGATATCTAGATATAGAGATATAGGGGATTGGTGTGTACCATTAGACAAGCTAAGTTGTTACTCAGTTAGGGGATTGGTGTCTCCTTAGGGTTGGTACCCTTAAACATTTTAACTAGTGAGGTTAAGATAGGTTGGTGCTTAGTTATGGATTCATTTCTTCCTTAGAGTTCCTGCTCTTAAATTAAGGGATTGGTGTCTCCTTAGGATTGGTGTCTTAAAAAAATATAACTAGTGAGGTTTACTAGTGAGGCATTGAATTGTGAGGCTTGATTAGAATTGTAGATTCTAATAGATATTCTCAATATGGTTTTTCCCAATGGGTTTTCCACATATAAATATGATGTCATGAGTATTTGTGTGTGTATGATCTTTGTATATTTAATTTTATCTGCATATATCTTTTAATTTGCATTGAAAGTGTTTAAATAACTAGTTTTAATTGATATACTAATTTACCCCCCTCTTAGTAACTAGCTATGTTCCAACAATGGTGCAATGATTTTTTCATACATAAATACACATGATATTCAAAATTTCATCTCACAACCTAAAAAGTTGATTCTCTCCCATGTTGGTGAATACATTGATGAGTTTGATCATGATAATGCATAATATTGGTATGAACCCGATGATATAGGGCATGGAACGAGGAATCCAATTGATGAGATAATTATACTCTAATAATTTCATTCCTTGTACATAGCTTCTTTACTTATCATACTATTATTTTCAAAAATACAAAAAAATGAAATATTCCATTAATTTCTAAAAATTAGGACCTATGCATGATATGGGAAGTTCTTTTACATTAGTTAATTTATGCTCAATATTTATAGTATTTATCTATATCTAATTTTTATATCAAACATGACTCATAAGTGTACTTGATTGAGTTAAAAAGCATACAAGTTGTCATTTATATATGCATTTGTAGGTGGTGATATTATCTCAGACCCAAAAAAATTACTTAAACAAAACTACTATGTTCTAGAAATTAATGCATTGTGCTCTTGTTCGATTCCAATGGATTTGTCCTAGTGAAGACAAGATCAAATTTATAATATCCAAACTATTCATATGCCTTATATATATTCTATGTGCCACAACAAGTTTATTGGGGACATATTTTACACATGTTCTATAACTCTATGACTATCCCTTTTGTTCATATTACAGATACAGTACATTACAAAAAATATTTCCATTTTGATCACTTAATTTCACATTGATATCTTACTAGATACCCAATTTCATGAATTTAATAATGTCATAAATTAATTTTATAAACCAATTACAGTTATTCATACATGTTTTCATATTTGGTTCTCTACTTGAGATTTTGGAAATTTGAAAAAGTCATTATTTGTTATTTTAAGCCTTATTGTATGTTTGTATGTGTGTAAGTGTAATTTGAACATGTCCATTGTATGAGGCCACTTGGCCTTATTATTTGCTTTTTCCAATTTTGTGTGTGCTCTTTGTGTATGCATCATGGCCATGAATCTTGATTGATTTTTTTTCTCAATTTTTGATGCCATGATAGATATCATAAAACTCCCAATTTGTTTCTACCATGATCCACATCATGCATCCTCCTTGAGTAGTTATATATCCATTTTAGTACTTAGTTTTGATCAATTTACTCACAACATCACTTTCAACTATCTAGACATGACACTATATGCCTAGTCTTACATGTATCATATGCTAAAAATTTTCTTAGATTATCAATATGATGTCATGATCTCAAATGTTATAATTAGTTATCTAGATTTTAATATTTTATATAACATCATTTGCATAAATTTTTATTTTGAGTTATGTTATTATATAGTATTTGTGACTCACTTCAAAGGAGGGGGCATACATAGTGATTTATCTTAGAGACTAAGATGAAACAAACCAATGTACTTATAGATAAAGAAAACATTTACTTAGTCAATCATATTTTATACTTATATTCTACCCAAAAAATACTGTTAGATAATAATGTGCCATTTGGACAATAATGTAGCTCATATCTATCCAAAACAACATGTTTTCCTTATAGAATTTAAAAATAATAGTTTTCAAAAATCTCATAATTTTACTTAATCCATAAACTAGTTCCTATATTACTTAAAAACAAGCCCTAGGTTTATACATATATTTTTCATAGAGTTTTGCTTAGATTGGGGGCATCATCCTTGACATGTGTTCCTAAATTTTACATAGGTTTTAACTTAGAATTTTAGCTAGTATTACTAAGTTCTCATAATCAATATGATTAGATATCAGATTGGGGGCATGTAACAACACATGGTCACTTTATTGCACAGTTTTTCACTAGTTTCATAGAAGGAATGAAAATCCATGTTATTCTCTATGTTGTATACACCAAACTTAGATCATATTTTTTTTCACTATAAATGAATCTTATTCTATTTTTAGTATTTGGTTAACCTTTTTCACTAGTTTTATGCTAAAATAATCTATTAGAATTCATACAAGGATTCAAAGCCACTATAATACCTCAATTTGTATGATGATGAAGTAAAACACACCTTAAGTTCTTAATCAAATTATGCTACAAATGAGGAGTAAGGTATGCATAGTCCAATCAAAGTGTTTTAATGAATAAAAAGTCTTCAAGGGTCCTACTCTCTCCAGTCACCAATTTTTACACTAGAAAATACCATACTTTTCATACCCAAACACGTGTATTCATTCCTTGTTATATGATTTATATGATTTTTATTCTTTAAATTCATATTTCCATATTAAGTAAAGACTTATTTATACATGTTTCATTACAGGTTTATGTAAAGTATAGTTCAGTGTGTGGTATACATCCAAGCCTATTCAACATAAGTAAGATTAGGTATAACTCTCTTCCTTTTACTCTAGTACTTTCACTTTGTTTCATTAATATAATAAAATGTAGGTAAATTTAGTCACCAAAATCAACATTTAATGCAAGAACATTACACTTGTGACCACTCCTTTTTACCCACTTAGCTCATGCTCAGTTCTATGATTCTAAACGACCATTCCTCTAATTCTATGTGGATGAACCATATCTTAAAGAAATTCTAATACTTGATATTACTATTCCACATTATAAATAGACTAACAACACCCTTTGACTAATTCACACTTCTAGATTAGTTATCTTTTCTCCTTAGATAAGGATACTCTTTCATGAGTATCTTACTCACAAGTAGTGTCTAAATTTGTCGATCACATCCTCCCACTAAATAATAGAAAAATTATCTAATTTAAATTCATATAACAAGATGTGTATGAAATCAAAAATGCATCATGTCTATAAATCAATCCTAGCTCAAAGAAGATAGATCATACCATACACTTTTGATTAGGGACATATTTGTTAAGTGGGAATATGACCAATAAAGGGATCTACTAAACCTAATTAGGGGATCTCTTACCATAACACACTATGATAGGGAGGGATCCAAAGCCTCCAGTGAAGCACAATCATGTAATAACCCTAAAGGAGTCTTGAGTTTTGACATGTTACTAAACTAATAACAAGTATAGTAAATCTAATATATTGCTCAAAAAAGCTTGTAGCACAACATGATGGCTTAGTAAATAGTCAAAAAATGTATAGGAGAATCTAAATTAAGCTTTGTATGAGTAATACCCTCATACATGGAATATGAAGAGTAATATTATTATAATCCAATACTTATGCCACTTCTATCTACTAAAGAAAGGAGCAAAGTTAGAAAATACTTACATGAATGGTGAACCCATTGAGAATCAATCTCTCCCTTGGCCAAAGGGGTTTCACAAGAGGTTATTATGGTTTTTAAGGATCACTAAGAAATGACAAATCATTGAATACTTCTCCACAAGACTATATTCTCCAAGTATAGACCCTAAGCTAAGACTCCTCAAGTAGAATGGTGGAAGAGTAGATTGTAAAGAAGTGTAAGTGAATAATAACTCTTTATTTAATATTGAAATAACGTTGAAATGATATTAAATATAGGTGGATTTAACCATAACCCTTTTAAAAATCTCAACTAACAGGGTCAACCTAGTCAACTTGGCATAATTTTAGATAATTATTCACTAGGTCATGAGTTAGGTTGGCCAAGAGCCAAACTAGTTCCTAAGTGAAAATCACCTGAAACTGTACAAGGTTGACTCAATTGACCTAGTGCATTGACTAAAAAAAGGGGGATTAAGGTGAGGAAAATAAGGATAGAAAGTGAAAAAATATTGGATGAGTGTGAAAAAGAGGAATAATAGCTTAGGGAACGGTTTTAGGAGTTGGTTGGATTGGTAATAAGTGGTAATAAAGGACACCAATCTTGTGAAGTACCAATGGTCTACCCACCCCTTTATCGATGTACCTTTTAAGGCATGTACTTATATATATTATGTCTTGATGGGTTCTTACAAGATGTAAAGCATCCATATTTTATAATAGTTAAAAATATTATGTGTATACATATGACCCACTCTAATCTCATCACATATCACTAAGGTACAATAGGAGATGGTGCTTTGAGAAAGAACATAAGAATACATAACACTAATGCTAAATTTTTTTATAGTATTCTAAAGCATAAAATAATTGAAAAGTAAATGTATGAGTACCTTGACTTACCTTTATCACTAGATGATTGTTTGTTATGTTGTTAGTTTTGATTGTGTATGGTGAAAACACTATTTTTGACAAACCCAAGAATAAAAAATAAAGAGAAAAAATAAATAAATGCAGGAAAGCTAAGATAATTGGTGCTATGAGGATGGGATGTACTTGGGAATTTGGAAATTTGGGATGATAAGTGCTATGTTAGACCAAATGACCAAGTCAAAAAAACAAGAGTAAACTAGGTAACCAAAAATTCAAGGCTACTAAAGACAAAAAAAACTCAAACTACGAAGAATGGGTACTTATGTGAAAAAGTAGGTAGTGCCATAGAGTTTATTGAATTATCCTATTCCAATCCATTGGCTATCATACCCCAATGGACCTTAGCTCTATATGAGGCCAACTATAGAGTTTGAGTTTTGATTAGAGATAGGATATGTGCTTGTAATCACATATTTTGGTGTGATATTAACTTTTGAGATTTGTAAGTTGCCTTTTGTATACCATTTTATTTTGTTTCAAATGATATGGATTTTAAATTTCTTAATGGCTTTGTCTATTCCTCCTCCCTATGGATTTGTAAAAACAAACATGGGTGCTATAGATGACTTTAATTTGAATACTGGGTCTTGGTTTCTAAGAGAGATAAATTTAGAGAGCATGAGGTCTAAGATTCTTGTAAATCTAGGTGAAATAAAAGTGATATCTTGACTTCAACCTTTTTTTATCCAATTTGGAGTGAAAGGAGAGGAAATAAAGAGGAGTGACACATGGAATGATTTGAATTACATCAAATTACAAAAAATGTGACAAAGGGTTAAAAAAGGGATTTGATGATAGTAAATTTTGATTCCTTATCATAAGAATGAGGGAAGTAGAGGAAAACATAATAAAATATATATTTTGTGAAAATTCCATCTATCAAAATAAGCAAAGGATAAATTTGAGAACAAGGATCAAATACATATTCGAAAAAAATAAATGATAAGATGGTAATTTTATGAGGAAGGCTAGGTCCTATCCATGGTATTATATTGTAACTCATAAAAGAGTAACCCATGAGGGTGATATTGACCAAATTTTTGCACTTTAGGACAAAATTGGGCACCCCTATTTTTAAAATTAGCCACCTAAGTCTATACATTTGGCTAGGTCCAGTATGCAGGTTTCATTTGGAAGAAGTGTTCTATACAAAGCCCATAACAATTTTACAAGTCCAATTATTTCAAAAAGTTTGGTTTTGTTATTTTTCTAAGCCTTTACATAGTAATTATTTTGAGTCTTTTATTTTTTAATAAAGTTTTATTTTTTAAACTTTTCATTTAGCCAAAGTGCTGAATTTTTTTGGATAATTTGTTTGAGACAAATTTCCTGAAGACGAAGACTAATTCCTTCAGGAAAATTATCCGAACAATTTCCTCAAAGGACATTTTTAGGCTAAGGGATCATTTTCAAAAAAATTTAAGGGTACTTTACAAGTTATCAAGGATGCTTCTATAGTAAATGGTCCACTTCATTCTTTCTTAAGGACACTTTTTTCAAAAAAATGTCCCAAGGAACTTTCTTAAAGGGCACTTCAGAAAAAAGTCATCTTCAACTTTTCTGAAGGGCACTTTAGTTTTTCCAAAGGTAACTTTAGTTTTTTTTTAAGGAATTTTCAAGAAGGCTTAAAGGTACTTTAAAAAATTTCTGAAGGGCACTTCAACTTTCTTGAAGGGGTGTGTTCAAAAAGTTGAAAGGACACTTACAAAAAGTCTGAAAGATTATTTTCATAGGAAGTGGATCAAAAATAAGTTTTAAAAGGATAATTCTCAAGACAAAGGGTTCATTTAAAAAAAATTGACAATATTTAATTTCTTAGAGAGATTCCCCAAACACATTTTTCCAAAAAGGCACTTTTAGAAAAAGCTCAAAAGATTGTTGAAAACAATTATCTGTGGAATTGTCTAAAGGAAAAGTCTGAGGAATGAATTATTTCAAGAGAAGTCCAAGGGAAACAAAAGTTTTAAGAAAATACCTGAAGGATTATGGCCCACAAAAATTCAATTTAAAACTATGGAATATATCCATTGGTGTCAAAAGGCTCAGCACAAACCTAAAGGTGAATATAGAGGTAGCAAATGGAAAAATGTCTTGAGTATTTAGTTCAATTGTAACTGATTCATTTGGTGACATGGCATAACTCAACCACCTCTCTCACACATGAAAATTTAACTAATTCTCTCATATAAACACATGTCCAAGTGACCCTTAGACTCCCTTTGCTTGACCTCCCTCCCAAAGGATTTATATATGCATTATTTTGGCTTGTTCAATAGCTTTCATTGGTTATTGGGAAAACTTTGGCTAGATTTGTACTTGAAGAACTCTTGAATAAATATAGAAGTGTTTTTACCACTCATATGTTGTAATATTGAGTAATGAATTTAATCTTGTTGGTCTAGTCTAGTGAAAGATTATCGTTTATAGCTTGTACTCTTGATGGTCTACCAATTTGTAGAAAGGAGATTATTGTAGGTCTTTTATAGTATTCTTTTTTAAGTGTAGATATATCCTATAAGTGGTCCATGATTATATCCCTCTTTGGAATCATTAATTCCCTTCCTAAGAATCATATACCTTCTTGAATCTAGTATATGAAACATTGATGCAGTAATGAATCCTGAGTTGTGTGTCTTGTGTGAGAAACACCTTGTTTATCTTTAAGTAGTGGTTTTAGTAAATTAGGAAGACATTATACATTGGTGCATCGCTACTTGGTTTCTTAGTTATTTTCCTTAACCCTTTTCATACACAAATTGTTAACTTAGAGAGAGAGATATTTAAAGGTGCATCAAGGGGAGATATCCCCTTATCTAGAGATTTATCTCAATGAAATTATCACCCACAATAGTAGAGATGTTTCCATTGTGCCACTTGGATGAGGAGAGTTGAGCATCTCCTCAAGGATGTGATTCCAAGTGTCAACATGTGCCAAAAATCACGTGAAAATAAATGAGAAAAAGATGGTAGTTTGTGAGGAAGGCTAGCTACTATCCATTGTCTTAAAATATAACTCACAAAAGATAAATCCAAGGGATGCCAAAAAGTGTGTAAAAAGAGTATGAAAATAAAGAAGACTATGGTACATTATGAGGAAGACTGGGTCTTATCCACAATTTTATAATGCAACTCAAGAGAGAAAGGGGAAACCAAAAGACCAAAAGAAAAGGACCAAAAGTTTATAATAAGAGAGAATTGTTGTAGAGGGAGAGACCCATGTAAACCTACAAAAAGTGTTAGATAGATGTGGATAGAAAGCATGAAAAGAAGTAAAGGCTTAATAAATGTACTTCTTAAGAAATTATGCATTGGTGGGATCTTTGAAAATATGGCCTTCATTGGTTTGAAGGTGATGGGTGCTTGGACCAAGAATATCTTTGACTAAATAGGGACCACACCATTTTTGGGTGTATTTACCTTATTTATCATAGGTGTAGTCTAATTTAGAGACAAGATCACCAACATTAAATGTGTGAATTTTAACATGTTTTTCACGTTGTTTGGCAATATGATCCTTGTATTAGTGATTATGTTACAAAGCAAAAAAATGGTGTTCATCAAGGAGATCAAGGGAATGAAATTAAGCATTACGTACTTCTTCATTGAAAATGATACCATGAAGATATATATGAAGAGAGGGAAGCTCAACATATAATGGGAGAATTGACTTAAAACCATAGACTAGAGAGAACGGTGTTGCCCCATTGGTAGTACGTATGCTAGTCCATTATGCCCAAAGAGAAGTGTAGAGGTGAATATGCCAATTTGTTTGGGTTTCATGAATTATATTTTGGAGAATTTTGTTGATAATTTTATTAGTAGCCTCGTCTTGGTCATTTCATTGTGAATGATAAGGTGTAGAAAATTTGTGATTGATCTTGAATTTAACACAAAGCTATTTAGCATCCTTGTTTTCAAAATTACCACCACTGTTTGAAATGATGGTATTTGAAACACCAAAGTGGCAAGTGATTTGATTAAGGATAAATATGTCAATGGCGTTACCAGTGACATTAACAAGAGGCATAGATTCAACCCATTTGGTAAAATATTCAATAGTTGTGATGATTAAAATATGCCTATATTGGGAGTGAGATAATTTATTGATGATATCTGATCCCCAAATGGATAATGGCTAAGGATATTTGATAGTTTAAAGCTCAGGTAGAGGTAAATGAATTAGACCATCATGAAGTTGGTAATGAATAAACTTTTCTTTGTATTTGATTGTATCATTTTTAAGAGTAAGCCAAAATTAAACCATATGTCTTTTTGTGAGAGTCTAAGTTAGGAGGATAAGTTTGGTGTTTTAAAAATTTAATAATGTCTTTGTATCGTGATCTTTATCAAATGGTAATAGCCTTAATGTGGTAGATAATTAAATATGGTGGTTGATTTGAAGATAAATATTTTCATATTTGTATAAGAAAGGTGGGATCAGAAGAACTTGGTGTGGATGAAAGAGAGAAGCTAATGAAGTTAGGGAATCAGTAATAGAATTTTTATCTCGAGGCATAAGATCAATAGTGAAAGAGATGAAATCCTTAGAGAGAGTAGTTTCAATTTTATGATAGGTCATTAGATTTTTCCTTTTGCATTTGTAATCACTATTGACTTGATGACAAATAAGCTGAGATTCACCTAAAGCATGCAAATTTTGAATTTTGAGATCAAGAGCAGCTCTCATACCTAAGATTAGAGCTTCATATTTGGCCATATTGTTGGTGACATCAAAGGTGAAGAGAAAATCTAAAATTATGATTTTGGAAAGATGACTTATGATAATGCAACCTACCTCAACTATTTAAAAGAATTTATCACCATAAAAATGAAGGGTTCAATTATCCTCATTCAAGTCAATATTAATTTTAGGAAGCTCCTCGATAACTACTTTAGGTTTAATAGTATCAGAGGAAATAGAGGATTCATCAATATTACTTGCCTCAAGATCAGTGATAAAGTTATGAAGGTAATATTTGAGAGAGATATCTTGATTAATACCTTTGATGTAAAGGATATTATCATCTAGAAGACCATATTTAAGGTGATTGGTAGCTAGTATGGGAGTTGTGACAAGTTGATCAGCTATGACTTGTCCTTTAATAGCTTTTTGATTCATAATGTGAAGATCAAATTACATAAGGAGGACCATCCATTTGCCAATTCTATCTCCAGGAAGAAAGGCTTTAGAGAAAAAGTGATGAAGTGGGTTAAAATGAATGATGATAGAAGTGGTTTGATATAAATGTAGTTCTAAACTTTTCAACTACAAAATAGATGGCAAGGCAATCACACTCAAGTTTGGTATAACATGTCTCATAATCAATGAGGCCTTCAATAATGTAATAGATGGCATACTCTCTTCCAATATCATCTTATTGGGAAAGCTTTTCCCCCAATGATATGGATGTGGAAGAAGTATATAAGATTAAAGGGTGATCATTGGAAGAAGGACAAAGTGTAAGTGGGTGAAGCAATAACTTTTTCATTTTATCAAAGGCTTTTTGACATGGGTCTATCCATTTTAAGGCATTGCCTTTCTTAAGAAGAGAAATGATGGAGTGTATCTAATAAGCCATTTCAGGGATAAATCATCTAATTACCCCAAGTTTGCCTAAGTAAGTGTGAATGTTAGGAATGGATCGAGGAATGGGCATGTTGATGATAGCACTAATCTTAGTAGGGTTAACATTGATACCATGGAGAGATACAATGAATCCTAACAATTTTTCAAATGTGAAACTAAAGACACATGTTTAAGGATTGAGTCTAACCTAGTATTTAAGATGGTAAAAAATAATAGCAAAATCTAATAGATGTGTCTTACGAATTTTGGATTTAGAGATGAGTTTATCCACATAAGTTTCAAAAAAAATTATGGATAAGATCGTGGAATATATTTGTCATTTCTCGTTGGTAAGTGTCTTTGGAATTTTTGAGGATGAAGGGAATTTGACATAGTAATAGGTGCCCCATTTCATGGTGAAATTTGTCTTATGTTGGTCCTCAAGGGCAATGTGAATCTGATTGTAACCTGAAAAGCCATCTATAAGAGATAATATTTCATAATCAGTCATGGAATAAATGATGGCATCTATTGAATACAAAGGGAAGTTGTCTTTGGGATAAGTTAGGTTAAGATTACTGAAATCAATACAAATGTGAATGATCATAGTGACCTTTTTATGAATTGAAAAAATGTTAGAAACCCATTTGGAATAGTCCACTAGTTTGATAAATTTGGCATCAAGTAATTTGATGATTTCCTTATGACATAAGGTGGAAACTTTGGGTGTAAATTTACTTTGCTTTTGATGCATAGGTTTAGTATTAGGATAAGTAATGATGTTATACACCATAACGATAGGGTCAATTCCAATCTTGTATTCATATGACCAAGCAAATATCTCAAGATATTTATCAAAAATAAGCTAAAATTATCATGTTTGGTAGGTGAGAGCTCATGATAAATTGTAATTGGTTGAGGGTAGGATGGAGTACCATACTCAATGTGAGTGGTTTCTTCAATAAGAATAACATTTCCATCTTGGAAGTGATATGGAACATTAGGTAAAGAATAAATTGGATTATCTTTGGGAACAAAGCTAGTGATAAGGTTGTTGAAACAAGGGGTTTTAGTTTTAAAATTCTAAAGTGTATGATGTTACTGAGGAAGTTGAGGTTCTCAAGCATGAATTATTTGAAGAATATCTTCATCGCTAGGCAAGGTGGGAAGAGGACCATAATACTCAACATATACTTTGAGATCTAAAATTTGATTACCATGGCAATCATACTTAGAATATATCCAATAAACATCAGTTGCCATGGCATTGAGTGTAATCTCGAGAGTAAGAGAGATAAATGGATCAAAAGAGATTGGAGTGTTATCAGGTTTGGTGATGGGAGAAGGATTAGAGGTAATAATTATTTCTAAAGGTAGTAAAAGAGATGTAGGAATTTCTAGAGATTTATAAGGTATAATTTGCTCTACCACCCAAGGGATATCAAGAAGCAGAGAATTGGTAGGAGGCACATAAATTTTGGGACCTAATTCATGATCCATAGAAATGGTATAAACATCTTGGTTAAAACTATGAATTTGATTTAAGGTTTTTTGATAATTTTGGGCATCCAAGTCTTGAGTTTGATCTTAGGCCACTATGTAACTATCATCATATGTTGGAGAAATTGTACATGCTTGAGAGTCAGGGAGAGTTTCAGAAGATGAAATCCCAATATTAATAAATGTACATAAAGACATGATGAGAGTATCTTAAAATAATTTGGCCACTCCAAAATAATTGTATATGAAGGCATCTTTAGGTAAAGAAGGCTCCTAAGCATTTCATGGAGGGGGGAAATCAGTGATCTCATTAAGAAGAGGAATAGTATGATCCCAAGGTAATAAATAATGAGGAAGCCACTATGAAATGTATGGAGGTAACTTGGTAGTATTTCAAGCATGTTGAAAATCATTAGGTTCATCATCATTAGAATCCACAAGAATGACTTGTAAACTAGGATTGATGCTGATAAACTTGGGTAAAAGAACACTATTGATCTTAGGAAAGGTAGGAATATGATACTGAGATTTGGGATTAGGAAGCTGAATACTCCATGGGTTGGGATCAACCTCATGCTTATATTTTTTACCATTATGGAAGAATTTAATGCATTGGCTTTTAGAAGAAGCAATGGCCAGCATTTGATGATTCCATGGATGACCAAGGAGTATATTATAAGATAAGGTTAAGTTAAGGACCATAAACTTAGTTTTAATGGTCTTAGGTCTAATGGTTAATGGAAGCCAAATGCAACCTAGTGGTTTTTTATTAGTCTTATCAAAACCATGATAGGTAAGATGGGTTTGCTTAATATTATCCTTATTATAACCAATTTATTGGATTAGCCACAAAGATGTCACATTAATACTAGAGCCTTCATCAACTAGAACTTTATGGATAAGGGTGGTATTACTATCTATTTTAATAAAAAGTGGTAGATCATCAACATGAAAAAAATTTCACCATTAATCATGTCCTCTTTAATAAATTAAATAGAAGGCTTGGAATAAGGACATATGGTTTGAATGGTATTTACATTGGTAGGTTGAGTGTTGATATAAGGTGATTCTTCATCTATAGAGGATAGATCTTCAATTTCCTAGAGTTTTGCATAAGGAACTTACAATGATAGGGTGAAGTACAGACCAACTCCATAAGTGGAATCTTGAAAGGCATAGATTTAACTTCTTTGAGAAAGTTCCAATGAGATTTAGAAGAAGAACCAATATGAGGCTTAGGGGATAAAGTAGATTTTTAAGGAATAGATGTAGTTGGAGTTTCAAAAGGAGGAAGTTGTTCTTATAAAGATGGTTTCTTAGGTTTGGTAATAAGATCTTTATGAGCTAGCTTGTGATGATAATTAACCTTGGTAGTGTTAACATATTGGGAATTTTTATAACATGGATCATAGTCAGCATCAATGGCATAAACATCCTTGGTATTTGGTTGATTATTGGTTATAGAAAAATATTTTTGGTTATTAAAGGTAGAAGCTTTAGAAACCTATCATTTTTTAGAAGTAGTGGTGTACTCTTGACAATAAATATTGATCATGGATTCATGATTAAATGAGTCACCAAGAATATTTGAGAGAACAAATTTAGTGATCCTCTATAAGATTTATGGTAATGACTAATGTCGATATGGAACCAACAAAATTGATTAGGTTCACACCACTTAGGAGTATTGTTAGGATAAGTGAATGGTTAGAGGGTGGTAAAAGTTGTTTCATTTATTTCACAAAAAGTGGTGTGTGAGAAGATGAAGGAATATTAGGTTTGGTAAATCTAGGTTTGGTTTGCATAGAATTAATAATGATAGCATTGGTATATGTTTGAAATTATCCTTCTAAAATTTTAGGATTAGGTTCAAACTGCTTCATAAGAAATTCTTGACATTTATCTTGATCAAGAGCTTTATTAGTGTTTGAGGAGCAAAGGTTTAAATCTTATACTGAAGAGAAGGAATCAAAGAAGTGATAAAGATATTAAATAATTTATCATTAGTTATGTTATAGTTGGCTTTGTGGGCCAATGATTTCCATCTTTTGATAAAGTCATGCGCTGATTTAGTGGGAGATTGCTTAGCATTGATGAAGTGGCTAAGATAATTTTTGGGAAGGTCATTATGTTGAAACACTTCAACTAAAGGATTAATCAAATATTCAAGTTAAAAAATGGAATGTTATGGTAATTGGTTGTACCATTACAATACATCACCAGTAAAAGTTTTGATTAAGAGTGTAGTTGTAGAGAAAGTATTAGTTTGGATCCATTCTTTGTAAAAGTTACCAAAGGCTTTGATAAATGAGGCTAGGTCTTTATTCCCATAATATTTTATAGTTGGAGATATGTTACCAATATCAATAGACATAATGAAGGGAGCTAAAGGCTCCTTTTTAATAGTTTAAAGAATTTTATTATTCATTATGGGTTGAGGAATAACATTTCCTGAGACATCCCTAAGAGGTGGATAAATGTAATTGGGATTAGTTTTAGGATGAATACTTGGTTGATTAGACATATTAATTAAATAATGTTGAAGTTTCATCATTTGATTAGTGTTAGAGTTTTGTATTATGTTCATTTGTTGAATAACTTGGGCAAGAATTTTAGTTGTATCAGGAGGTGGTTTGGTGTTAGCAGGAGGATTCCCCAAATTAGTATTAAGGGGAGGGTTGTTATAAGATGTATTATTAGTGGGATTATTGATTAAACTTATGTCATTTTATCCCACATTAGTTTAAATGTTTTGAATATGAGAAGTATCTTGGTAGGTATATAAAGGATCAGACCCATCAACTTCATCTTGAGGTGTGATTTGCACCATGTTATAGTTCATGGATGTAGGGGAAGAGGCGACCCATGAGTGATGGTGCTCTTGGGAGGAAAAGAGAGGGAGAAATGAACATCCATTATAGTATCTAAATGGATTCAAACTATCCAAGAAGATTATTATAGGAGACTTCATGATGATTGGAGAAAAAAATGAAGAAAATTCTAAGAATGATAAACAAAGAATTGAATTGATAAACAAGGTTGAAAATAGTACAGAGTCAATTGGGTTGACCTAATACAAATAGTAGGGTGTGAAAGTTGATGAAATATGAATATAGGGTTGACTGAGTTGACATGGTTCTATATCTTGGATAGTACGTAGGAAAAGAAATAGAGTTTACTAGGTCAACCTAGTTTTGTATCTGAGGGGGAAAAAAAGAATAATGTGTCAATAGGGTCAAAAGTGTACTAAAACGAGAATAATTTTTCAATTACTTATGAAATCAAGAAATGAAATGAAACACATAATCAATTAGATCAATGAGATTGATCTAATTGAGACACACAACACAAAACCTTGCACCAATGTTGGCCAATACAAGTTTTTGTAATACAACATACAATTGAGCAAAGAGAAAGCAATCAACTTGAAAAGTAAAAGCTAACTAGGTGGTCAACCTGAATGTTGTTAGATTATAAGAGTATAATTTTAGATGTGATAAGAAGTTGGCTATAAGAAAAGAACTAGAAAGCAATCTAAGGATGGTTTGAGGATGTTTGGGCTAAAAAGGATCTCTATTGGCAATGGTACTAGATTGGTATTAGGTCCTACACCTTCACTTCACACACCATAGTGATAAGCCAAAATATACCATTAACCACATGTTTATACTTGGCTAGAAAACCAAGTTTACTTCCCTATTGGTGATTAAATCTAAGTAGGTAGGCCTTGGGTAGATAATTGTTAAAATGCATTTTATGATGTTATGATTTGGTAGTGTGTGCATAAAAGAGAAAATAGTGAAAATAAACAGTTATTGAAAACCACCTAATTAGACTATGTGATCTATTCTAAGCATGCAAGCAACAAGAAATGAAAGTGTAAGCTAATTACTAGCATGTATGAGTTAATTCCAACTTTAAAACACAATAAGTGTCAATTTAGTTGATAATGTATGCATATAATATAGAATAGAGTTGATAGTGTCACCTCTATATTGCGGAAGCAAAGGTCTGAAAATGAATTACATTGATAGGGTCAACTTAGCTTTCTAGACAGAACAAAATTACATTGATAGGGACAACCTAGTTGACTATATAGGGGAAGTTTTAAAGATTAAACTATGAAAAATAGAACTATAACAAATGCTAGAAATGTCAAAGAATGATAGAAAGGAACCTTGGTGGGTTGGAGGATGCAAAGGAGAAAGATTGATGTTGAATAAAATTGATTAATAATTTTAAATTATACTAACTCTGTCAACTGGGTTGACCTAGTAGCCTATCCCTAAAGAAGAACCTACATAGATAGAACAAAATCATATTGATGCAACTATGTGTTAAACCTATGCATAGAAGTTAGTACTGTGTTAATACAGTCAAATTAGCATCATAAATATATGATAATAAAAATGATAAAATAATGAAATAAGTGAAATGAAACCCTACAAGGATTAGGTTCACATCGGGTTCACTAGAACGTATATAATCAAAAATGCATCATGTCTATAAATCAATTGTAACTCAAAGAAGATAGATCATATTATACACTTTTGATTGGGGACACATTTACTAAGAGGGAACATGACCAATATGAGGATCCACTAGACCTGATTAGGGGATCACTTACTAAAATACACTATGTTAGGGAGGGTCCAAAGCCTCTAATCAAGTATAGTCATGCAATAACCCTAAATGAGTCTTGAGTTTTAATTTTTCACTAAACTAATAACAAGTAAAGTAAATCTAATTTAGTGCTCACCAAAGCTTGTGTCATAACATGAGGGATTAGTAAACAATAAAAACATGTATAGGAGAATCTCAATTATCCTATGTATGAGTAACACCCTAATACATGTAATATGAAGAGTAATATTATTCAAAGCCAATACTTATGTTATTTCTATCTATGAAAGAGAGGAGAAAAGTTAGAAAATACTTACTTGAATGGTGAACCCATCAAGAATCAATCTCTCCCTTAGCCAAAAGGGCTTTACAAGAGGTTATTGTGGTTTGTAAGAATCACTAATAAATGCCATATCATTCAAAACTTCTCCACAAGACTAGATTCTCCAAGTAGAAACCCTAAGCTAAGACTCCTTAAGTATAATGGTGGAAGAGTATATTGTAAAGAAGTGTAAGAGAATAATAACTCTTTATTGCATATTGAAATAACGATAAAATGGTTTTGTATATATAGGTGGAATTGACCCTAAACATTTTTGAAAATCTTGACTAATAGGGTCGATCCAGTCGACCTAACATAATTTCTTATAATTATTCACCAGGGCATCAACTAGGTCGACCAAGAGCCAAACTAGTTCCTAAGTAAAAATCACTTGAAACTGTACAGGGTCAACCTAGTTGACCTAGTAAAATCAATTGACAGAAGGGGATTAAGGTCAGGAAAAGAAAGATGGAAAGTGAGAAAAGATTGGAGGAGTCTGCAAAAGAGGAGTAATAGTTTAGGGAATGGTTTTAGGAGCTGGTTGGATTGGTAATAAGTGGCAATAAAGGACAACAATCTTGTAAAGCTCTAATGGTCTACCCACCCCTTTCTCGATTCACCATTTAAGGCATGCACTTAGAGATAATGAGTATTGACAAGTTCTTTCAAGATATTAAGTGTCAATATTTGATAAAAGTTGAAAATATTATGTGTATACGGATGTAATATACATTTTGAAAGTCACATCTGAGGAAATTATCAAAATAACACTATGAAAGCATATTTTCCATTCATTTGTTCACTAGTTGGCAAGAGGATTCCATATTGAAAATACCAGACTTATTTGAGTTGCACATTGAGAATAAATTCCCAAGTATCCTGAGCTAAGTATGCATACACCTCTAAAGTCATAGTTCATTTTGAAGCACTTAATTACACCAAGATTGCACCAAAATTTAGAATTAAAAAAGTGTTTCACACACACCATCATATCATGGGATAACTACGTGGAGTTTGATCCTTCCTTAGATTAATGGCATGTAGGTAGTGATCAACATACGTTGTGTTGAGGTCAAGTAAAAATTTAGCCACTAACACCATTTTCCCATTTATTTCATTTATTCCTTATTATTTATTGAGCTAGGGTTCGAATTGAAGAAGGTACATAATGGCTTCCATGATATATAGAGTGATACATAATATATACATAGGACCAATAAATGATAACACATATACTAAATTTATTACAAAGATAAAAAAACTTGCCTAACATCGACACACCTTATAGACTACAACATGGTGCGACCTAATACAGATAGTGTGACCTTATCCAGAGATCAAACAAAATCATGTTCTTGATTCATAGTGACCTTGATTATCCACACTGTCTATCATATTATCATAGTCATAATCCATCAAACATGAGTTCTAGCTAAGTAATTTTGTATTTAGTACTTTACTTTTTAACATATTTTCTATAAATAGTAAGTTCCAAATTAGTTTATGTAATTTACTGTTTATCCTAGTATTTTAATTCTGCACAAAAATTTATCTAAATTAGATTAGACTCATTTGTATAATCCCCAATTTTGATAAAAACACATCCTACTGATTATAATTTCCTTTCATAAATGATATCATTGAGTACGAAGCCTTATTTCTATGTTTGTATTTTTCCCTCAAACATAACACTAGTGAAATCTTAGTTTAAGGTTATTTAGAGTTGGTGTTGAATCAGGTAAGGAGTAATTTAAATAACATATTTAAATAAGTACAAACATAAATCCTAGGATTTAATTAAATCATTTGATGAATATAATATCAAACCTATCCCTAAGGAGTAGAACCAAATTATTGCTTCTTTACCCTCTTCTACTACAAAATTAACTCCTCTCCAAGAAATAAATTTGAAAAAGTTTTCCATTGAAAACTTTCCATGTCATTCAGTCCCTAATAATGTTGATAGTTTTTAGGTGTTTGAGAATGATAAATATTTCATTTAGTTCATGAAAAATATAGGGGTTTTTGAAACCCACATCATTGATGAGAAAAACATAGTTTTGATTGATAATATAATAATAGGGGATGATGATATATTCTATCTTAGGTAGAATCAAGTCCCAAAAGGGATGGTGTACTTATAAAAGACATTTTACTAGGATGCATATGCTAAAAAGCAAATACAATAAAAAATTGATGGGTAAGACTTTATGTTAGTTAGTTTAGGAATAAAAGAGCACCCTCAACATGTTAACATCAAGTTTAAATATTTTGATTCTAAAAGGTAAAATTTAAAAAATATATTATAAAAGTACAAAGATATGATCACTTGGTCCTATGATAATTTGAAAATATTTAATCCTAGGGTAATTACATATACAATACCACTCAAATATGCCCAAAAACCCTTTAGGTAAAAACAAAGACTAATAAATCTAGTTTTAGAGCCTCTCATTCACAAAGAATTCAAAAAGTTACTTGATACCAAAACTATATTCCCAATTAGACATTCAACCTATGTTACAGATCTAGTTCATATGCATAAATGAAATGTCAAAATCAGACTTTCTGTTGATTTTAGAAATTTGATTGAAGCCTCAAAAAATGATAATTATTATTTTTCCCTCAATTAGGTGATTTATATTGTTATTGGGTTTGAGATGATGTCTTTCATATATGGATTTTGTGGATACAACCAATTTATAGTAGCTAAATAAGATAAAATGAAAACTACTTTTACTACTAAATGTGGAAAATTTGCATACAAGAAAATGCCTTTTTATTTGATAAATACAAGTCCAAATTTCTAGGGTACCATGGATTTTTCCTTCCAAACATTCAGTAGTAAATATATCATCATATACATGGATGATTTGAATATTTTTTCCATTGATAGGTCATAACATATAGATCATTTGTAAAGACTTTTTTGGTAGATGCAGAAGGTATGAAGTTTCCTTAAATCCAAATAAATGTAAATTTAGTGTTACAGAAGGTAAAATAATTAGACACATAATAAAAAAAAGAGGGAATTCATATTGATCCAAATAGGGTCAATTCCATTCCAAAATTACATTTCCTAATAATAAAAAAGAATTTAAATCCTTTTTGGGGAAAATCAACTTTGTGCACAAGTTTATTTATAGAGTTGTTGAGCTTGTTAGACCACTAAATGCCATGTTGAAATAAGATATGAAGAATGAATGGAAATTTGAATCTAAAAATACATTTAAAGATATCAAGGAAATTATTTCTCAAGCTCTAGTCCTGATTAGTCTTGCATTTAAAAAAGATTTTTGCTGTACTCATTCATGTTTGGCCATACTATCACAACAACCCTCACACAAAATGTAGCAAATCAAGAGTATATTATAGTTTTCATGAGAAAAAATATAAAATATTTTGTGTTGAGATACTCCATGATATAAAAATAAGCCTACACTTTGGTTAAAGCTATCAAAAATTCATACATTATATACTATGCAAAAATTTCTATGTAATTATTCCTAATCCAATAGTTAAGCTCATGCTTGGTCATAATGAATTAGGGGGAAAAAAATGAATGGTGAAGTTACAATAGTTTGACTTCAAAATAAAATTAGATAAAATGGTATGGGGTCAAGGTCTCATCTATATGATCATAAAACCAAAACCTAGATTGACATCATGCATGTTAATCAAGCCTAGATTTCAAGAACTAATTGGTATAATCATATCATACACTATTTACTAAATGGTAATTATCCCTCTAAGTTTAATAAGGAACAAAGGATATATATTATACCAATATCAACCCATTATATGATAAATAATGGAGTGATGTACAAAATTAACTATGAAGAAATTTATCTAAGATGTGGGTCAAAATAATAATCCCATAATATACTAAGTCTTTTCCATGAGAAATTAGGAAGCAAACATCCTTTAGGAAACACATCAACACATAAAATCATGAGAGTAGGTTATTATTATCCTACAATTTTTAAATATTCTCATAACAATGTCAAAAATTTCCATCAATGTCAAGTATTTTGTAAAAAAGAGGTGCACCTAGTTATGCATTTTCAGCTAGTAAATTAAGGTTGCCTATTTTCCCAATGGGGGATGGATTGTTTGGTGTCATAAATCCTAAATAACCTTCAATACATAAGTTTGTTTTGAAAAAAACTAATTATTACACAAGGTGGATTGAAGGTGTTTCCATAAATAACTATAGAGCAACTAATGTCATCAAGTTCCTTGAGAAAATATTGTAATTAAGTTTAGTACACCATTTTCATTGGTTTGTGATAATAACCTTACTTTATAATATATATAATTCACTGAATGGGACTATTAAAAATCCATCATGGTGAAGGTTTATTCAAATTACTATCCACAAGGCAATGGTGTGGCTAAGTCAACCAATATAAATTTTATTGATGCAATCAGGAATTGAACTAATAATAAGCCTATGGAATGGTAGTCCCTATTAAACTATGTGCTCTAGGAAAACATAACTTTATTTAAGTAATCCCTCAATTCATCTCCATTTATTATTGTGTATGGTCAAAAACTAGTTTTGCCCATCACCCTCAAGTTACCTACCTACAATTTCATAATATAGTATATGGAAGATGATGATACAATTAGATCCAAACTACTGAATATTTTCCAAATGGAGAATGTGTGTGATCAATCTCTTCAAAGTTTCAACATGCATTAAAGTGTTGTTAAAAGATAATCTGATAAGAGATCCTAAGTGATTTTTTTTAGAATTTTAGTCATGAACCTATTATTGGACAAAATATATGAAAATAAGGGAAAACATGAAAAATTATTGGCACTATGGATTAGGTCATATCAAATTATAAATATATTAGGCAATAATGCCTTTAGGTTGAAGTATCTTCAAGGCAAGGACCCAACATACCCTATAAATGGAAAATATTTGAATCACTACTCAATTTCACCATCACAAATTTTTTATAAGTGACTGTAAGTTTTAGTGCAAGTTTAGATTTAGGTAGGTAGTTTTATTTTATTATTCCTTTATTTTTTTATTTTCTTTTCATGTTTGTTTAGAATAATTTGTCTTACTTTCATAGTTGGTTGTTATTTTTATTTAAATTAGTTTTCTTTCCTTATTTGTATCTATAAAATAATTTTTTTGAGATAACTCCTTAATACATAAACTAAATCTTGAGTTGATATCTCCCCTAGTGCATGATTTAGGCTAACAAATTGGAGGATTTAAGCCAAGAATGTTTTCTAGTGTTAAAATCTGGAAGTTAGGAAGGGTTTGAATTTATATTAGTATGGTTCATCATAATTTTATGTTTTATTATAATTGATAACTTAATTCTATTAAGTTTTTAGATGATTGAATAATGTTGGTGCATTATGGAATATACTTACTTACACTTCAAACATTTAAAGGATTTCTTAGGTAGAAGTCAATAATTAAAGAAAGATATTTTGAAAAAAAAATGGTAAATCTTTTAACCTAATTGCATTTTCTCCCAACCTTTAAATGGAATTAAACATAATTAATACAAGAAAATAGCATAAATTAAATACCTCAAATAAAATATATAAAAATATCTTCCCCTTCAAAGATGATTTAGGTAGGTAACCTCCATTATAGGATTTCATGTTTGGCTGGAAAGGCCTAGAATGGAGCCATATGTATCTTTGTTAGGGCTATATATGTCTAGATAGAAATAAATAAATACCCAAGCCATCCCCTTGTAAGCGAATAAAAAGATAAAATAATAAAAATACCCATTAGAAATTCTGGTTTAAGGTTAACAATCATGAAGTTAATTTACCAAAATTCTTAGCAAATGGTAATTAATTTGTTGCACACACAAGTATGAATTTGTATTTAATGTTAATTTTTTCATCATTTGGTAACATTTTAGTCTCATAAATAATATTTTAATAGAAACATGAGATATTATTTTATGATATTGGTATACTTTCATATTCTAACCAGGAGTTGAAAATTTTAAAACCTTTTAGTGTTTCCTCATAGAAGTCATCATTTGTTGTCACCAACATACCTCAATTTATTTTAAAATGGGGACCCATAATTTTTTATGGACACTTTCCTATGAAGGGATGAATTAAATATTTGATTGTGTTTGAATTTATACATTTGATTTATCTTTGGCTTATAAATTATGTTTAAAAGTGAAATTATTTACAAGTCTCTATCTTTTATTAAGACTTTTGAAAATATTTCTAATTATATTATATGCATTTTATCATGCCATCTAACAATGTTTCCAAGTGTTTAATGAGTAGGCTTGTGTATAATTGACCTAAAGAATTAGGATTATAAAATGATAAAATTATTTGGACTTAGTCATTTAGAAATTTTGTTATTTCATTATAGACACTATAAAACTGCACCAACAGTTCTATATGTCACAACACACCCCTTTCAACCCCTTGGCCCCCCTTTGGTTAAAACAAATCTTAACCCCCTTAAAGACTCATTTACCCCTAACCCACATTTAGATAATTATTTATTTCATTAAGCTAATAAACCCCTATCCCCACTTCACCTTGAGACCAAGTTCCATGCTAACTCACCAACACCTTTCCCTAGGACCATTATTTGAAATAACATTTAAGTCATAACCACCTAAGACCATTTCTTGCCCTAACATTTACTCCCTAACCTCCCTAGACTATTTATACCCATGTGATCACACTCTTTTAAACCAACTCAGACCATTTTAAATGGTCCTAACTTACAAAATTAGGTGCAAAGCACTATTTTTAGCAAGTTGGACCTATTCTACCTTGATCGATGTTGGTCATCCATCAACTGATGTTGGTTAACCAGGACCAATAATGATTACTTAATTCTACCCATGAGCTTTGTTCATGAGGTTAAATAAGCTGAGTCTGAGTGTGATTTATCATTCTTGATAACTTGTTTGTGAACTAGATGGCTGAACTAGAGAACCAAAGACTGTAATAGAGGCATAAAGGAGCTATATCATCAATAAACTAAAGGTTTTAACACTGTTATACTATCTATATTCTTCCAAATCTCCATCCAAGTTATCTTCTATTGCCATCTAGCTCTAGGTGAACACTAATGTATCATATAGGTATCTATTGTTATTTAATTAGTTTTAGAGTTTTTTATCTTAGCAGTTGTTGATTTTATTGTCTTCATACCTTCCCCATAACCTCAACTACATGTGTTAAAGTTTTTCACTTCAACACTTCTTGCCATCAAACACCCATCAACCTTCCATAATCCTTTTGAGCCTAAAACCTCTATCTAGACACTTCTGAGCTTCATTCCAACCCTCACAAGCCTATCCTAACCTTTAACTAGCCCAACAACTCTTCAAAGCTCTTCAAAATCCAACTTTTCCACCAAAGTTAAAAACTATGTTTTTACATAGTGATTGACATTGATTCTACATAACCAGAATCGATCCATATAAGATCAACATCATCTTTGTGTAAAACTTATTTTCTAAAAACAATAAGCTAAAAAAAACCATTTTAACCTATCAAAACCACTATTCCTTAACATCTACCACAATAAAGTACCAAAATATAGCAACCAGACCTGACTATTATTGCCTTACTATTTATTTCATGCAAATTTTATTAGTTTTTTTAAAAAGAATTAGGAAATCTTAAATTATTTTATCATTCACTTGAATTACTTTCTTATTTCTTTACTTAATCATTTATTATCAGCATCTTGTGGACTGAATTTGTTTTTAAAAGTGGGATGATAGTCATCCAAAGAAGTTTTATACTTCTAGGAGATAACATTTTCTAGTCAACCCACTCAACAACCATACTAATTAAAATTTGTTTAAGTCTTATTGATTTGTAGGTCATTCCTCCCTAGCCAAAGAGGAGTACTCACAATGTATGGATCAATAGAGTATAAAACCACATCCAGGTTCACCTATACCTTCCCCCTTAATTTAGTTTTACTTGTTTTCATAAAATATATAAAAGAAAATGATATAAAAATTAGTGAAATATTATGGCATGCTGGATGGGACCCATGATTTATCTTGGGTTCATAGTCATTTTAGGACATTTATAATTACATTAGTGAAGAAATCATCTAATTTATTTCAGAAGGTTAAATGCTTTTAATTACATTTCTTCATTTCTAAAAACATAATTACTTGTTTTCCTTACTTTTAAATTGAAAAGGCAAAATATCTTGTTCTTTTTTTATTTACAAAGTAAAAAGGCCTTTTTATTGTTTTCTTTCTTTCCAAAATCTAAAAAGTAATCATCTTAGGACTAGGACTTGCATTATCATCTTGCACTTAGGTTACATTTAGAGGTTTTGTATTCATTAAAGAAATTGAAACTTTATTTTAGGATTAAAATGAACCTTACATATATTGATTGATTGTTTACTTAAGTCACATAGCTTAATTAATTAGGTAAATCAATTGTGTACCAATTACTTATTTTCATACACATGCCAAATCACTCACACCATCTGTTAGGACCTCCTTAGAGTACAATTGATTACTTTTGTATAAGCAACTAAACACAAAATCAAACCAGAAGTAATAAGTAACTAGAAATCAGAAATAGTAGATAATAAGAGATACGAGGAACAATATAATCTATATTAAACTCATCCAGAAGGAAATATAATGAATAAATCTCTCTCCTTCCCACACCTCTTGGGTGTACAGTAATTCTCCCTCAAGAGTTCTCTCTCTGTCTCAATCAATTACAAACACAATCAACTCAATACCAAGTTGTTCCCTCCAGTGACAATCAACCCAATGGTTGTTGTTGCCTACCTTGATTACAATACATCCCCATGGGTCTCTTAAATAGAACCCAAAGCAAACAATAATTAGAAACATAGACTCAAGACTAAAATTAGTCTTTACATGCAAACTAACTGCTCATCTAAAATTAGAACAATTTTGGAAACACACAGGTGACTGATGTCAGTTCCTATCTAACCGATGCTGGTTGACCATAACTGATGTCAGTTACTATGTATCTAAAGATAATTGATGTCGGTCGACCCCTAACCGATGTCAGTTGGCTCTGACTGATGTTGGTTACTATGTAACCCAGCAACCTCCACATTTACACATTCAGTGAAGCATTTAGCTCCACAACTCAATAATCTCCCACTTGGAGATAAACAGCTGCACCTATACTTGTACCTATACAACAACATCCTCTAACTTGTTTCTAGCTTGTATCTCCATCTTCAAGTTCAATATTGAAGACCAACAAAAGTTGAATGAAGATTTAACTTCTCCTTTGTTATCGACTTTGTTAACATATCTATAGGGTTCTTATACGTATGAATCTTTCCAGCTTCAACTGACCATCCTCCAATAACTATCTAATGAAGTGGTACCTAAGCTATATATGTTTGGTTCTTGAATGAAAGGCTGAATCCTTTGCCAAATGAATTGCACTTTGACTATCACTTTACAATCTGTAACTCTCTTGCTCCTTTCTCAACTCTTCCATGAACCGAGTCATCCAAATCATTTCCTTACTAGCCTCTATGACTGTAATGTATTCTGCCTCTATAGTAGATAGGGCAACAACCTTCTACAACTTTAAAATATAGCTAACCACCATTCCACCAATAGTGAACACATATCTTATGGTGCTTGTCCTACCATCCAAGTCACCTACCATATCCGAATCTACATACCCATGTAGAGAAGTGTTTGACCCTGCATAGCATACATACTTGCTATTGGTCCCTCTTAGATATCTGAGAATCCACTAAACTGCTTTCCAATGCTCCTTTCCTAGATTGGCCATAAACTTGCTGACAACTCCCACTACTTGGACAATATCAGGTCTAGTACATACCATGTACTCAACCTCATCATGTGATTTAAGACACTATTCTATGCTTAACTTGAACTATCCAGCCATAAGTGTGCTTACCAGTTTTGCATCCTACAAATTGAACCTCTCCAACACCTTATTCTCATAATCCTCTTGAGACAAAATCAACCTATGATTTTTCCTATCTCTCTTAATGCTCATGTCAAGGATTGCTACTCCTAAATCCTTCATGGCAAATGTGTGAGCTAATTTTACCTTTAACTCAGTAATTTCCTACATGTATAAACCTGTAACAAGCATATCATCTACATACAACAATAGGATAATGTAGATACTATTATCCAATCTAGTAAAATAAACACAATGGTCACATTGACATAAACTAAAGCCATGCTTTGTCATAAACC
This sequence comes from Torreya grandis, assembly GCA_037957365.1. NCBI lineage: Eukaryota > Viridiplantae > Streptophyta > Pinopsida > Cupressales > Taxaceae > Torreya > Torreya grandis. The sequence continues at coordinate 897,739 of JARHVA010002967.1, read as the reverse complement.
TGTCAAACCTCAAATACCATTGTCTTAGAGCTTACTCAAGACCATATAACCTGGCCTTATGTCTCACCTCTCCATTCTCTCCTTTCTTTAACCTGTATATATATTTATTTTAGTGTTTTCTTTTCAGCTGGCAACTCAACCAAATCCCACATTTGGTTCTCTTCTAAGGAATCAATTTCCTCATTCATGCCATGCTCCCACTATTTCCTAGATTCTACCTACATTACCTCTTCAAAACTTCTTAGTTTTCCACCATCAGTCAGCAACAAGTAGTATAAAGAAGGTGAATAATGAATTTGAGGTTTACTTACCCTTTCAGACCTCTTCATGGGCGTTTGAGACTCATTGACAACTTGCTGTTTGCCCAAATTTCATTCTAACAGTGACCAATCCTGGTCATCTCTCAGTCTACACCTAACCGATGTCAGTTCCACTTGACTGACTTGACTAACATTAGTTCTCACCTGACCAATGTCAATTTCCACCTGCCCAACATCACTGACTTTGGTCTCCACCTGACCGACATCAGTTCTTGCCTGATCGACGTCGGTCTCTGCCTGATCGATGTTGGTGTCTGTGTTTTCCTGTGAGTGATGATTTTTACTTGTGAGCTCATTTTGGATCATAACCTCATCCAAATCAGCATTTCCCTACTCATAATTATTCAACCTCTTGCGCTGATCACTGTCCATCACCTTCTCCTTGAAAACCAAGGCTTTCCATTTCTTAAATGTGTCAAAAACATCAGATTTCCTCTTTATGCAATAAATCCATACCTTTATTGTAGCATCATCAATGAAAGAAACATAACATTATGATCCTCTAATAGAAGCTCCTTGATCTGGTCTCCACACATCTATATGAACAAGCTCCAACTTGTGCTTCATCTTTGTTGACCCAGTTGTGAGAAATCTCACTTTCTCCTATTTCCCAAAAATACAATGCTCACAAAACTCTAGATCTATCAAATCTGAAAGCTTACCTTTTGACTTAAGAACATCCATTCCCTTCTCACTCATGTGACCAAGCCTACAGTGCCACATCTTTGCATCTACATCTGAAGTAGATAAAATAGAAGGAGAATCAGTAATATAAGTAGATAGATAAAGTGTACCTACTTTATTACCTCTAGCTAATACAAGTGCACCCTTGGAAACTTACCAAGATTCCACTATGAGAGTTATTGTGCAACCCTCATCACCCAACTTTCTTGCAGAAATCATATTCCTCTTTAGGATGGGTACATACATGACATCCTTCAACACCCATGTGTTGCCATTCTGCAATTTCAGCTGCACTTTTCCTTTGCCAATAATTTGACAAGGCTCACCATCCCCTAAATAAATTTTTCCAAAGTCTCCATGGACATAATCATGAAAAAATTCTATATTTGGGGTTGCATGGAAAGAAGCACTAGAATCTAAAACCCATGATTCTACCTGGCTATCCAAAGAAAATATAAAAGCATCCTGTGTAACAATACCTACATCATTTGCTTCTTTATTACCTTCATGCTAATCTTCTTTCAACCAACAATCTTTCTTTGCATGTCCTTTCTTTCCACAATTCTAGTAGGTGATACTTCCATTTCTAGATTTGGATCTATTTCCCATCTTTGACCTTGATTTCCCTTGCTTGCCCTTCTCTCTTTGCCATCCCCTGCTTTTAACACTTAAAACATTACCTAATGTTTCCCCTGTGCTTTTCTTGTGAATTTCTTCATTCAATATTACACTAACAACATCATCAACTTTCAATATATTTGAAGTAGATGCAGTATTACTAACTACCATTACCAAGCTGTGCCAACTTTTAGGTAAAGAGCATAAGATTAAGAGAGCCTTAATTTCATCATCAAAAACTATTTTGACAAAATTTAACTGATTTACAATTTCATGGAAATCATTAAGATGACTATGTACTAATCCACCTTCTTACATTTTCAAATTAAATAATTGCTTCATAAGAAATACCTTATTCAAAGCTGAGGGTTTTCATATAAATTTTCCAAAGTATCCATTAACTCTACCATTGTCTTTCCCTGTGATAAGTTGGAAATCACAGACAATGCTAAGCTCAACCTTATAGAACCAAGAGCCTTTCTATCAAAAACATTCCATTCTTCATCTTGCATATATGTGGGCTTTCTTGAAACCCCACCCAATGGTAAGTATAGATCTTTCTGATACAGATAATCTTTTATCTGCATCCTCTATAATTGATAATTCTTGCCATTGAATTTCTCCATTCTTATTTTACTTTCTTCTGCCATTGCTATACTCCCACTCAATCAGAAACCCCTAAGAGTGAACCTGTAATCAACAAACACTAACTTGCTCTAATACCACTTGTTAGTGAACCAAAGCTCTGATACCAATTGTTAGGACCTCCTTAGAGTATAATTGATTACTTTTGTATAAGCAACTAAACACAAAATTAAACTAGAAGTAATAAGTAACTAGAAATCAAAAATAGCAGATAATAGGAGATATGAGAAATAATACAATCTATATTAAACTCATCTAGAAGGAAATACAATGAAGAAATCTCTCTCCTTCCCACACCTCTTGGGTGTATATTAATTCTCCCTCAAGAGTTCTCTCTCTCTCTCAATCAATTACAAACACAATCAACTCAATACCAAGTTGTTGTTCCCTCCAGTGACAATCAACCCAATGGTTGTTGTTTCCTACATTGATTACAATACAGCCCCATGGGTCTCTTAAATAGAACTCAAACCAAACAATAATTAGAAATGTAGACTCAAGACTAAAATTAGTCTTTACATGCAAGCTAACTGTTCATCTAAAATTAGAACAGTTCTGGAAACACACAGGTGACCGATGTCGGTTCCTATCTGACTGATGGCGACTGACCATAACCAAAGCCGGTTACTTTGTAGCTGAACATAATTGATGTCAATCGACCCCTAACTAATGTTAGTTGGCTCTGATCGATGTTGGTTACTGTGTAACCCAAAAACCTCCACATTTGCACATTCAGTGAAGCTTTGAGCTCCACAACTCAACACCATCAACTCATTAAAACCTTGACATAAGGTAACTGACTAGTATTTCATCACCTAACAATAACCTTCACCTTGGATATCCTACTTGGATTTCACCACCAAAGAGAGAACCAGCTTAGTATTTTGACTGAGTATAAACTATGGATATCATGTATATACTAACAAAGCACACAACACCCGTAAACTATAGTGTGTGAAATGAGGGGGTAGGACCCAATACCAAGCCACATATTGATTCTAATATAGAAACTTTTAGCCTAAACAACTTTAAAATATCCATAGACTACCTCTTCTAGTAACCATTTCAAAATCCAAGTGGAGTCTCACAATTCTTAACTTAAGGCATAAGCCAAAATCAAGATTAAAAAACCCTTAGGATTTAACACAATTTTAGTGTGTGATCTTGTTGACTTTTCTTCTTTGATCTCTTTTTGAGTTAGTGAGTTCATTTACATAAACTTATAAACTTTCACAACTTTATCACATGGTCTTGACATGATAGCAAGCCAAATACCAATCCAACCAAAACCAACCTCACCCCCAACCTTCTTCCTCTTATTCATCTATAAGGCACACTCTAGATGCAGAGAGCTCTCCCAACCATTTTAAAAGTCTTTAAATTCTTCAATTTTTTTTAGGGGACATGGAATTCACAAACCTCCTTGAAAATAACATGATTACCCTCTAACATTGCCTTGACACAATTTCCAATCGTGCCCCTACTTCAGTTCCTTCTATTAAACCCTCTTATGGCATTCTTATGTACCTTATGGGTGAGACTTACGTTTCCACCATTTCCACTACCAAATCTATGGAAACTCAAGCCTCATATTATATAAGTAACCCATCTAATAGATCCCACCAAAAAATTCCCAATCACCTTCAACTTGCACCAACCCCATAACCAATGCTTTGAATTTAGGTTCAACCCATAACTTAAATACCAATTAGCATTGGGATTCCATCCACTAGTGTGGCTTCCCTACATCTTACCACCCAAAACCAAATAAATCAAATATCATCCACACCATTTCATAGCTTAGTAGTTTCTATACCATCCACTCTTCCACCTATAAGTACTATAGACACCTAAATCAGGCCACCTCCAACCTCCAACCAGGCTTTTGACTAATTTCTACCAAAATTTATAATTTGGCCTAAACATAGTAAAACACATTAAAAGAGTTCAAATTGATATATTCAAGTGCCAATTTTGGCCAGGGTTTCATTAAATGGGGTAATGCATATTATGGGATAGCTAACTTTGATTAGATCATTTCAAGTAAAAATGTTAATTTTGCACTTGGGTGCCTTGGATTGCTTTTTTATTGCACAAGACATGTGCCCTTGTTTTTTTTTGTTGAAAACATCCTAAATGGGATAATAGATCCTATGCATCTAACATTTCATTGTAATTCCAATCCAATCAATTTTTTTTCCAATAATAAGACAATCTGACCAATTTGAGTAATTTGTGCACAAAGATCCAAGGTTTGCATCAAAGTGATTAATCATGCTTAAGAGATAATTAAACTAAATCATGAGACTAATTAATAATTCCATGGAAATTTTTGAATAATTTATTTTGAGAAATGAATATTGAATATCTACACCATCAGGTGACATCATTTCTTGGGAAGACATCCCTAAGCCATAAATGCATTAAATATCAAGGTTAACCCCTCCCATACCTCATTAAGACCCTCCATGCTTATTCATTGCCCCTATATCCCAAAATATTGATGAGATTATTTATGAATTTTAATTACATAATTGAATTAATCCTTAGCTACAAATATCCATCTTGAGATGGACTTTTTAGATTGATTCTAACCATTTTTAAAAATCTATAAATAGGAGGCTTTGCCTATTGAATTTTAAGCTATCATATGACAAAGTTATAATTATAAATTGATTCCAAAGATTCATGAAAATTAGTGTTATAATTCCCAAATATTGAGCCAAGCCAAAGCTAAAGATGGTGCCAAGGAGAGATGGAGGTAGCCACACTTCTTTGATGCAGATTTCATGAGCACAAACCAAGCAAGCCACTACAACAAGAATTTTGGAACATCCAAGGAAGATGAAGGAAGGTATTTATTTCATGTTTTATTTATGTTTTATATATTTTTTTGGTTAACTAAGCTCCCCCTTTGAGATAGGCTTAGGGTGTTAGTTTAGTGTGTTTTTGATTGATTTGTTTTATTCACTAACATAATACTAATCTCCTCCTATTACAATCTTGTGTTCACAAATGTCACGCCCAAAAAGATAAGATGCATCCCACATATGAAGGAGAGCATGAGTCAACTTTAAAAATTTAAATTTGGATGCTTAAAACTCTTTCTAAGTGATTTTCTAATTTGGTTTGGCCACTTTTTTATCTTTATGAGTTTACACAGTCAACCACTAATAGTTAGTGCAACCACCAACAACTATTTTCAACCATAAAAAATCAAGTATAACCATCAATGGTCATTGTGTCTTTCTTAAAAATATATACTTGAGAGCTAACAAGCCATTTTAAAATGCTTGGTTTGGGGTCATACAGACTCCATTTTTCATGATTTTTTTTAAAACCATATGTTTTATCCTAAGTGTGATATTAGTTTAGATTAAATTTGCATAGATTTTTCACAAAATTTTGAAAATATATTTAAATATTTATAATCTAACACATTTGATTTAGGGGTGATACCTTTAGGTAGACAGATAACCGTTGACTTAAAATAGATTCAAAGCTAATGAACATACTGACTATTTCATTATAAGGGCAACTTGAAATTTTTTAAATCATTCTCTTTAGACATATTTTGAATCTTTAAAATGAATTAAGAACCTTATTTTGGGGCTTAATGAAAAATTTAGATGCTTAAGTGAATGTTTTGTTAATTGTGCTTTCAAAGTTACAACTGAAGACCAAGGGTTCAAAAGAACACCACCCAAATTTTAATTTGGTTTTTAAAATTGAACTTATTTGTCCAAATTTTGTATTCAATAGTTACTTAACTTAGTTTTTGATTGGAAAAAAGAGGTACATTGCATGTATGTTCTTCAATTCATCTCATTTAGGGAAATTTTTGAATAAAAAATGGTGTCCTTAATACAAACATGCATAGAAAGAATGTCATCTAAAACACTCCCTAAAAACTCACAATAGTTTGGGCAATATTTAAAATGACCTTAAAATCATTATATTATTCATTTATCTTTATGTAAAATTGGCTTGCAAGGGGGAATTCATTTCCTCCTAAAAGTTCTATAAGGAAGATTTGACTTGGGGTTTTATCTCCCAGCACTAAATTCAACCACTCCCACTAGGATCAGAGGTTTGAGTTGTTAAACCACCTTATAGTGTTGGATTTACACATGGGACATATCTGCACTTTTGACATCATTATACATTGAGCAAGTGATGGATGTAATGGTTTCAAAAAGGACTAGACATTTTTACAAAAGCTAAGTCCCACAGATACCCAATTACATGATTTTATTTTGCATCATGACATGAAAGTAATTATGTAATTGATCCATCTAGATGTTCAAAAACTTGTAGATCTTAGACAAATCACCACTTACCATGAAAGTGTTGTTGGTGAAATGTGACCCTCAAGGTCCATGTTATAGTAATATAATTTGAGAAAAGGGGGTGTAAAAACCCTAATATATAATGTGCATTTTAATTTTTGGATGAACACTAAAAATGCTTCTCAAATGATGTATATTGATGGATTATAACAATACCAAGCAACCTTGTCAATTTAGGACCTAATGGTGATTGATTAGTTGGTTTTGTCCTAGAGTAAAGTCATGTTTGGAGTCAAAACTTGGTGTGAACAAATGATACAAACCAAAATTCATAGTCCTCATTTCCCTTTGAACAAAGAGGCATTATGCTATCCATGTGAATCATCAATTTTCCTTGTTCAAAGTTCATCAAAACTTGGAGTCATATTATCCACTTTGGCATAGTTATGCTACCCAATTGAGTCTAAATTTTTACTAAGCATTGTTTAAAGTATTTCATTTATAATTTAAATTTAAAATTGCACATTCATAAATTCATAGGGTTGATGTGTTAAGTGGGTTTACCATTTGCACTAAACTTGAGGGAACTTAGGTTTAATTTCCAATTTGGATTGATGGCCATTTAAGACTCATAATCATTATCACCACTTTGTAGACTTAATTCATTTTATGCTAAACACTTGCACTTTGAGTCTATGCACTAAAATTTTTTGTGTTACCATCCTATTTCCATCAAAATCTTTTGAATACATACTTTTTTTCCTTAGAGATATTGTCAAAAATTTGAAGGTATGTATGTCATTTGAGTTAAGAAGGGTAGTGTTATGCTATGAAATTTGTGAAACATATTTGCCTTAGTGTTTTAAAAAATATATATTTTGTGACATCTTCTGAATAGTCTAGCACTGATACGCTACCCAAAACATTTCAAACATTGCTTCATAGACCTTTTTGCATAGAGTTTAAGTTTTTACACATTTTTCAAGCTAATCCAAGTATACCTTTGTGAATCTTTGTCTAGCACAGTTACGTTGTTCACATTTACCTAGCCTATTTTTCAAAGGAACCAAGCTTTATACCATTATTTGTGAGAAATAAACTATCTCTAAAGTGCCTTTTATTTCATACCTTATACCTATTTGATCGAGTTCATGTCCAAGAGTCAAATGCCTAGTTTTTGCTAGAAGTGTTTCAAATTCATTAGATTAAAATCTCATCTATTTCAAACTCTAGATTTTGATGCCATTTGATCAAGAGTCCTAACACATGCCTTGTTTGATCCTAGCTTTTGATGCCACGTTTGGCCAAAAGACCTAGCAAGTTTTATTTTCATAGATTAGACTTATTTGAAACACTTCAACCTTAGAATTTGGCATTTCAATTTTCAATCCATTTACTTAATATTTTTTGTATAAGACATGTAATGTTAGATAATTAACATTAACTTGTTTTATCACAAATCATTACATAGACCTTTCCATCCTTTTCATGAATCTAGACCAAGTTTGAACATCATATTTTAAACATTATATTTTTAGAGTTTTTAAAGCTCTCTTCCCTTTCTATCATAGAACATTCACTGTGGATCCCAACATATATTCCTACACTTGTAGTAGACTCATGTACAATCTAGGGATTAGTAATGTGGTTGCTCAATAAAAAATGGTGTAAGACTCCTACACAGATAATATTACTTATGAGACATATCCTTATCCCTCTTATAATACTAAAATAGGGGCAAAAAACCAAGATCTATTGGCTAACTATTTGGTTAATATGCCACCATATTCAGAACAAGACCAAGAACAAACCACACAATACCTAGCTATGGTACGTAATGTTGAAGAACCTTTTCCTCAACAATCATACTCTACTAATGCACCTTCCATGTATGATCCTTATTTTTTTGGGAATCATTTATTAGAGAAAATATGAGATTTTGGTTAGAGCCATAGAGGTAGGGGCCAAGTTTTTGGTAGACTTCCCCCATGAGAATATACCAAGTCTAGTAAGAATGCCTCATAACATATTGTATAGTCAATAGGCTTCTTCTAGTAATCCTTTAGCTCTAGTAAAAATAATGTATCATAACCCTAGTATGTTTGGCAAAGGAAAGAGCCCCATGGAGGATCACTTTGTACAAATGCAGAAAACATACCAAACCTACATGAACCTAGCATGTAATTTTAACTAGATGACCATGTCAAGTAAGCCTCTGATAGATTTATTCCCCTTAACTAGAGTGCTAATAGAGTTGACTGATAAAGACAACAAGGTATTAACCCTTTTGTGTATAACACTTTGGTTAATAACTTATTTCATACACCAACCATCAAAGAAGTATCTTCTACTTTTATGTATAATAGTGGCCAAAACATAGTGGATAATACACAAGCAACATCCCATCAAACTAAAGTGGTGTTAATATGCAAATAGCTAGCAAAAAAATGTGCCTTTCATTAACACCACAAGTGGTTCTCAAAATCAAGGAGGAGTTTCTACATCCCAATCTCAACCAACTACTTCTAGTCCTCAACCAACCATTTCTTTAAGTGCATAACCAAGAAGATTAGGTAGTCATCCAATAACCAATGCCATGCCTTAACAACAAAATGTGTTGATTCTTACTCTTCCTCAACAAATGACGAGTTGTGTTTCACAAAAATAGGCATAATATAGTGTACCAATGCAACAAATGATGAATATATTTCCACTTCAACAAGGGGTAACTAATGTTCCACCTCATTAGGTAGTAAAAAACATGCCTCTTCAATCACAGGCTAGTGAGCCAATTCAAAACCAAACAATGTATAACCAATAATGTATGAATATAGGTCAATTATAGGTGCCAAATCTATAACAATCATCAACTTCATAATAGTGATTCATGCAACAAGAAGGTTCTAATGTTTCTCAAGTACCTACTAGGCAATAATTGCCTTTTGTTCAAAGTGTGCCTTTTATTCAAAAGTAGGGTCTTGATTCACAAGTTCCCACTCAACATCAAGGTTTGATTAGTCAATATCATGTAACTTTTCAACCATAGTAGGCACAATACAATTATATCCCTCCATTCCAACCAGAACATCTTTAACATCAAACCTTTATAACTAACCTTGACCAGAATATTGCACCGTAACACATGCAATTCCAATAATCAAACCCTAATCTGAGTATGTTATTCCTAGTCCATTTCCTAAACAATTCATTTTACCCTAATAAATATCTCCATTATACCCTACTCTAAGTGCTCCACTTGTGACTACCCAACCATCTACCTAAGCCCATATTCCCACATGTTTCCTAGAGCAAGAATTACAATAGATGAAAGATGCAATCATTGTCATCTAAGAAAGGAAATAAGGTAAAAAGTTTAATTTGGATGATGTGTGTTCCTATCCTTTTAACATGGATTACTTATATATTTTATTTCCTCTAGGATATGAGCTTGTAAATTTTGATAAATATAAGGAGAAAGGTGACCCCAAAGCCCATTTAATGGAATTCTTTGTCACATGCCATCCAGTGGTATATAGTGACATACCTTTTTTTATTTTTCCCAAGGATTATAGCAAGACAAGCCTTGGAGTGGTTTTTAAAGTTGACCAAGAATTTAGTAACAAATTTTGATGACCTTTTAGAAACTTTTGTAAAACACTTTTCCTACAGTCTCAAACATGATATTTCATTGGTCCACTTGACACAACCACAACAAAATGCTGGTGAGAGTTTTTTGAGTTATCTACAATTATGGAGAGTCCTTGCAATTTGATTCACTCATAGTTTACTAGATAAAAAATTAGCCATTGCATTTACTAAAAAAATTCATAGTGAGATAGCCTATCATCTAGAACTATAATGTGTGCATGCTTTTATAGAGATCATTGATAAAGGTTTGTTGATTGAGTGAGCCCTTATTAATAAAGGAATCATAAATATCACTTCAACTAATTAGAATAAAGGTGCCAATCATGAAAATGGATAAAATTAAATCAATTCCAAATTTAAGCATCATAACTAGTACAATCTAATAACCAAGATAGACCAAAGTGATTCAACCATAATAAGAATGTTGTGGGAAATGGAGTAATCGAGTCATGCAATGTCCAAATGGTACAAACACCATCTGTTCAACTTATGCCACCCTTTCAACTTACTCCCACTCAAAAACTTATTCAACCAAGACACCAAGCACAACATCCTAGGCCTACACAATAAATACAACCACCTTTACCATTGCAAGTTCCTCCTCTAGAGAGAAAATACCTACTCACCATGTTTTTAGTGACCTTGGAGAGCCTATTAAATCTATGTTTCATAAACTTACTACTACTAATTTGATTAGTTGGCCTATACCAAATCATTATCCATAAGGCATTCCTTATCTTAATTGGTACCATGAAAATGAATTCTATGAAAATCATTAGGTCAATGGGCACAATTTATGAAGATGTGTGTAAATCAAGCATTTTTATTAAAAATATGTTAAAGAATATGGAAGTCACATTGGATGCTGGTACTTTCACCTCTAGTCAAACTCTTTGGATTTATCAAAACTCTTTTCCCAAACATAACAACCAATATAAATAACAACAACAACATCAGCCAGTGCAATAGCAAAATTAATAGTATCAAAATCAAAGGTCAAACCAACAAAACTAGTAGAACCAATAATAGAATAAACAACACTAGAATAATGGATAGAACCAAGGTCAGAATGGTAATAACCAATAGACCTACCATGAAATTCCACATGAATACAATAGAGTTGTAGGCCATATTATAGGAGGTAGCATTAATACCATCTCCATTACTCCTAGACTAAATTCTAATCAGATGAGACCATTGCTAACAATACCAAACCAATAAAATTACTTCAAAAACCCTTCTTTGACCTAAGAACACACACAAGCAAACCAAAAAATAGGGATTCCTACTTTTGGACCTTATACCAATAACTTGACCTTGCCCTGTAACCATACATAAGTGCATCGACAATCACGACTTGTCATATTTGGTCCCACATAATCACCATCATTTATTAGTAATCATGGTCCTATATTTAATCTTGATTATGCAATCACAAATCAGAGGTCAAAGATTACCATCCTAGGCCCACATCCATTTACCACCTCACCCATTATCTAACTAGTCATTCAGCGTCAAAACAAACCATTTAACATTGTCCAAGATAAGAAGTTTGATATTATGGAACAATTGCAAAAAACACCAACCCATATCTCCATTTTAGATTTTTTTTGAATGTCAATAATACACAAGGACATTTTGAAGGATTTCTTAACCCAATCCACTATTTCTAGTGACATATCCCCTAATAAATTTCAAGCTTTGGTTGGACACCTAGCTCTAGCCCAACAAGTCACATTTAACCAAAGTGATACGTCTTCCCTTGGCCTACTCCATAATAATCCATTTTACATTGAAGATTATATAAAGTGGCATAAACTGAAATGTTTCCTTATAACAATGGATCAAGCCTCAACATAGTGTTTCTAAAGCTCATCAATCTTATTAGGTACACAATGGCAGATCTACAACCAGAAATGATAACTATTAAAGCCAATAATAATCAGTAGAGAGAGTATCATAAGGAACTATTATCTTGGTATTTATCATTGGAACTTTGACCCATGATACACTTTACCATGTGATTGATCTTGATTTTTCATATAATATGATTTTAGATAGGCCTTGGCTACATGAGATTCATGCAGTCCCATCAATGCTGCACCAATGTATCAAGTTCTCCCACTCAGGGATGGAAGTGAATATTCTAGATATTTTCACCCATATGAGCACTACAAGCATCTTGAGGCTAAGTTTCAAAGCTACAATTACCAATACAAAATGAATCCAAGTTCTAAGCAAGATAAAGGAAATGCCATATCTATTCTCTAAAGGACAATTGCATAGATCCTAATACCTTAGATTCCCTTTCCCACATGTTGCCTCCTATATCTTCTAATCATTATACCATTTTATATAATGGCCCAAGATAATATGTGACCCATGATAGCTTTCATATTGCAAACCTTCCATAGAATCCAAAGTCATTTGGAAGACCTAAAGCTAAGTCACTTCATCAAAAATGGAAACCAAAGAGCAAAGATAAAGGACCTATCATATTTGTACTAATATCTAGACTAAAAATAAACCCTCTCAAGGGAGATGAATCATGGTTATACAATGAAAACCAGGCTACTTTTTATAAGAGTGAAAAGTATCCTATTCCCAATAGGATCATGGAAAATCAAGAATATGAATGAGGAGGCTTTATACCTAATCAACAAGGAACACTTGAGCCAATGTCCATGACCAAATACAAAAGACCTTATGGACTTGGATTTAAACTACCTAGGGATGACTCCATATACCTTACTCATGTTCCATCACCATAAACTAGTGATGATGATGCTGATAGTGAAGTAGAGTCTGATCATAGCCTTTTTGATGTCCTAGTTGAAACCAACCTATTTAACCCTCCTTCTATTTTTACCCATACCCCAATCATTCATCACAACCTACTACCATTATATTATCCCTAACTGATAGATTGTAACCAACAAGAATCTAGTTTACCAATTGATGAGGCATTTTGTGATTTTCTAGGCCTTGGAGACAATGTTTTGTTGGGAGATCATAAATCAGGGTTCTCAATCACATTGGATCCTAAATCCTATTTTGGTGAGTGGGTGAACATCCTTAGCCAATAATAAATAAATAAAACATTGAGGTCCCAAAATTAAAACCTTTTTGTGGTAATTTTTGACTAGGGAAAAGGTAAAGATAAAGTCCATTCTATGGTGAAAACCTGTTTCAAGCACCATTAGATGGGGGTTTTCATTCTTCTTTGAATTTAGATAGGAGACCACCAATGATGAACTTGCATATGGATCTAAATTTAGTTTTGAGAAACAAGTGTTTGATTGAATTATTTAATAATTTTTGACTATTTTTATCACATGGCTAGATCCCCCATTAGGGGACTCATATTCATCATGCCTAGGAGATTTTGAAGAGCTAGTCCTAACAGAAGACTTTGATATAGCCTAACATTTTAAGTTTTGCCTATTATCCTAGAAGATGGTTCAAACCTTCTGGTTAAGGATATAATAGAGGTAAACATCAAGACTCCATTAGACTCAAAATGCATAAAATTAGGTGCATCCCTCACTAAGTAAGAACATGAAGTCTTTATAGCTCTATTGAGATAGTTTGTAGATATTTTTGCATGGGCCTATTCTGACATGCCAGGTTTAGACCCCACCTTGGTTTTACATCACCTTGTGGTAAATCCTAATGTCAAACTTGTTAATCAAAATTTACACAAGATGCATCCTTGCATTATTGTATTAGTAAATAAAGAGTTGGAAAAACTCTTATAAGTAGGATGTATTCGATCCATTGACTACTCAAAATAGATATCTAATGTTGTATTTGTTAGCAAAAATCCTAAAGGAATTAGAATCAGTATTGATTTTCAAGACATAAACAAAGCTTTCCCTAAGGAAAACATTCCATTGCCTAATATTGGCATGATCATCAACTCCACAGTGGGTTATGAAATGCTTTCACTCATGGATGGTTTTTTAAGATACAACTAGATCAGAATAACACTAGAAGACCAATATAAAATAACATTCACCACTCCATGGGGAACATTATATTATCAGGTAATGTTATTTGGCCTTAAAAATATAAGATCTACATATCAAAGAGCCATGACTATCATATTCCATGATATGATGCATGATATTGTTAAATACTACATCGATGACATACTAGGCAAATAAAAAACTAGGGCCAACCATCTAATAGTAATACGTAGAATATTTGAAAGATTTCATGAGCATAAATTTCAACTAAATCCAAATAAATGTGTATTTGGAGTCACCTCAAAAAAATTTATTAGCTTCATTATGTCTCACAGAGGCATTGAAGTTAATCCATCTAAAGTCCAAGCTATAACATATATGCCACCACCAACCAATTTGAAGCAACTCTACAGTTTACAGGGTAAGTTCCAGTCAATTTGACTCCTCATATCTTAGTTAGTAAACAAGTGTAATCCATTTACACATCTTCTAAAGAAGGTATTTGCATTCCACTAGGATAATCATTGCCAAACAAATTTTTAGTAGCTAAAAGATTACCTAGCAAATCCACCTATTTTGTTACCCCCATGCTAGGAAAACCATTTTTATTATACCTATCAGCTACAAATAATGCCTTGGGGGAACTTCTAGCTCAACATGATGATAATGGAAAAGATCATGTAGTATATTACTTAAGTTTTACATTGGTCACTTATGAACATAACTATATGCCTATTGAAAAAACCTTCCTAGCCATGGTATTCATAGCTCAAAAATTATGACACTACATGTTGAACAATAAGACCATGGTCATTTGAAAAGTAGATATGCTCAAGTATCTACTATCTAAAACAACTTTACAAGGTAGAATGGGAAAGTGGATCATGCTCCTACATGAATTTGACATTAAATACATCAATCAAAAAGCTATTAAAGGGTAAGTTCTTGCAAATCGGCTTGCTAAAACACCCCTTCTAGACATGGAGCCACTCACATTCCAATTTATTGATGAATTCATAATGATCATCATTGACACACCTCTTGAGGAGCAACACTAGAAGCTATATTTTGATGGCTCATTTACTACACATGAATTAGGGGTAGGCCTCTTATTTATTACACCATAGGGGGATCTAATCTCTAAGTCATTCAAGATCATTTTTCCTTATACAAACAACATGGTTGAGTATGAAATACTTGTTTTAAGACTTTCATAGGTAGCACATTGGAACATATCTCATCTCAAGGTTTATGGTGATTCTCAGTTAATCATCAATCATGTTACATACCATTTTCAAACCAAATATGATAAGTTGGTTCCATATAAGGCCATGGTTAACACTCTCAAACAACAAATTGTAGATATGTAATTTGAGTATTTACCAAAGGATAATAATATAACTACAGATATCATGGCTAATATTGACTCTCTGATTTGACAAATGGACAAAACAAGAGAGTATCAGTTTCACATCATGAATTTGTTCACACCAACTCATAAACCTTCAACCATTACAATGATTTATTATATTGTTGGTCTTAGTTCTATCTAGTACTTATATCTTTACAACTACCTTCATGACCAATTTTAATATCCCAAAAACAAACCAAAACCTTCATCCACCAAACCACTCATTATACCTTACTTGGATTAACCCCTTACTGTCATAGTTTTGATGGAACTCTACTTCATTATTTAAATTCAATATAATCTACACTAGCATTATGGAAAGTTCATGAAGGAGTATGTGGAGCCCACACTAGTGGGGCCATATTGTCCAAAAAGATCTTGCATACTGGTTATTACTGGCCCATGATGGATACAAATGTCAACGACATGTAAATAAGTGCAATAAATGTCAACGACATGCTAATTTGATTCATATCCCAACAAAGACTATGAAGCTAATGTTGACACCATCTCCATTTACTATATGGGTCCTTGAACTCATTGGGAAGATCAATCCCACCTCATTTTATGGCCATAAACATATCCTTAGCACCACCAAATATTTCATTAAGTGGGTTGAAGCTATACCCCTCACCTACGTGATTGGAAAGCAAATTTCCAAGTTCATCTTCAGTCATCTCATTTTTTTCTATGGTATCCCCTTTGACATTATATCTAATAGTGGATAATCATTCAAGAATAAGGATGTTGACAAGATATGTGTCGAATACAACATCACATAACATTATTCTATGGTATATTACCCTCAAGGTAATGACTCAGCTAAAGCATCGAATAAAACCATTATTAACATTCTCAAAAATATTGTCAATGATGTCAATCATGATTAGTACATTTACATATTTCATGCCCTTTGGGCATACCATACCAATCACCATACACCCATAAGAGCCACTCCATACTCACTTATTTATGGTACTAAATCCATCCTTCCCACTGAGGTCAAGTTTCTATCTATGCACATATTTTTCAAGCATGTCCTAGATGATCTTGACTATCGAGTAGCTTGCTTGCAAGAGATAGACCTAATTGATGAAAAATGCATAGTTATACTCAATAATCTTTAGGCATATCAGAATTAACTCAAATGCCACTAAAATCAATGCATCAAGCATATAACATTTGAAGTTGGTGATCTTGTTCTTAAGGAAAACCAAAATAATACCATGGCTGAGAAGAAGCATAAAGGTAAGTTAAACCTAATTGGGTTGAGCCTTTCATAATTACAACAAACTTTAGAGCCAAAGCATATAGGCTTACCATACTAGATGATCATGAATTTTATGAGCCAATGAACATTATCCACTTCAAGTGATACTATGCTTGAGTGACTTGGTGTATTATCTATATAGACCATTTCAAGTTGTATCATTTTATTAATCTTCTTTGTATAATACTTTTTTTTATTGACCTATCATCCTAACAACATATCACTTTCCCTATCACATGTATGTTTACCATACCTTTCCCCATCAGTCGATTTCATTTTTTCCTCCCTACTCAACCCTATGACCTTAGTTTCATTTTATTTGGTTCCATCACCACTTTTAGTAAGAGGATTTAGATTCTATTTTAGTAGTTATTTCATAAATTTTAGATAGAGGTAGTATTTTGGAGCAATATGATAGACATTTGGTAGTTGCATCCTTCATTTCTTGTTTCATTCTCTCTCATTATCTTGACCCTACTTATAGCCACCTATGGGCAAATTAGTCTCAGTGACATATGCCATTGTATCATAGTTATAACAACCTATCAGAAAAATAGGGGCAACACTTGTCTATTATGCCTTGATCATATCAATTAGACATTCTCTATGTTTTACTATGTCTTTATACCAATTGTGCCTATTTTGTTTGAATTGACTACTACACTAGCCATATTGCTCTATTGTAAATCAGAACTATAATGACTTGAGGTCTTACTCTACAATTATGTAGGTAATGATCAATACTTGTTGAGGTCAACTCAGTCACCCTTTCAAATCACACTCTCACCATTTTATGAGATACCTAAGTCATGATCTCATCATTTTGTGAGCCACCTAAGTCATGATCTCACCATTTTACGAGCAACCTAAGCCATGGTCTCACTAGTTTATAAGTAACCTAAGTAACACTCACCATTTTGTGAGCTTGATCCATTTAGTGTCTTTTCATTCTCGATTAGGTTGAGATACTCTAAAAATTCTAAAAACATTTGTAAAACCATTAGAAAAAACCAAAAACATTGAACACTTCTCTGCCTTAAGGATTTTGGGAACCCTTACTAAGTCACAAGTAAATCACTTGTCACTTAGTATCCCCCTACTTTTTGGATTTTTCTCCCACGCACTTGCCAGTTTTCAAGACTATTCTTTTTCTTATATCATTTCCATTCTATTTGTTTTCATCAATTATCATTCTCTTCCCATTTTTTTGGAGAACTACATTTAGCCTAAAGTTTTTGTTGGATCTTACATCCATGAAACTGTGTAGTCAGCATTCACTTTCCTAGTGCATATGAAGACAACTCGGCCACCCCCTTCCTTTTCTTCTATTTATTCATTTTATTAGTTTATTAAGTTGTCACCTATTTTTTAGGGGTAATGTTCATATGGTTTATATTGAGTTATTTATTTGTTTATTTCTACTTATTTATTTGTTTATGTCCCTATCTGTATGCTTTTAGCACTATTGCCTTGATTCAATCTATGTGCATTAATTAGGTGATTCCTTTCCCACATTTATACTTGAATCAATCTATATTCATAAATCTATATTCATATCATGGTTTTTGTCATTATTGTATTATTTTCTATTGAGTATTGGATTATGAGAGTCAGTTCTTATGCATATTTTAGCTAAGTCCTCATGATGTTATACCATGATGCCTACTGACAATTACTATAAAAACCTTAAATTTAAAAATTCTATTTATCAATGATGACATTAACATCTCTTTAGAACTAGCATCTTGATTCAATCCCAATCATATCTTACATAGCGTAATTACACCATGAAATAATTTCAACTTTTGTTTAGTTTGGATGATCATCTCCCTACTAGAAAGTTATCCCAATTCATCTTTATCCTCTATATCAGATTATCATCATCATCATCATCATCATCATCATCAACCAAATCAATCATGTTTTCCATAATCGAGGTCTAATTATTATAACTACCTATGGGCAAATCATTGTACAACATCCCACCTACATTTCTCAATGATTATAACCACCTTTGGGTAAATCATTGTGTTCTCACCAAATTTACTTTATTTTTGCCCAAACAAGGGCATGTTTTTATCTTGTTTGTCTATCATAACTGGGGTAGCTCCATCTTCTCAATGATTATAACTACCTTTGGGAAAATCATTATGTTATCATATCACCTTGTATACCATCCCACTTGCATTCTCAATGATTTTGACTACTTTTTCAAACTCATTGTGTTTTTACCCTATCATTTTCCTTTCTTCCCCTCATTTCACTTTTTTCTTTTTGAGGGACCATTTGCCGACTACTTGTGCCAATTTTTCCCTTGAGGGGGAATCCTGCAGTTAGTTCATCATTATTATAGGTGTATGCATATAAGACCTTTTCATTATTTGAGAAGATGTTACTATGTTTATATCTTGCAATGCCTTCTCAAATAGGAGGACACCTAAATTTGGCCACCGATAACCTCTAACAAATCTTTTGACTAATTTCTACCAAAATACACAATTTAGACTAAAAACTAAAACACATTAAAAGAGTTTAAATTGATATATTAAATGTCTAATTTTGGCTAGGGTATCATTAAATGGGGTAATGAATTTTATGGTCTAGCTAATTTTGATTAGATCATTTTGAGTGAAAATACTAATTTTGCTCTTGGGTGCCCTAGATTGCTCTTTTATATCATGTTAAATCAGATAATGAATCCAACACATCTAACATTGCATCTTAATTCCAATTCAATTAAATTTTGAGCCAATAACAACACATTATGACCAATTTGAGTAATTTGTGCATAAAGAGCCAAGGTTTGTATCAAAGTGTTTAATCATGCTTAAGAGCTAATTAAACCAAATCATGATCCTAATTAATAATTCCATGGAGCTTGTTGAATAATTTTTTTTTGGAAATGAATAAGAATATCTACTTCATCAGGGGACATCATTTATTGTGAAGACATCCTTAAGCCATAGATACATAAAATATCAAGGTTAACCCCTCCCATGCTTTATTAAGACCCTCTATGCTTATTCATTTCCCCTCTATCCTAAAATATTGATGAGACTATTTATGAATTTTAATTACATAATTGAATTAATGCTTAGCCACACATCTCCATCTTGAGATGGATGGTTTAGGTTAATTCTAACCATTTTCAAAAATCTAAAAATAGGAGGCCTTGCCTATTGAATTTTAAGCTCTCATATGCCAAATTTATAATGTTGAATTGATTCCAAAGCTTCATGCAAATTAGTGTTATAATGCCCAAATATTGAGCCAATCCAAACCAAGCCAAAGCCAAAGATGGTTCCAAGGAGAGATGGAGGTAACCACACTTCATTGATGCAGATTTCATGAGCACAAACTGAGCAAGCCACTACAACAAGAATTTTGGAGCATCCAAGGAAGGTGAATCAAGGTCTTTATTTCATGTTTTAGTTGTGTTTTCCATTTTTTTTTTAAATAAGCTCCCCTTTTGAGATAGGATTAGGGTATTAGTTTAGTGTGTTTTTTATTGATTGATTTTATTCACAAACACAATACGAATCTCCCCCTATTGCAATCCTATGTTCACAAGTATAACGGTAAACACACACATTTAACAACCAAAAGCAACCATGCCCATGTCTCAACAAATATCCATTTCACCTAACCAAAGATATGTCCTAAATAAATAAGGATATATTCCTCCTATATCATCCTAACATTTAATAACCAACTACTAATATGTGACATCCACCCAACCTTCAAACATGAAATTCATTGCATCATCACAACAACAATAACACATACCATAAAACTCTATGGGTGCACCAAAAAATGACCTCATTAAGATGTTAATGTATAAAATATTAACTTTAGATACATCTATTTATGGATCTCACAACCTTTTATCCTATGACCAAATTTGTAATGAACCTATTTACTCTTCTATACCAATTCACACTTACCTCACTCAATGGGAACTTCCTAAGTTCATGAAGTTCCAAAGTAAGGATGATCCCTAATAACATATAAGAGCATTTAGGCATGCATGTTATCTCATCACTTACAATGATGTTATTTTACTTTGAACCTTCCCCATGTCTTTAGTAGGACCCTCATTGGATTGGTATAGTTCCATCTCTAGGTACTCCCTCTTTTCCTTCGCCCAACTCACAAAAACATTCTTGGATCACTTCTTAATAAAAAATTCTAAGGAAGTGTCCATAAATGAATTGTAATATATTCACAAATTTGAAGATAAATCCATTTTGGATTTTGTTTCTTGATGGAGGGAGTTAATCAACCAATTTCCTTTTCTCTACCCCAATCAAAATTGTTTGGAATATTCTCTCAAGCATGTTCCAAGCACATTTCATCTACCTTACAAGTTCAAACATTTCATACCATTGATGAAGCATTTACAATGTCAACAAAATTAGAATTCTAAGTGATTGGTGAAGGAAAAATAAAAATTATAACTAAGAATTCCATCTTCAAATCTACTAAAACTTCCTACAAACCTTCAAACTACCTAAAGAACAAAGGATCAATGAATGCAATTATCCTTAAGATGTATCCTATTCTAATGGTAGACCATTCAAACCCATCCACATCTTCAAATAAAAACCAAAATCCAAAACCTAAACACTAATTTTTAAAAAATAAATACACTCCGTTAGGGGAGTCTTATGGTTTGGTTTTGGAAAAATCATTGAAAGCATCAATAATCCAACTTCTACAAATTGAACCACCTCAATAATTTGACTCATCTCATCTTATAAAAAGTTGGTATAAGGAAAATAGTTTCGCAACTAACTTTGCATCATCAAACACAATGTTGACAGATGCAAGACCTTTAAAAACATAGTTTAAGACTTGACTAATAAAGGTGAACTTGTAATGGATAATCCAAATGCACTTACAAACCAATCTCTTGACATTTTCCATCAACCTTTTCCAAACCACTTACCTTATTCAAATAATGAGTGTAAAAATGTAGAAACTCTCCATAATCATGAGGGTCATACCATAAATATTATCCTTAATGGACTTGTAATTGAAGAACCCATGACCCAAACCTCACCTAATTCACTTCCCAATTTGGTAAAACCAACCCAAACAACCTCACCTACTCCACTTCCCTCCATAGTGGAACCACCCATCCTTCTTTTGGAAATCTCAATTAAGGCAGATGAAATTATACCTTCTTCACTTCCCTTAATAGTATAACCACCTATTTCTCTTAATTTATACTTATTTCTTAATTTTGGAAGAAGATAAGAAACTATTAATAAGGGTGTGGTAGAAATACCTAGTTGGTGATGCATGTGTAATTCAGACGAATGTAGAGAACTCATCTTTGGCTTGGAAGGAATAACCTATAGATAAGAAAGAACTAACAAAGGGGTTATTAGAAAGATAATTATGTGGAATTCCTAGAGTGAGCTTGCTAAGAGGTTGTTAATCCATTTTTGACAACAATTAAGATGAAAGAGATAAAATTATGGTACTTGCATAAAGAAATTGAAATTCAATACAAGAATAAAGTAAAATGCTTGTTAAATAAAATGATTAAATATAAAAAAAGTGGGTCAATACTCATGCTAAAATGGGTGAAGTTAGGTTCAAAAATTTATAAAAGGGTCTGTGAATAGGTAAGGACATAGAAAATTAGGTTTGGTCAAGGGTAAGGGGCTAAAAATAACTTGCTATTATTTTATACCATAATGACCATTGGCAGTTGGGTTAAATGTAAATGGTTAAGTTGATCATTAGTGGTCGTGTAACTATCAATGGTTGGGGGTGATCATTGGTGGTTTTACTGACCATGAGTGGTCGTATGTAGATTCTAAAATTTACTCAAAAAGAAGTTGTAGAATAGGTGAATGGTCTAATAATGGTTTTGTTAAGGATTTGTAAGTTGGGAAATAAGGTGCAGATAGGTTTGATCAGGTTAAGGGGGTAGAAATCTAATGAAATAAATATAAATTACAATATACATGTAGCTTACTAGATGGTTGATGGTTGAAGGTTGAGGCAATTTTTCTAGAGTAAAAATACTTTGGCATCAAAAGCAAATTTAGTATAGGTTCATGTCTCTTTTTCTATTGTTAAGTTGATAAAGAAACAATGGATGACGGAAATCTTCAATACCTATATGTAAGAATGCTCTTGTGATGATCTTATTTCACCTCCTACTCCCCTCCTTTTATAGGAAAAGAAAGATGGAGGATAATAGGTTATCTAGAGGGTGAGGCTACTGATTTTAATTCTTGGAAGTTCATTAGCATCACATAAGGCAAATATATTAAATTATACCTCATTAGCTTACACACAACTAGTGATGGGTTAGAGAGGTGAGAACCTAACCATCAACGGTCAATTGTCCAAATGAAATGGTGTCAAAGTGGGTTGAAATATGTGGGTTAATGTTCAAGTTAGTAAGTTAGTGAGTTTAGTTAGCTAAGTAGCTAACTAGAATTAGGGTTTGAAGGGTTTATTAGTGGATTGATAAGGGTTAGGTGGTCCCTAAAGAATCCCAAGGTATTTCAACACTTAGTATGGTTTTTTAGTTTCTAAATTTTTCCCCTTTTTGTTATGCAAATTTGAATTAACAAGATACAAAAAAAAATGGATTGCTTTGTCGAAGGTCTATTTACCTCGAGTATGGGAAAAAGTGTTCCCCCTTAAACTAGGAGTTGATGAGGTAGAACTAAAATTGATCAGGATTTGATAAGTGGTGTATGGTGAGTCATGAGGTTGGTGATAAAAATGAGTGGTTAGGCATTTGAGATACAAACATATACAAAAAATGTGACTAAGTGCGATAGCCAAGATCACACATAGACTAAGGTTGCCAATGTTTGTAAAAATAAGGTCTATTCTAAAAGTACAAATAGTAGGGTAACTAGTCCACAACATTAGTCATATATGATAGAGTGACTCTAAAAGTCTCCTAGATAGGGTTATTATTTTTTAGGTATCTAATTTAGGAAGTGCTCCCTTGAAAAACATAAATGGTCTAGTCATGGATGAGGTGGTGAAAATTCAAATGGTTAACATGGCAAGGTTGGTCGATGCAATCAAAAAGACCAATAAGGGGTCAACATAAAATATGTGATTATTTAGGTCAATTATAGCCAAGATCAAGGTGGATGTGGTCTAATGGCTGGGTGGAGAAGGGTAATCTCTATAAGTTTAGGTGGGAGAAAGGTGATCTCCAAAATGGCACTAGAGTGTAAGTGCCTAAAAAAAGATTTTTAAAAGGTAAGCTTCCTTACCATTGATAGTCAAGGGTCCTAAATTCAACCATCGATGGTCATCCTGACCATCGATGGTCAACGTAAAACCCTAAAAGCATGAAATATAAAAAGTGAAAATGAAATTTCATTTTCACTTTTGACATTTTGACCTTCGTACTTCTGGTGACCCTCGACTTGTTAATTTAGCATTTTGTGAGAATGTTTGATTGAGAATTTGTTGAGGTGGTGATTGGTGATTGGTTGAATGTGTTTATTGAGGTGATAAATTGGGACTAGATATATAGGGTGGATAAAGATGTGGCTGAATGGTAAGATACAAACTCTGACCTTGATAGTTATCAAGAAATGAGGTAGGGGTGTTTTAAAATTGATATTTTAGTTGATTTTCATGTTTTGAAGTTGAATTTGGGTAGGTTATATCTAGTTTGATAGGGTTTTTATGGGTTTTCACCTAGGAGTAGGTTTTGGGTATGATTTAAAAAATTAGCCATTGAAATTTTGAATTTGGTGTAGGATTTGGGTTGGGTGTAGAGATAAGATAGAAGTAGATAGTTTAGTTATGTTTTTTTTGTTATTTTATTATAGTTTTGAGGTAGGTAGGTTTGAGGATTTCACCACTGATGGTTACACATAGTGATCATCAATGGTCAACTTGATCATCAGTGGTCAAACATTGAGGTAAAAGGGTTTACCTGACCATCGATAGTTAGGCTAACCATTAGTGGTCGAGTAGTTTAGGGAAGTTTGGGATGCAAAGGTGTAAAAAAATGTTTCAAAATGTTGTAATAAGGTTTTGAGGTAGGTAAAATTATAGGATAGGGAAATTGTTAAGTTAGAATTATGTGTGGAAATGGTTGTTTGGTAGAGTTAGATTTTGTTGTGATTGTGTTTAGGGAAGATGTTGAAATTTGTGTAGATAAAGGTAGATGTTCTTTGATTTCTAGAGGTAATGTTATAGATTTAATAGGTTGAAAGAGGTAGGTATAGGTTGATAATAAGGTCAATTTGGAAATGAGCAATGGTGACATGTGTTAACCTTGATTTTATAGGCACAAGACTAGATCCATATGAGGGATTGGGTTCCCAAGATCTTTATAGAGATCCATAGAGGGATGAGTCATGATGATTAGATGCATATGAAGGAGGATGGTTTAGGAGCCATGTGACATTATCAATGGTTACCAAGAGACACGATGATGATCATAGCCCTCATCGAGAGATGGGATCCAGACATGAACACTTTCTTTCTATAAATAGAAGAGATGGCCATCCTATTAGAAGATGTTTATAGGATTAGATGACTACATATTAGATGGGAGCCTATTTATCATATTGAGAGTGAGGAGAGGGATGAGCAGATGGAGCTTCTATATGGTGAGGATCAAGCCCTTGTCAGGTGGCATTTAGGTGGTTTTGGTTATGGGCCATTATACTAGAGGGTACCAAATGATAGGTACTTAATGATGATGATGGTAGTGTCTTATTTTACATTGCTTGATTAAAGTAGTGTATGATTTCTTTATCTATTATTGGTTGTGTTGGTAGAGATGATGCTTGGGAGGATGGTGTTTGGGTGGGTATTAGTCTTGTTTTTTTAGATTTATAAGGAGATCTAGGAATTTCAAGCTCAAAAATAGTATGGGATCAGTGTGGGGTTAATTCTCCATTATTAGGTATATGATCACATTTAGGTCTAAGAACATTAGGGCTACCATAGGATGGCTATGCTCAAGCAAGCTATAGGGTGGGCTTCTTATGATGGAGGAGAGATTATAATTTTATAGGAGCTAGTAGAGGGATGAGGGGCATTGACTAGTTTAGAGATGCATTGGAGGGCTTGGTTATAAGTGACATCATTTAGAGGCCACATGTTGGCCGGCCTATGTGGGCCCTCTACAACTATCACACTCTATATTTTCATAGCTAGAGGTGGATCTATAGGAGGAGAGAGTGTAAGACTGAGCTCATTCTAATCAATAGAGTTTAGAGGCATTATAAACTTATACAAGGGATTTTAGATCCTTTCCTAAGGTATAAGAGGGAGGATGCAAAGTTTTTGTTACCTAACCCATAATGAACAGATGTAGTATTAGACAATGATGAGTTGTCTTCTAGAGTAGGGATAGATGAGGCTAGTTTTGTTGATGGATATGCAAGATGGTATCAAGCTCTATATGTAGTAGCTAATTTTAGATGGGATAATGAGGGCTGACAGGACATGGATGTGGATCTGACTGGAGCATAGGTATAGGGTGGTGGTTTGCATGAGTAGGTTGGGGTAGCACTAGTAGTTATATAGACTCAAATTACAAGTATATAGGGACAAGTGACTACATTATAGGGCTATATTGTCACTTTATAGGGATAGGTTACCAATATTATAGCTGAGAGAGATCAAACTTAGACCTTCCTTGATTTGGTGACCCAAAAGAAGGATACACTGAGGTTAAGGGTAGGAGCACTGATGGTACTAGTAGGTCCACTAGGTACTATTCCTATGGTGTGATAATTGGCCACAATGTAGGAGTTGAGATATTATGAGGCCATAGTGATAGCATAGTGTTTATTAGAGCCTCAACCAGATAAATATAGAGCTAGTTTAGTAGGTGGGGTAGCTTTGGTGACTCCAATTCAGTGGGATATGTCAGTGATCAGATAGATAGGCATCATAGGAGGATTGACACTAGATGGTAGTGTAGGAGTAGGAGCAAGAGAAAGTGGGGCTAGTGGTAGTGGTGCCCTAAGGGCATGATATGGTATGTTTTTATGTATGATTTAGATGTACATGATTTTAATACTAGCATATGTGTCAATGTAGTGAGATGTACATGCTTTGAGAGAGAGATTTATACATTATTACATGTATTATTTATTTTGATGACATGTTGTATATGATGATTATGTTTTATGATGTTTATAATAATATATATGATGTATGTTCATGGTTATTATCATGGTTTATTGGTGACATGTTTTATGATTTATGATTATGAGATGTGGACTTGGTAGGTTAGGCATGTGATGATTATGGTTGATGTGTTATTTTGTTTATGGATATGATTTTTATGATTATGAATGGTTTGATTTGGTTCATGATGTTATTGATGTGGATACTTTATGGATGATTTTAATATGGATAAGATGTGATGTGCATGATATAGATGTGATTTGTGATGAATTTTTGTGATGTTTATGGTAAATGGATAGGATGATACTCATGATTTATAGATAGATATATCATATGGTGCATGACTTTAGATTATAGATAGGATGTGGTTCATGGATATCATTCATAATGTTATGATGTTTATGGTAAATTTTTATTGGTCTTATGTTTTTGATGTTTTGATTGATTTTTATGATCATGGATATGTAATATGGTAAAAAAACATAAATTAGATTAGATAAAAAAACTAAATGTGGGCAAAAGATAAGAATCATGATATGTATGTCTATATGAACTAATGATGGGAGGATAAGAAAAATGCATGATGCTTCTTTGCTTGGCAAAAATTTAACAAAACCAAAGTTGGATTGGATTAAGGAACATAAGCCTTAAATTCTTCTATTATCATGCTTTTGTAGATAAAAAGGTGTCTTGACCACATTGTGTCAAGTAATCTCAAAATCCCTTGATTTATAAATGGTATAAAGGGGAGATAGGTGATGGGTGAAAAATTAGATGGGTTTATAGGTAAGGTAACCTTATTTGGGATAGTTTTCCCTTTCTATAGGTGACCTAAAAACCAAATTAGACAAGTCCATGTCTTGATGATAGGTATAGACTGATCGATGCAGAAAGTCTACTAATGCTACATATATGAAAGTTGATTGCATATTTCTTGGGATAGATTGTTTTGATTTAGATATAGGGTATTTTTTTGCTTTTGTTTTTGATAGGTTTGTGAAGATAATGAATGTGGGAAGCTTCAAATGATTGATTTGACAAATTTGACTTAGCCATCTTTCAAGGGAGTTGCCTATGTTTTGGGTTTGTTTGTTCGGTAGATGTCCTTCAAGGGAGTAGTCTATCTTTTAAGAAACTTAGTTTTGTGCAACTATATTTCAAGGGAGTAGTTTACATACTAGAGATATGTGACCCAAGTCATATTTTGGTATCCCAATCTATTTTGATGTTAGGTTTTAGACATGGACAAGTCTAATTAGGCTTAAAGGTTTATCTTTATGAGGACAAAACTTTTATCACTAGAAGGTAATGATAAGTAAAAGGGGTGGTTTGAGAGACAAATGATCATGGGATTCCATCTTGTTAGAGACAAAAATTATCCATGAGAATCATGCTATGGGTAGAGCCATAGTACCCATATTTAGGATTAGGCTATGACTATGATGGTTAATCACATGATTTTATCTTGTAATTGATTGTCCTCAAATGGAGAGAGATAGGTAGGTGAAGGTAAAAATCTCATAAATCAAGGGATGAGCTTAAGTTAGATAAAAAGGTAAGTTTGATCCTTCTTTAATAAAATAAAGGATGTAGATGTGAAGCACTGAGAGGTTCAAGTTATAGTTTTCCTTGTAGAGAGGACAAATGATAAGCTCATAATCCATACTTATGGGTTATGATGTAGGGTCCAAGCCAATTGAAAGAAAATTTGCCTCTTTTGTTTTTCTCTATATTAGTTTCATGTTGGTTTTCCTTTAGGATGAGGTCTTCGATATTGAATTCTCATTTTTTTAGGTGTTTGTTATAAGCATGTTTCATTCATTATTGATAGACACGAATATGGTTAAGTGCTACGAGGTGATGTTCATCAAGTAGCTCAAGTCATGTTAGAAAATTTTGATGATAGTCACCCTTTGAGATGATGTCTTGTAAATATATGTGAAGAGAGTGAATCTATAATTTGAGAGGCAGAACTACCTCTACCCTAAAGACTAGAGAAAAAGGGGTAGCACATTTAAAGGTTTGAATGATAGTGTAATAGGCCAGTAAAGCAAAAGGGATGTGCAAGTACCAATCTTGACCTGAAGCACTGACTACTTTGGTTAGCATTTTATTAAGGGCTTTGTTAGAGTATTCCACCTATCCATTTACTCATGGAAGATAAGGTGAGCAAAATATTAACTTAATGCCAAATGTGTCACAAAGACTTTGGACTTATTTATTATTAAAAGATTTGCCATTATCAGTGATGATCTTATGGGGAACACCAAAATGACAAATGGTATGATGGTTGATGAAATAGAATATATTTTTAGCTTTATTTGAGATGAAACAAATGGATTCCACCAACTTGGTGAAATACTTAGTGGTAGTAATGATGGATTGATTTCATTATGAATAATGAGGGTTAATTTCCCTAATGAGACTGAATCCCCATTGTGAGAAGGGCCAATAGTCTTTAGATACTTATAGGCCATGGGTAGGTGCATCATGTCAATTAGCATGCTATTGGAATTTAACACACTTCTTTTCATAATCATAATAGTCCTAGTTGAGGGTGGGCCAATAATAGCCAAGGCAAAGGATACATTTAGCGACAACTAAACCACTAAAGTGTCCCCCATAGATTTTATAATGCATTTCCTTAATAGCATGGGAATCTTCATGAATATGTAGATAATAGAGAAGGAGGCCATAGAAACCACACTTTTAAAGGATTCCTCCTAGTATGGTATAATGAGAGGTACTTTGAATAAAGGCTCCTCAAGTATTTTTAGAGAGGTTAGGAGGAACAATTTTGAGGTTAATGTAGTTGAAGGTTTGTTCATACCATATGTCAGATGAAGATGTTTCCTCACTAAAAATGGTAAGAAGGCTAAAATGGATACATGATGGTGTTATAAAGCAGTGGATGGTAACAAAGAGTTTATAATAGATAGGTTGAGATGGGATTTTGGAAGTAAGGGAAGCCATTGTATTTACAAACTTGTTAGTAGATTATGGAATATACTAGATAAGGTAATGACCAAATTATGCTAAGAGTACATATATTAGTTGTTTTTACTTTTTCAAGACATCATTCTTACATTGATAGGATACATTGACCTAATTTACCACAAGTTGAGAATTACCAAAGATACTAATGGTCTTAATTCCCAAGGCTTGATCAGTTTAGAGACCTATTACTAGGGCTTCATACTCAATTGCATTATTGGTGCATTCAAAATCAATTTTGAAATAAAGGGAAAGAGGTTCCCCATTGAGGATAATGAGAATAACTCTAGCACCCCCACCATGATGGAATTTGGAGCCATCAAAGAACATGGTCATTTAGTAGGCAGGGTCCTCCTGAGAGAGAGTTATGATGGACTCATCTAGAAATACAAGAGGAAGTGATTAGTTGTCTAGTAGAGGGGATTCAACCAATTTATCAACAATGACTTGCCCTTTAATTGATTTCTACTAGAGGAACTCATGGTCAATCTTATCTAGGAGCATGATCCACTTAACCATAAACTAGTTTTAGTATGGTGTAGAGTGCATGTACTTGAGTGGGTTAGTGTTAGTGATGACATATGTTTTGTGATTAGGAAGGTAATGAAAATTTTTTGAAGACACAAAAACTAAGGTGAGGCAAAGTTTCTTAAGATGGATGTATCGATTCTCATACTCTATAAGTGTTTGACTTATGTAGTAGACAGCTTGCTCTTTATTTTATTCATCATTGTGAGTGAGTATTACCCCTAAAGAATGGTCAATTACAGATATATAAATGTATAAATATTGGTCTTCTTTAGGAGGGTTAATAATGAGTTGTGAAAGAAGGTATTATTCTAAAGAATCAAAGTCTTGTTGACAGTATTTGGTCCACTTAAAAGATGTGTCTTTCTTGAAAAGATGGTAAAAGGGTTGACATTTATCTGATAACTGAGAGATGAATCAATGGATGGATTGGAGCTTCCCCTATAGGCTAAAAATGTGCTTAGGGTGGGTTGGAGGAGGAATATCCAAAATTACTTTGACTTTGGGAGGGTCTACTTCAATTCCTTAAAGAGAGATGATACAAATAAGAAGCATTCTAGATAGGACCATAAAATACATATTTTGTGGTTGAGTCTGATGTGGAAATGGATTAGGCAGTCAAAGATGATTGTGAGAATGGATTGGTGATCCTTTAAATGTTTATATTTCCTAAAGAGATCATACACATAGTCCTATATGATTTTATTTATTAGATCATGAAAGATGTAGGTCATCACATATTGGTAGGTTACTCTTGTATTCTTCAGACCAAATGACATGACCTATAGCAGAAGGTTACCCATGGGGTGCTGAAAGAATGTTTATGCTAATAATTAGGGGAAATTAATATTTGATTATATCTCAAAAAACTATCCATAAGAGATAACATCTCATGTCCAATTTTAAGATCAATTAGTTGGTCAATGGTAGGCAAAGGAAAGTCATCCTTTGGGTAGGCAAGGTTAAGGTCATAAAAGTTGATAGAGAGGTGAAGTTCCCCTATGAGTTTGGTGATGGGAATGATGTTAGAAACCCATTGAAGATAATCAATAGGTTGGATGAAGTCAATAGATAAGAGACATTGAATCTCTTCTTTGACTAGAAGGGCAATATGAGGGTACATTTTATGAAGCTTTTGCTAAACAGGTTTAACATCAAGATGGGTGACATTGTTATGGAGGGTTATAGAAGTGTTAATTCTAGACATATATTTCTATGACCAATAAAATACTCTGCTATGGTCATGAAGGAAAAAATTGTAATCCTTTTGCTTCACGGAATCTAAGGATTGGCCGATCTTGACAATATGAGGGTTATCTTGAGTGCCCAAGTTGACATTGGTAGTGGATTTGTTCAACATGGTTTTGTTCTCAGGAGTAAGGTATTTGTGGATAGAAGAATCCCCCACACTAAGTTAGGTGAGAATGGAATCATTATCTTGATGTTGGATGGTGTTGATGGTAGGAGAATCATTTTCTATGATTTGAAGATGGATGAGAGGAAGAATTTTAGTTTGGTTGTCCTTTCAATAAGTTAGGGGGCCTAAACTAATAGTATTGATAAAAAATTTAGGAGGAATGATATCAAAATCTTCAGACATTGAGGGGGATTGGGTTGGTGAGTATGGGGTGTTTTCCTCAATGGTGGTGTTGGGTTTGGGTGAATCATTTGGTTCTTCTGGTGGTATGAACCTAATGCCAAATTTCTCATGAGGTTTTTGAGTTCTGATGGTAGGTAAATCATGAGGTCCATGCTCATAATGGCCTAGGCCAAATCTCTTCTAGGCATACTTATAAAGGTATGATTTGGAAAATTCTAGTTTGTCAAGATAGGAGAAGTCAAAGGTGAATGGTCAAGTGATAAAGGTATCGATGGAAACAAAAAATTGGATGATCAGATACCTGATAGATTAATTTAGTTTGATGGTTAGAAGGCTTGAAATGGATGCTAGTTATGATGTTGGGGTCATAACTAAGATCATGGGTGAGGTTCTCATACTCTTGAGGACTAGGGAAAGTATCCAAAGATATAAGATGATACTCCCTAAGTGAGAGACATTAAAATGTGGGTTATAAGGAGTCCTCTATAGGGATCTAAGAAGAACGGATAGATGTGATAGTTAAAGCTTCATCTATAGTAGGGGTGGAGGTGTTTCTGGTTTTAGTTGGTGAGGTGGTTTTGTTTTTGGTTGGTGGTGAGGTAGATGAAGGAGGAAGAAGAATGTCATTGGGTTGATATGTCATGTTACATGATGCAAAAGGACTAGGGTAAACTCTTATGATAACAACTTGACCTTCATGTTCAAATTTGACAAATCAGCATAAGGTAGATGGGATACAACTCATGACATAGATCTAAGGGTGTCTAAGTAAGATGGTGTATTGGAACTCACTCTCTAAAATGTAAAAGAGTTCTAGAATTTTGCAAGGTCCCAAGTGGATGTGGAGGATGACTATCTCCAAGGTAGTGGCCATAGTGTCATTAAAGAAGTGAAGGACCACCATAGTTTTTGATATGATATTCTTAAATAATTGAATTTGGTCATAAGGGAGGAGATCATGTTGATACTAGCTCCTCTATCAATCATCACCCTTTCAATGTGGGTTTGATTGATGTATGTCGTGATGAAGAGGGGAAGATCAAGATATTCAAAATGGATAGAAGGTATTTCTAAATCTTAGAAGGTGATGAAGGTAAAAATTTGTAGGGATATATGCAAGAGGTTGAGGATCTTTTGGTTGAACCTCTATAGATTTTAAGGCCTCTATCAATGCTTGGTGGTGATGGGTGAGGTATTGATTAGTTAATAAAGGCTCATCTTCACTAGTGTCTGGTGAAGATGTTTAACAACCACTCATTAGATGGATTCATAAGGGTTAGAGGGAAGGACACCCAAAATGGATATTTTAGGTTTTGGTGAAGGTGATGGTAAAGGTGAAGAAGTTTGGGTTTAGTTGAAAGGTTGAGGGGTAGAAGGGTATGTCCATGGTATGGACACTTTATCTTTTCCCTTATCCTTTTATTGGGCCCGAGATTAAGTAACCATATGGATAGTGTTGATTAAGGGAGGTGTTGGACTAGATGGTTGCTTTAGTTCCTCCTCACTTTCAAATGAGAGTGGAGGAGTAGGTAAATGTCAGATGGGTTGAGTTGGTGGTTGGGTTGCTAATTGGATGAAGGAAGGTTCATTTGCTAATAGATCATCCTCATCCCATAAGCTATGTATAAGGTTTTGGAGATCTTTACAATTCTTCATGTCATGTCTAGAAGTCTTATGGTATGAGTAAGTCAAATTTTCATTGAACCATGATGTTTTAGGATTTGAGGGGTCAAAAGGTTAGATAAATTTTAAGTTTAAGGAAGAATTTTGTAATAACCTTTGTAGAATGGTCGAATGAGATTCGATAAAAGGTGTTGGATTTTTGGTTTTAGGAGTGGGAGCCTTTTTAGTAGGCTTCAAATTAGAAATTGGAGGTGGTAGAATGGTTTTGGTGGCTAGTTTTAGTTTGGATTATTTGGTGATGGTAGGTTTGGAGTTTGAATATTTAAAGGTAAAGGGTGAAGGTTTGGTGATAGGTGAGAAGGTAGAGGTAGATAAATTAGCTAAGAATGATGGAGAGTTTGATGTTTTAGTAGAGGTAGGTGTAGGTAAAGAAAAAGGAGAAGGTTTACTAGATAAGGAATAGGTAATTTTAGGAGGGTTGACCTTCTTGGTATAAGGATGAGCTCATGGGGTGGTAGAAGGATGGGGTCCTAAGATAGAAGGTAAGTGTGAAGGAGGTGGTATAGGTATAGTTCTAGGTGGTAGTTTAGTTGGATCCACCTTCTTAGTTTGTTTGGTTAGGGTTTTCTTTGGTGGAATAGATGTGATTAAGTCCAACTTTAAATATGGGTGAGAAAGGCTAAGTGTAGGAAGTATTCCTAGATTTTTGATGGGCTTAGTTAGAGAGGTGTAAGGTGTTTTGACAAATTTAGATGATGGTGGGTTGGATGGTTCTCCTATGGTTTTGGAGGGAGAAGTATTTGGTGAAGGTATTGAGGTAATGATGGGTTTTATGTTAGATATAAGTGAGGTTAAAGGTTTAGGTTTGTTTTGGTAAGGGAGCCCAAGATGATGCTAAAATGTGACTATATCTAGGTTGGGTTGACAAGTGAACTCTAGATGTTGGACTAGTCTAGAAAAAGGATTGTAAATGGATTTAATTCCTTGGTCATTGGCTTCAAAAGTTAAGCCCATAGGTGGATGTGTAGGAATGCTTTCTTCACCTATGTTTTTGATGGAAGGTTCGAAGGTTTGGGAGGATGTTTCCTCCATGGAAGGTGTAGGTAAGGTAATCTCTTCCTTTGGAGTGGTTTTCAAGGAGGGAGAGGTTAGTTTTAGGATAAAGGAGAAAGGTTTGATGACCTCAAGTGAAGGGATGGAGATGGTTGTTTCCTTTGTTTGGATATCTAAATGAATGGTAGGTAATTCAACTAATTTAATAGGTGGAATGGGTGAAGAGGTGGTTGAAGTAATGGTTGCCTCATTTGGTATTTCTCTCAAAGGAGATGTGGATAGGTCTATGGTCTCATTGAGTGAAGAGAGAGGGGTGGTTGCTTCC
Organism: Torreya grandis; assembly: GCA_037957365.1. Taxonomy (NCBI): domain Eukaryota; kingdom Viridiplantae; phylum Streptophyta; class Pinopsida; order Cupressales; family Taxaceae; genus Torreya; species Torreya grandis. The sequence continues at coordinate 862,614 of JARHVA010002967.1, read as the reverse complement.
TTTATTTGGGTGTCCAAGGGAAAAGAGGGTGAGTCCACCACTTCAATGAGTAGAATTGAAGAAGGGGTAAATGATGTAATGGTCTTTTCAATGATAGTTTCACTAATAATGATGTTAACCATATGGACCTCATGAGTGTGAGATGATTCTGGTTTATTGCCCTCATAGTTGGTGGAAGGGGCATGGTTTGGAAAAGGTTTATAGAAGATGTCAAGGGACTGATTTGGAGGTCCATTGGGATTATAAATATGAGTCATCCCTTATTGATCATGTTTGGATGATAGTTTTAAATGTGTTTCACCCACAAACATCATGTCCAATGATGCGGTGGAAATCACAAAGATCATTCTCATTATACCATCTAGGTGTATAGTCAGAAACATCAAATTATTGGGGAGATTTTATCATAAGACATTGTATAATGTCTTCTTTGAGTAATTTATCCAAAATTAAAGAATAAGACTCCCCTATCCGAGTATATTATTTGGGGAAACTTGGTTTTGGTTTCAGATTTGATGGTTGGAAGAGTTAGAATAATTAGTTGGGTTAGGTTGGTTGACAGTTGGAGGTGGAGTGGTTTTAAAGATTATCAATTTTGTGGATGCCTTTGATTTGGTATTGGGATGATTAGGTTGATTGGTGGTTTTGTTAGAGGAAAGATCATTGGATTTAAAGCTAGATTTTTTGTTCTATAGTTTTAGTTTCCCCTCATCAATGGCTCATATTTCTAATTTTCATGCCATGGTGAAAGCCTCATCAAAAGTCCTAAAAGTTTTAATTTGAAGAGTGGGGAAATTATGTTTAAAATAAACCTGAGAGATCAGGTTGGGATAATGAGAAATAAATTTATTGGTAAGACCTCTCCATCTAGGTACAAAATTAACAATTGATTGTAATTAAATTAACTAATAGAATAGAGTTCGATAATAGAGACATTTTTAGATATGTTGACTGAGAAGTGATCTAAAAAGACTTGGGCAAGTTGAGAAAAGGAAAATATGGAGTGCTTGGTGAGAGCACTATACCAATCCAAGGATGGTCTAGATAATGTCATGGGGAAGGTATGAAGAATAAGAGAACCATCATATGCAATCAAATAGCAAGAGTGGTGAAATGCTCTCAAGTGTTGTTGGGGGTCCTCCTTGCTTTGGAACTTGAAAAACTTGTGTAGTTCCCATTGAGGAGGATAAGATCATATAGGAACATATAGGTGAATGGGTTCATTACAAATTTGATCATAGGATAAAAGGTTATGGGCCCCAGAGATAAATGACTTGAAGTTGGTCATTTTGTTGATTAACATTTTAACCAAATCTATTTGAGGTTGGGAGGCTACATAATTGTGTGGTAAGTTTGGTTGAATTTGGTTGGAAATAATCTATGGATAAGTGGTAGAAGGTTGAGAAGATACCAAAAATTAGAATGTGGTCATTGACGGTTGAGATGGTGCCATATAAGGGTTGATGGGCAAAAAAGGTTAGGTATAAGGTGCTATGTATCCTTATGGATTAAGAACATATTGGTAAGATGTTATGGGTATTTCTTATGGGACTGATATAGGTTGATTTGGAGGTATGGATAGGTTGGTAGATGGTTGGGGTTGAGAGGTGACTCTTGTGCTAATAGGTAGAAGGGTAAGAGGTATGGAAAGCACCGAATCTTGAAAAGAGATGGAAATTGGTGGGTTGGTGGTGGTAAGAGGAATAGTGGAAATAGGGGTAAAAAATTCCCCCATGGTGGATATGTTATGGGTAACATGATGTGATGTTGCCCCTATGTTAGAGGTAGTGGTTGGTGTAGGGGGTGTTTGGTTACTAGTTGGGATGTTGGATTGAGTTTGGGTGGAAGAAGATGCTTGGGTGATCAAAGGTTGGGTAGAGGTAGCACCCATCATAATATGGAGAGGTATACCATAAGGTGGATCTATGGGAGGAACCAAAGCAATAGGGATGCAGTGAGCTAATGTGTTAAGGTAATGTTGGAGAGCCACAAGGTTATTGTCAAGGAAGGTAACAAAATATGCTTCACCCTCAACAACTATTTGAGGCATGGTAGGATGAGGAGAAAGATGAGGAGAACTCTCAACATCAAAAGTATAATCCATGGAAGAGGAGGAGGAAGATGGTGGTTCTTGGTTGGTTTGATTTCTCAACTATTGTCTAGTAAAGACCATGTGAGGAATAGAAAAGAAATGATGAAAAACTCACAACTCAAACACAAATCAAGAAAAAGAAAATAATATCAAGACAATCAAAACATACACTAAAGTGCATTTAACAACTCAACATTATTTTTAAAGCTATTGTGGCTTATGCCTTATAAAGTGTAAAGAAGAAAATTGGTTTGTAGATAAAGTACTAAAAAGGAAATCTAAGGTTGGCTTCAGGTTGTGTTTAAGTGCTTAAAAATAAATCTATATTAAATGTCAGTATGTGGCTTGATATTGGGGCCTATCCCCTCACTTCACACATCATAGAAATAAGGGCGTAGGGTACTTATATAGGATATACTAAATTTTAGAGTTTATACTCAACTAGAGAGCTAAGTTGGTTCTCCCCTTGGTAATGACCTCCAAGTAGGATTGTCGAGAAATGGTAAGGTTTACCACTAGGTGATGAAATCCTAATCGGGCCTTATCTCAAGTTTGTTTTGATGTGTTTATTGATCATGTGGTTTGGTAAGGTGTGTGATAACAAGAGTGAAACTATAATTAATTACTTTGATTTTAAGTCAGTAGATGAACTAAAATAAGAAAGCAAATAATGTATGCAAGGATTCTTTTAAGACTAAAAGAAATTTTAGAGTTCATTGTATCAATAAAGAATAAAGGAAGAAAAGGGGAACCTAGATGATGCTAGTGTCCCACCGGGCATGCCAAAAAAATTCTCTTAATTTTAGAAGAAGATAAGAAACTAGTAATAAGGGTGTGGTAGAAATACCTAGTTGGTAACACATGCATAATTAAGATGAATATAGAGAAATCTTCTTTGGATTGGAAGGAATAACTTATAGATAAGAAATAACTAACAAAGGGGTTGTTAGTAAGGTAGTTAAGTGGACTGCCTAGTGTGAGCTAGATCTAAGGATGAGCTTGTTAGGAGGCTGTCAATCCACTTTTGATAACAATTAAGTTGAAAGAGATAAATGTATGGTACCCACATAAAGAAAATTAAATACAATACAAGAAGAAAGTAGAATGTTTATTAAATAAATGATTAAATATAGAAAAAGTAGGTCAATACTTATACTAACGTAGGTGAAGTGAGGTTCAAAAAATCAAAAAAGGGTCTATGAATAGGTAGGGACATAGAAAGTTAGGGTTGTTTGGGGGTAAGGGGCTGAAAATAATTTGTTTTTATTTTTTTCCACTATGACCATTAGTGGTTGGGTTAACCATCAATGGTTAATTTGACCATCAGTGGTTGGGGGTGACCATCGGTGATTGTGTTGATCATCAACATTTGCTTATGAATTCTAAAGGTTGCTCAAAAGGAAGTTGTAGAATATGTGAATGGTCAGATAATGGTTATGTTAAGGATATAGAAGTTGGGAAATAAGGTGTAAATAGCTTTGATCAAGTCAAGGGGGTAAAAATCTAATGAAACAAATAACATGTAAAACATACATATAGATTTCTAGATGGTTAATGATTGAAGACCAGGGAAATTTTACCAAAGTATACATACTTTGGTCTCAAAATAAAAATCAATAGAGGTTTAGATCTCTTTTTTTATTTTTGAGTTGATAAATAAAAACTAGATATTAGAAATCTTGAATACCTATATGCAAGAATGCTCTTGTGATAATTTTATTTCACCTCCTACTCCCCTCATTTTATATGAAAAGAGAGATAGAGGATAAGAGCACCACATAAGACAAATATATTAAATTATGCCTCATTAGCTTACACACAACTAGTGATGGCTTAGAGAGGTGAGAACCTAACCATCGATGGTTAGGATAACCATCAATAGTTAGACTGACCATTAGTGGTTGAGTGTCTAAAGGAAAATGGGTCAAGGTGGGTTAAAAGAGGTGGGTTAATGTTCAAGTTAGTAATTTAGTGAGTTTAGCTAGCTAAGTAGCTAACTAGACTCAAGGTTTGAAGGGTTGGTCAGTGGATCGATAAGGGTTAGGTGGTCCCTAAAGAGTACTAAGGTATTTCAACACATAGTATAGTTTTCTAGTGTCTATACCACCCATTCTTCCCTTATTAATATTAATTAAGGAAGATAACATCATACCTATTCCAATTCCCTCAATAATGGAACCACCTATCCTTTTTTTGGAAGTCACTCACAAGGAAGATGCCATCATACCTACTGAAATTCCCTCAATAATGGGATCACCCATCGTTGTTTTAGAAATCACTCATAAGGATGATGACATCATATCTACTCCACTTCCCTTAATAGTGGAACCACCCATCCTTTTTTTAGAAATCTCAACTAAGGAAAATAACATCATACCTACTCTACTTCCCTTAATAGTAAAACTGCCCATCCTTCCCTTAAAAATCATGGCTAAGGAAGAGAAAATCATAACCATACCACTTCCTCAACCACTTAGCCTCCACTTGGAAACCCTTCCTAAGGAGGCCAGGTCCACATATAAACCATTTTCAATATTTTTTCAAAATATTGAATTCATATCGTAACCAAAACTTGATTGAGATACATTTTGACACTATCTTGGACTTCCTACCCTAAAAACAAGGAGCCAACAAACCTATAAACCACCCAAACTTTGACCAAAGAAAACTTAGCCACCCTCACCTCAACCAAACCAATAAACTCATCAATATCTCAACCTTAAACACAAGAAAAACAAACCCAACTACCCCAATCAAACTTGTCAAGAACTTGGGTATTCTTCAAACCCAAAACCTAACTCATCCATCCTTAAAATTGGATTTGACCCCACAAACCAAACCTAAATAACAAAAACCTAAAACAAAGAGGAATATCAAACCTCTTAGGACTCAAAATCCTAAAACCATTTCTCCTTCCGTCTCAACTTCACCCTCTATCCTAAGGCCATACCCCTTATCTATTTAAGGACCTCACCCTTCCACTTTGTTGAAGAGTCCAAACCTTCCAAAAAATGGACCACAAACTCAACCTCTTATTCTTAATACACCTCCACCTATCAACACTAAACATTCAACCCCCAAACCATTAACTAAAAACATTTCAAAAACATCAACCAAAACTTCACTCTTAATACCTACCCCTAAAAGGGGGCCAACCCCAATAACCAAAACAAAGAATTCAACCCTATTAATACCATTGATAGAATCATATTACACTATATTAAAAAGGATGTTAAAATCCTCCAACATAACTCTACCTCCAATTAAACTATTCAACCCTCTTATACCAAAACCTATTTGGTTCAATGATAACCTAATCTGTGCATACCATAGGACATCTAAGTATGCCACTGAGAACAATAAATATCTTAAAGACATAATTTGAAAATTATATGATGCAATTTAAATTTTGACATAATACCCTCCTCTTAGCTTGCCTATAGACTAAAAAAAAACTACCACCTTGAATAAACCTACTTCCAAGCTCTCATCAAAGAGTAAGGATGAACCAAAACAACCTACTAGACTACCTACATTCCAAATTGACACCATCCATGTGGTCACTCAGTCAAAAAGTTAAAAATATAAGGGAAAATATAAAGTATTCATCCCTTGGACATATATTTCTTATATAGAAACTCCCAAATCACTTTTTACAAAACCTAAGATTTCTATCTTGGGTACATCTCAACCCAACCCATCAAGATTGATACACAAGTTGGTTCTCAAATAACTTCACCAAACCCTAATGTATATGACCTTGTATGAATTGATCCAAACCTCACCTCAACACTATAAAGCCATGATGGAAGCTTTATAATCAATTGAGGTCCAATCCAAATATCCTCAACCTCTAGAAACCCTTGTTGGATCCCTTCAAGTATCAACCCTTATCACATTCTAAAATTCTAAGATACCTCCCATCCACCCAGATGATCTAGATCCTCCCCTCTTCATCATATCCAACATCAATAAAACCCAAATAAAAATGGTCATGATTGATAGGGGATCTAGTATCAACATCATCTCATCCCATGCCTATGATCAACTCAAACTTCCTAAAAACATCATGTCTAAAACCACTATCATGTTATGATCTTTTAATGACACAATAGAAACCACCTTGGGGATAATTTTCTTTCACATATGCTTAGGACCTCAAACTCTCCCTCAGCTCTTATACATTATAGAAGGGTAATTTTAGTAAAAATTACTACATGGATGTCATTGGATCTAAACCATGTGTTATGTACCTTCAACCTTACATAAATGCCTATAATTTGAACATGAGGGTCAATTTCACATCATCCCGACTGACCCTAGTCATTTTATGTCATGCAACATGACTTAATTCATAAATGGTGTCCTCATTCCATTAAAGGATGCAACCCATCCAACTTTCACCAATGAAGATTCTACATTCTCAACCATACCCTCTTCCAAAATCCTTATGAAAGACCCCTTGGAATCTATGTTACAACATCTTTCACTTGGAGAATACCACTTGTTGACTCTCAATACCCTTCCTAATCCTAAACAATAAGAAATCCTTGATTAAAATCCTCATTATAATCCTAACATTGGAATTATCAACCCCTTCAGACCTCCCAACTACCAAACTAACTTAATCTATGGGGGACTTGATCAACCACCTTTGGATTCTAACACCTTACATTATGTCAAACCATTCACCTTGTATTTTTCCTTCTTAGATAATATAGATTTTTCCCAAACACACCTTCATTAATGTTCTTGGAAAGTATTCTATTTAGGTTGTTATAAGCATGGACCACATGAACTTATCCTATGTAAAACTTAAAAACCTCATGAGAGATAGGGCCTTGGATTTATCTAACCAAAGGAACAAACCAACACACCTCTTATCTCAATCATTAAGGAAGAAATTCCATCCTCACCTACTTCTTGTTAGGAGTCTAATGACCCCAATTATATCCCTCCTAAATTATTTTTGATTGACATAGTTTGTTTAGGAACCCTAACCTGCCAAATTCGTGGGGAAACCAAAACCATTCCTTTAACTCATCTTGAGATGGTGGAAGATGATTACCCCACCATTAATACCATCCAATGTTATGATGATGACTCCCTTCTCACATACCTTAATGATGAAGACTCTTCCATTCACAAATCCATTCTTCCTAAGACATTGACCATGTTGAATGAAGGTATCATTGTTATAAACTTATGCACTCAAGACAATCCTCACATAAACAAAATTGGTCAATCTTTAGACTCCTCCAAACATCAAGACTTATCCTCTTTTCTACGTGACCATAGCATATCATTTTCTTGGTATTATAATGATATTCATGGAATAGACCCTTCCATTATCATCCACAACATCATCACCAACCTTTATGTCAATCCTATTAGGCAAAATCTTTGAAATATGCACCCTCGTATTGCCATTCTTATTAAGGAGGCTATACAACATCTCATCTATAAACTTCATTCAACCCATCGAATATCCAAAATGTGTCTTGAATGTCTTTCCTATCATTAAAGTGATATGGGGACTTTGTATTTGTATATATTTCCATGATCTTAACCTTGCCTATCCAAAGGACAACTTTCCTTTACCAAACATCGACCAAATTGTTGATCTAACTATTGACCATGAGATTTTATCTCTTATAGATGGATTCTCAAGCTATAACCAAGTCTTAATTTCCCTATAAGATCAACATAAAACCACCTTCATCACCACATGGGGAAATTTTCACTACAGGGTCATGCCTTTTGGCTTGAAGAATTCTAGTACAACCTATCAACATACCATGACCTACATATTTCATGACCTCATCCACAAAACCATGGAATATTATGTAGATGACCTCCTTGATAAGTCTAAACATTGCTAAAACCACTTAGAAATCCTTAAAATCATCTCCAACCACCTTATCTAATTCTACGTTTACCTCAAACCAAAAAAATATGTCTTTAGGGTCCTTTTAGATAAACCCCTCAACTTTATTATTTCCTTTCACGAAATAGAATTCGATCTTACCAAAGTCAAAATAATCATAGACATGCTTCCTATAACTAACCTCAAGCAAATCAACAGTTTGTAGGTTAATCTTGAGTTAATTAATCAATTAATCTCTTAATTATCTGATTGATGTCAACCCTTTCACCACCTTCTTAAGAAGGATATGTCATTTAAGTGGAATGAGGATTGCCAAAAGACCTTTGAATCATTCAAAGGATACCTTCTCTCTCTACCTATACTTGTCCCTCAAAAAGAGGATCAACCCTTCTACCTTTACATCTTTGCCATATACCATTCCATATGTGTTATATTTTCACATCATGATGATCAACATAAGGAACATGTAGTATACTATATCAACTAAAAACTTGTAGAGTATGAAACTTGTTATACCCATTCTAAGAATTTATGCCTCAACTTGATCTTCATGGCCTCCAAACTTTTTCACTACCTCCTCAAACATAAAATCTTTGTCATCACAAACACTAACCCCCTCAAGTACATGCATTCTGAGCCATATTAAAATCAACGTATGGATAGATGGCTCATGTTTATAGCTAAGTTTGACCTTCAGTTCCTTCAACAAAAATTATTCAAAGGGAAAATATTGCCAATTAATTGGTTAAAGCCCCTTTAACTAACAACCAACCTTCTAACCTTGAGTTTCTCGATGAGTCCATCATAACTCTCTCCTAAGAAGACAATTCTTATAAAATGACCATGTTATTTGATGGATCTAAATGTTAACATGGCTTGGGTGCAAAAATCATTCTTATACGCCTTGAAGTGAGCCTTTGACCTTGTCCCTCAAAATTGACTTTTATTTCACCAACAATGTGGTTGAGTATGAAGCCTTAGTTTTAGGTCTCTAAAAATCTTTGTCCTTGGGAGTGAAATTGATCAACATATTTGATGATTCCTAACTTGTAGTCAACTAGCTCAATGGTTCCTACTAGTGTAAAAATGACGTTCTACATAAATATAAACATCTAGAAGATCTACTATTTACATCATTTGATCACTACCTTATCCAAGCCACTATGTGTTTGATAAATAAGTTTTCCAAAACCATGGATTCCCTTGCCTCTCAAATCCCATCTTCACCTTTAGACTCTAAAATCATTGTCACCATTCATATACTTAACCAACCCTCTTATACCAAAATAGACCTCCCTTCCATATGCAACATGGATGAAATATAAAAAGACTCTACAAAAGTAGGGAAAGAATGACTCCTGCTCCTGCTGCTCGCGTGAATAGGAATTTGAAATTGGCTGCTGTGTTTCGAGCGGCTGGTGAGGCTGAGGTAGCCATCACGGAGGAGGTCCTTCCAGCTAGCATAGGGAGGTACCAGAACACCCTCAAAGGGACAACTGAAGCGGGGAATGGAGAAACCACAGCTGTGGGTCCAGCCTACGCCCCTGGTTCAGGGCATGGAACAGGGAGTCGAACCTATGAAAATGTGGCGGCCTTTGAAGCACATATACACGAAGCTCGACCTCATACAACACGTGTACCTATGCGAGTATCGCCTGTAAGTGCCTTAAAACCTATTAAGGTAACTTTAGATCCTGAACTAGCTGAAAATATTTTCCAGGAAGAAAAACGGTTATCTTCTTATGCTGCCATCTTCCGTTTCTGTGGTTTCTGGCCCTCTTTAATTGATCTACAGAACTGGATTGCTAAGAGTTGGCCGCACATCAAAGACGGTCAAATCCAGCCCTGCGCCATGGGTTTTTTATAATAATATTTCAAAGCCCTGAAGATAGGATGTCTATTTTGTGCCACAATAATTTTTCTTGGCAGGGCAGATTTCCTCTTATGGCCAAACCTTGGCACAAGGATTTTAATCCTCTTTCGGAATCCTTTAACAAGATCCCAATATGGGTGCGTCTCCCTCATCTTCCGATTCATTGGTGGCAAGAGGCAGTTTATAAAACTATTGGAAATGCTATAGGGGAGTTTCTATATGAAGAAGACAGCACGAAAAGCCACCTTTCGACTTGTGCATGATTTCTGGCTGATATAGATGTTTCAAAGGGCCTTCTCGAGGCGATAAGCATTGAATCCACAAGGGGTACCTGGACTAAAATATTGGATTATGAGGGGATACCTTTTAGGTGTTGGAAATGTCACTAGATGGTACATATTGCTGCCCGTTGTGGTGTTGGGAATAACAATCCCAGGCGTTCACCTTCTTGGTGGCCAAAGGATTTCTCTAAACATCCTTTGAAGACATCAACAGAATCCGAGACCGAGAATGAGGATGGTTTGCAATCTGAATCGGAAGATGGAGAGGAATCTCTAGAAAATCTATCAAATGAAGCCTCTGAGGAGGCTATAGTTGAAGATACAGCTGAGCCTGTGGAGGAGGTGGTGATCTCTTCCCCTATCCAGAATGATCTATCTAAGAGCCAGACTGTGTTAGAATGTCACAAGGAGTTTTTGCCTTCTGGGGGCCAAAGATCAATGTATTCTGAGGCATGGATTGCTGAGGCAGCTAAGGTAGAAGAGGGGTGGATAGCAGTCAGAAGAAAGAAGTCTAAGCCTTTGGTCCCTCCTCTTGAAATGAATCTTCGGTCATGCAAAAAGAAAAATCAGAATTTAATAGATTCATCCAAAGTTCCTTTCTGCTGATTGGTATTTTGGGGGCAACAAACTGGTCATTTTCTCTGTTTGCTGGTTATGGATCTGGAAGTTTGCTTTTGGTTACCTTTCAGATCTGTGTTTTGACTGCTATTTTTTCATATTCTTATTTGTTGGTTTCAGGTCCCTGTAAAACCTGTTTTCGGTTCTTTCTTGTTTTCAGGTTCTTGTGATAACTTGGTTGTGCTTCAATGTTTATCTTTCTCCTTGTACAGGGTTTCGGGGTCCCTTCAAAACCTGTTTTTACCTTTAATCTAAAACATGGATGAAATATAACCAAGTATTTGGTATAAGCACTTTCTGACTACCTCACCTTAGCCATCATCCCTTATAACCTCTCTAGGATGGTAGATGATATTTCATGAAATGCACAACTCACTATACCATTGTAGGGGGATTCCTCTATAAATGAGGCTTTGATGGCCTCTTTTTAGGTGCCTCCATAGCCAAGAAAACCCTTTTGTAATCAAATAAACTCATGATGGGTTTTTCGAGGGAACTTTAGTGTCTTACCTATTACTAAGCACATCATTTACCTTGGATAATATTATCCTACCCTCAACCTTCAATAACATTCCAACTTTCATCATGTTCCCAATCATGCCCTTTAAATTTATAAGGACTTATGGCCCTTCTCTCAATGGGGATTAAATCTCATTAGTGAGATCAACCCTCACTCTTCATAAAGACATCATTCTATCATCACCATGATGGGATACTTCACCAAATGGGTGGAGTATAGTGTGCAATATTTTCAACACTTTCAACATTAAGTCAAGCTTATAATATCCATACTACCCACAAGCTAATAGGTAGGCCAAATCCTCTAACAAGACCCTTAATAGAATATTCACCAAAGTGGTTAATGAATCTGGTAAGGATTGGCATTTGCACATTCCTTTTGCCTTGTGGGCATACCAAACCAACATTTGAACCCCTATGAGTGCTACCCATTTCTCACGTGTCTATGGTGAAAAAGATATCTTGCCTCTCAAAGTGAAAATTCCCTCCCTTCACATACCTTAAAGGATATGATCGTAGAAGAGGACTATCATTAATAATGCTTAGCCCAATTTGATGTACTTGATGAATGTCATTTGGCCACTCTTAAACATCTTCATGTCTATCAAGAGAAAATAAAATGTGCATTTAATCAACACCTGAAAAAAAGAATTCAACATTGGTGACCTCATCTTAAAGGAAAATCAACATGTAACTAACATGGAAAGAAATAAGTGGCGCAAGTTTGTTCCTAATTGGCTTAAACCAATCATCCTCATGCACAAATATGGGTATGGGACTTATTAGTTATCATCCTTTGAAGGAAAGACATAACTTGATCCCCTCAATTCTTAGCATCCATGTCCATTATTTTGTTAAAACAAGTTCTAAGTCACCTTGTGTATAACTTAAGTTCATCCCTTGTTTTACAAACTTATCACCTTTATTTTCTTATTCTAAGAACAACTGATTAAAGCAAAGGATCATGTGATTATCCATCATAGTTTTAGCCTAATCCTAAACATGGGTACAATGGCTCTACCCATGGCATGATTCTCATATATATTTTATACCCCTTATAAGATGAGCCTCATGGTAATTTTCTCTTAAATACACACACACACACACACACACACACACACACACACACATGTATATATGTGTGTGTGTGTGTGTGTGTGTGGGTGTGTGTGTGTACACACATGTACACACACACACACACACACACACACACACACACACACACACACACACACACACACACACACACACACACACACACACACACACACACACACATTATGGGTTATATCTAAACTTGTAGACTACTCCCTTAAAGGACAACTACCAAAACAATATAGAATTACTCAGAAAGATAGATTGCTCCCTTGAAGGACAACTATCAAAAATAAACAAATCCAAAACTTAGACCACTCCCTTAAAGGATGGCTAAGTCAAAAATTTGTCAAAAACCAATCACATGAAAGCTTCCTACATTAATTATCTTCCCCAACCTATTAACCAAAAAAACATAAAATTACCCCAAGTCAAAAATCAAAAACAAAAATGTATCCTAAAGAAAGCTTCCCACATTTATCAACTCTCATAAAAAAATAGTAGACTTATTGCATTAATCAGTCTACACTAAAATCAGACATGGAATTGCCTATAATGGTTCTTAGGTTACCTATAGAAAGGGCAAGACATCCCCACAACAAGGTTAGACTAACCTCCATTCACCTATCTACAACATATCACCCTTTTCCACCCTCTCAATTAGGGGATTTCGAGCTTACTTGACACAGCACGATCAAGTTACTTATTTAATAAATAAACTATCAATAATGAAAATTAGGTAAGGGGATTATGTACATAATCCTACCTATTATGGTAATGGTCTTCACCAATGACAACATTTAGTCTCCTTATAATTTCATGACTACTTATTGAAACAATCATTAAGGCATGCATCTTACATTTTTGAATCATCGTATCCTCATTCACCTTTACCTTTTACATATATAATTTTAACCAAAACAATCTATATGTTAAAGTTACATCTCTAACAAATCATCTAAGTCATTGTAAATATAAAATCACATCATAAAGCATTTAGTTTTTTTGTTATGTACATTTTATTGCTTAGGTGTTTTTATTATGAAAACATTTTATTTAACCATTTAACCACATGATTTATTATAATTCACTTAGGTGTTTTATAATCTCTTTACCTAAAATCATCAAACAAATCACTTCATAATCATTATGCTAATAAAATCAATGTACATAAACCATCTAATCAATAACCATAAAGCCAAAACATTTCATCACATAAAAAATGTAACCAAATTTTATTGCGTATGAACCAAACTACAATCTCATTTAGTTTATAATCAATCTATACACGATATAACAATCAACCATTTTCTTATCATCATCAAAATCAACTCAAACCATACTTAGTCATTTTTCTAAAAATTAGATAATGATTTTCATTTAAACCATTCATATCATCCAAATCAAATATACATATAAATATAAAAATCACATGGATAAATTCAACTATATCATAAACATCAAAATATGATATACCACATTGTACATACACTTTCTATCAAGACAAAAAGAAAATAACATGACTATTTTGGTCGATGACCCACTTTTATAGGGTTTGGTCATTGACCAATGTCGGTCCTACCTAAATTAGGCCGACTAATGTTAGTCACCATGAGTAGGGGTTTTTCAATCCCCCTAACCCCAAACCACTAAATTTACACCCTTTCATCACACAATGGGTCCCCTTTTTTCCATTACAAATTTTCCACCAAATTGGACAACCAATTTGAACACCAACAACCAAATATTTTAACACAACCTCAAACACATACACGAATACATTGTTCTCCACCAACCAAATCACCTCAAACTTGGTCATTTTGGTCTAATGTTCACAATTTTTTGAAAAAACCTTTACTTGGTCATTTTGACCACATAACTACCTCACCATACTTATTACCTTGACACATGCATGCTAATTTGTATGCACAACCCTTTAGGTGAATTGAATCATGACCCCTTGTGGTCCCAATACTTATGACCATTTTGTCTTCTGAGGATCACATCCTACTTTTGGATCCCTATGAACACCTACACCTCCACTAGGACACATGAGTTTATAGGCATACCCCATATCAAATAAGCCTAATGTTGTGGCTGGTTTACCCTATCACTTGTCCTATTAGAGTAACCATATTTACTAACTACTTCAACTATGATAACATAGTCTATGTAAAATCTATGATATCGCACTTAATCACATTATTTGTGCTCATTCATGATTAAATGTCCAACCAACCACCTAACCTTATCACCAACTTATCCACTTGTCAAACCCGAACCTGACTCCATTTGATCTCATTAATTCTTGGTTTGAGGGGGAACACCTCCTCCCAAACTTGGAGCATCCAACCTTCCAAAAATCATTAGTTTTTGCTTTTTCAACTTGTCAATACAAATTATGCAAAAAAAGGGGTAAAATATAGACACTGGAAAAGCACACCAATAGTTTTAGATATCACAACACACCCCTTTTGACCGCTTATCCCCTCTTTCATTAAAACACCTCTTAACCCCCTTAAAGACTCATTTACCCCTACCCACATTTAGCTAATTATTTATTTAATTAATCTAATAAACCCCTATTTCTACCTCACCTTAAGACCAAGTCCCATGCCAACTCACTACCACCTTGCCCTAAGACCATTTCTTGAAATGACATTTAAGTTCTAACCACCTAAGACCATTTATTGGCCTAACTTTTACTCCCTAACTCCCTAGAATATTTCTACCCACATGATCACACTCTTTTGAACCAACTTAGATCATTTCAAATGGTCCTAACTTTCAAAAGTAAGTGAAAAACATTATTTTTATCAAGTTGGACCTATCCTACCATGATCAACATTAGTCATCCCTTGATTGATGTCAATTGCCCAGGATTGGTACAAGTTACTTAAGTCTACCCATGACCTTTGTTCACGAGGTTGAATGAGCTAAGTTTGAGTGAAAGTTATCATTTTTGGGAACTTATGCATGAATAAGAGAGTTGAACTAGATAACCAAAGTATTTTATATAGGCATAAAGGAGTTAGACCATCAACAAACTAAAGGTTTTAGTGCCGTTATCCTACCCAGATTCTTATAGATATCCATCCAAGTTTTATTAACCTACCATCAACCTTTAGGCCAACACTGATACATTAGATAATTATATATTATTATCTAATAAATTTTAGATCTTCTTTCTTAGTAGTTATTAATTTTATTGTCTTCATACCTTCCCTATAACCTCAAATACCTATGTTGAAGTTTTGCACTTCAACACTCCTTTACCATCAAATACCCATTGACCTTACATAATATTTTTAAGCCTAAAACCTATATCTAGAAATTTTTGAGATTCATTCCAACCCTCACGAGCCTATCCCAACCTTTAAGTATCCCAACAACTCTTAAAAACTCTCCAAAATACAACCATTCCACAAAAGTTAAAAATTATGTTTGTACACAATCATCAACATCTGTTCTGCATAACTGGCACCGATCCAGAGAAGATTGCCATTGACCTTTATATAAAATTTATTTTATAAAATAAATAATCTAAAAACAACCATTTTAACCCATCAAAACCCCTATTTCTCAACCTTTGGTCATAATATAGTCTAGAATACAATAACCAAACCTGGCCATTATCACCTTAGTATTTCTTTCATGCAAATTTGCTTATTTTATTTTAAAAGGAATTGGGCAATCTTAAAGTATTTTATCATTCACTTAAATAAATTTATTATTTATTTACTTAATCAGTTATTATTAGCATCTTGTGGACTTAATTTATTTTAAAAATTGGTTGACAACCATCTGGAGAAGTTTTATACTTCTAGGAGCTAGCATTTGCTAGGCAACCCACTTACCAAACATATTAATTCAAATTTGTTTAAGTCTTATTGATTTTTAGGTCATTCCTCCCCATATAAAAAATATTAATCATAATGTTTAGATCAACAGAGAATAAAACCACATCTAGTTTTACCTATACCTTTCCCTTTAATTTAGTTTTAATTATTTTCATAAAACATTGAAAATAAAATGATCTAAAAATTAGTGAAACAATCATGATTAAATCTCTTTTAAATTAATGTTGATTTTTAAAGTTATTATTTGAAGTCTAACTTTGTTTTATTTGAAAATAATTAGGAAAATGGAATTAATGACTCTATTTTTATTATTTTTATTATGCAAGGTTTGGACTTATTCATACCTCATTCATGATTCATTCACATGATTCTTTGTTTTCCTCTAAGACATTCACATGAAGTTGCAATAGTTGGTATCATTCATGAGTGAAACCACTTATTCACAATAGTTTAAAGATTTTTGGACATTGAATCAGTGCTTACACACCATATGTGAAGTTCTCACAACTTTGTAACTTTCAGACTTGGTCGTAATCTCAAAATACTTAGTCACATTTATACCCATATTCACTATCAATTAGAGGTCACATGTCATCCTAGCATTCATTCAAACTTCCATGGATCTTCAAGGGAAGATATAATTAGGATAATTTATCTCCATTTGGAACATTTTTAGGGCCTCATGATTATTATAATCAAAACTTCACAAAATAACTAAGTTGCAAAGGGCCCAATTCAATTTCACTACCATGCATTGAGTTTTTGAAAACCTGCATCCCTTGGGTTTTTTAAAGTAACTATCAAATACTTAACCTTATTGGGATGTGAATAAATAGTATCATAATAAGTGGAAACCTTACATTCATCCTTTCCTTCATAAATCATCATGAACACCTAGCAAATGTAAATCACAACTCTATGAAGAGATGCCACCCGGCATGGACCCCAATGAAAAAGCCAAGGTGGCATCTTATTGTAAAATTTAGTTGTATTCAAATCCATGACCATATTAGGTTCCAAAACATAACATGGACATAAATCAAAGGGACATGGTGGCAAACATGGGTACGAAGTGGAGGTATCCTATGCTCACAATACAAAATTAGCTTTGTACCCAAGATCCAAAGATAAGCCATGACTACCCAAATTAGCATTACATGGAAAGGACCTTAAGAACATGGATATCTAGGTACCAAATCAGAAATAATGTCATGCATATTATTAAGAGGTTAAATTATATGTTCATCACTACTATTTAAATCATTAGAAGTTCATAGATGTGAAAATAATTTGTAAATTTTATCCAACATTGAAAAGTTAAGCAATGTGTGTATGAAAAGGATAATTAAAGCATGAGGATGATACCATAATTTCAAGTGTTGGATTTATAGTGCACTTGAAGTTAAATTGATCCCTCAATCCATGGTTGAGAAACAAATCCAAATGGTCTACTATGGCTCCATAGTAGGTCTTAATACAATCATCACATGTACAAATATTTCCATCAAATAATAATTTTTGATTTTGTTATTTTGATCCCATTATTGTTTATATACTTTTTGAGCATGCCTATGTTTTTAATAAAATTTTACATCATGTAAATTAGTGGTAACCTCCTTATCTATAAATTTATCCTTTATAAACATTGTACATGTCAACTTCTTGGGTTTTTTAAGTGAACTACATTGTTAGTTGGTCTAATTCACTAATCAACCACTAAAAGGGAAGGTTTAACAATAGTTATTCAAGAATTTGAGATAAATTTTGTGGGTTGTGTTTCTTTATTTTATTTTTCTAGTTTTTAATACTATACATGAATAGTTTTAATAAAATTAATTAGTCTATGAACCTATTTTATGTTTATAAGTTACAATAGTTATATTCATCCAATAGCTATTCTAGCTATTATGTATGAAAATACCTCATTATCATATTAATTTATGATTAAATGTGTAACTAAGCCATTTTTTAGTAATTAATATCTTTTAATTCTACACTAAAAGATTATTTCTATAATTTTACTTAGAATCTTGACTCTATTTACTTTGATTTGAGTCATGGCTAAATTAGGGTAGATATTGGTTTTAACAACATGATTCACTTTAACTAGATTGATTTTCTTAAATGACTTTGTTCTTATTAGTATATAGTATCCTTATTTTCTACACTTTTTTTACCTCTCTTTTTATATTTATTAATCATATTCATCACCTTAGTGTGGTATCCATTCTTAATAATTCATCCCCTACCTTTAGAATAGTCAACCAACCTTTAGAATAAATCTTATCTATAATAACCTTAAAACAATTAAATAGATTGCACCAACCACTACTTCACTAAGTGGTAGATTAAATAAATGAATACTTAAAACTTGTACCTTGGGCTCCATTTGTAGTCATAAAACAAGAGAGTTAAAAATATTGTATGTTTCCTCGATGTGCCTAACCCATAGACACATTTAAGATGATAAAAACCTAACTTAAATTTTGACACAACATAGACTTAAAAAAATGGGTTAGAAATATGTGTTGGATAGCCATAATCACTCCCCACTTAGTGATTGATTCTTTCCTATGTAAAAACACTCTAAATATGATTCAAACCACATGTAGCTATACCACCTAGATGTGCATGTGCTCAATCATGATCTACTAAAATGTAAGACAATAATTTGAATTTTATCACTTGACAACATACAACATAGTTCTTATGTTTGTATTTATATTTGGATCTAGGGTTACTTATTTGATAGGTTTTTAGATGTGGATACTTTTAGAATAATTTATAAAGGGTGTACAAATAGATCTATCAATGGGTATGCCAAATTATGACTATCTCAGCTCATATCCTAAGACCTTAGGATCAATTATTATTTATAGATGACTCATCTATATTTCCCTCATAATAAATATAAGAAACTCTCTTATGCATACCCAAGGGAGACATTTTAATTTAAAAATTAACCATTAGGGGATCTTGGATGTTATAAGTGAAAGCAAAAACCTATGGTAACCATAATTATCTGATTATTTTTAACACTATGCAGAGAGGGAAAATTTATGGTTTGAGATATGATAATAGTCTTCTTAGGATTATTGAATTTTCTTACATAGACTGGGGAGATCCTAACTAAAAATTATGGAAAATTAGGTTGGCCAATTTAGTAGATATATAAATGTATAGGGTGAACGTGTACAAGAGTCAAATGTGTACACACAAATCATGCATGTTAAAGATATTTGAAAATTATTGTTGTCTAGTGTCTAATACGAATTTTATGTGTCTAAAAATGCCCTCCTTTTAATCTAGTTTTGAAAAATTTAGATCAAAAGGATTAAATAAATAAATTTAACACATGGATGTTAACATGTATTCCCCAAAAATATATTATTCCATGTGAAACCTACAAGGAAACATGTATAATTCAATGCCCACTCATGATATAAAAATTGAAATAATCTAGATCATTGAGCTATTTGAAATTGAAAAGTAATGAAATGAATACACCTGAGAGATCACAAACAAAGATTCCACTTGAACTCCTTTGGAGAATTCCATGGGGTGAGTATGAATCAAGAAGATATAATTACTTAAATCATGCATTGAGGATTTTTAATGCCTCAACCACATTGGAGATAAAGAAGTACCACTCAAAATATCATCATAATTCTCTTGGTGGAACCTTGAAGTAGGTTCATATGTGAATTGAATTTTTGAATCAATTTTTTTAGGTGGATTTTATACCCAAAGTTCTTACATAGTAACATCGATCATCATTGTAGAAGTATGAAAGTGTTTACATTAACATTATTATTTCCCCAAACCTGATTCATTTATACCTCAAAGTGATTTAGAATGCCATAATATATATGTCAATCTATTTAATCTAATAAATATAACAAAATCTTCTCAATTTGACCCATATTATTTATCTCAAAATATATAATTTTTTTTTCAATTATCCCTCATAGTCATGTATAATTCCCCACATATGCTTCAATCTACTCAATTTATTCTATTTGAATCACATAATCTAGCCCAAGGTATGAACTATCTATTTTCCATGGTCAGAATATTTAAGACATGCCCACTACATGCCTATAAAAGTATTTACATGAATAAAATTCATACTCCAAATCTAATCCATTTATACCTCAAAGTGATTTAGAATGCCATAATCTATATGTCAATCTGCTCAAATCCAATAAATCTAACAAAATATGCTCCATCTTACCCATACAATTAATCTTAAAATATTTTATAATTTATTAACTAGATCCCATAATCATGCAAAATTACCCACATATGCCTCAATCTTCTCAATATATTCCATACAAATCACGTAGTCTAGCCCAAAATATGAACTATTTATTTTCCATGGTTTGAATATTTAAGACAAGCCCACTACATGCCCCTATTTTGAGGTGAGGGATGAAGTATGTGAATCACTCATCTAAAAATATATAATTATGAGCATATTATTATGTGTATAAAAATGTAATAATGTAAAATATGCATAAAAATATTATTAGATATGCCATCATATAAATATTTGATCATTCAAGTATGTATGCAACATGTAATCCAAAGTAATGGGGGTAAACATGTCATGTCAAGTACATATAAAAACTAAGCACACAATAATGAGCATCATATAAAAATGTATGATAGAAATCATGGAATTGCACACAATAGAATAATAAGTGATATAAATCATGCCACCAAGAATAACAAAAATAATAGATGTATCCATACCCATATGCATAAAATATCATGATCATGATGCACACAAACACTTAAGATGTTACATAGATTCAAATTGAATATGATACAACAACAAAAATGGACATGATATGAACTATAGAATCCTTGACTCAATTGATACATGATGTGAAAAAACATAATCAATGTAATCATATAATCATGAAAGATAACACACACCAATCATCACACAATTTAATAATAACATCAAACACACATAGAGAAGGGAATTTTATCCCACATAATCAATCAAAGTCATCATCAAATATTAAAAAATTCAATATCCATATAGAATATCACCCTAAGAATTACACACAACAACATGCCATGTACAATCTACTATGTTCAATGGATCAATATAGAAATAAACTTAAACCATAATTTCATTAAATCTGGACATATTCCAGTCTAGTTGAAAACTTGAAATTGTCTTTATTAGATTTAATATTATCAAATATAAAACTTTAATGTTTTTATTATCGTATTCCAATTTATATTTATTTGGAATTCAATATCATATTTTAGGGTTCTAAATTTAATGTTTTTGGAATTCAATGTTAAACAACTAGATTTCTCGAATTTAGCTTGTTGAATTAATAACCTATATTGTTTCAAAATAACGTGGTGACATTATCACATATATCTATCTAACATTTAGTGTGGAAAAATTACAAAAAATATAAGTGAAGTTGAAATATCATAATTATCCATGCAAAATTTAGTGTGGTGAAATCATCACACATATCTTTGCAATGTCTAATACACATAATTTAAGACAAGTAAACTTATGTGACAATTTAAACATCAAAATTATCATAAAAATAATTAATGCAACATCTAATTGATTGAAAATAGTTTACATATAATTGTGTGCATATTAATTTTTTCATAGCACAAATATAATCTTATGTAAATTATCAAAAATGTTGTAAGTTTTAAATTATTATCAAAAATCTCAATATAAATATTTGTGACAATTTAAACATCATTAACGTACCGACAAATTGATTGAAAATAGTTTACATATAATTGTGTACAGATTAATTATTTCATACCATGAATTTAAGCTTGCATTAAAACATATTTTTTAACATTAAGTTTTAAAAAATTACCATAAAGCATTAATTTATTGAACACACAATGTTATTTATTTACAACTTGCCTTACAAAATTAGAACCAATACGAATAAAAACCTCCACTTGTTAATCAAGATATTTAAATTTGACAAATAGTATTTAATTTATCTTATGGCATTACCATTTCAAATTTAATTTATCATCTATCATTGTCATTTCAAACCAATATGAACCAATATAATTTAATTTATCTTCTATCATTGCCATTTCAAACCAATGTGAATGAAAATATCTAATATTTACTTTTCCCTCTAGCACTATCATTTCATATTTCTATTTTTTTTCGCTAGCATTGTCATTTCAAAGTACTATGAATGAAAATATCTAATATTTTCTCAAACAAATATGAATGATTCAAATTTAATTTATCATCTAGTATTGTCATTTCAAACTAATATGAATGAGAATATATAATATTTAATTTATTCTCTAGCATTGTCATTTCAAACCAATATGAATGAAAATATATTGTCAATTAACATTGAAAATTCAAACCATTATGAATGAAAATATATCATTGTCAATAAACATTAAATTCCACTAGTAATGTCATAATCATTTTAATTAAATATTCAATATTCATAAAATTTTAAAGGGAAATATCCAATTGGTAGTTACATTGTAGGAAAAGATAGTCAAGTAAAACTAGGAAAATGTCCAAAATTTAATTAACATTTTAGTCATACATAGTAAGGGAATATAATTTTTTATGTGAAATATTTACATAAATATTAGAAATTTAATCTATGTACAATGTCATAAACCTTAATAACTACTTTTAAGAGTATAGTAATTGATAGATAAACTAGGGCACTTTAGAAAATGTATCACATCCTCTTAATTCCCTATTAAGTTTAGTTATGTAAACAGTGTCATGATAAGCCATTTTTCCTTTTTGAAATCATGGCCTGGAGAAAATTATTGGATACAATAACATTTTATTTAGGAACACTATTTTTGACAAGATTGACTACAATAATGCTTGCAATGTTACCTTGAAATTAACCATCCCTCTAAATTTATCATATTCTTCATACAAATTTCTTCTTTTTTATCAAAATAGTCAATGCCAAAATAAAATAGAGGGATCTCATAATATTAATTTTGATGCATTTTTTTTTACATTAATATCCATATTAGAGGAAGACCAAAATTGTAGTTGAAATTGTGTTGATGTAGTGGTAAAAAATTAGGTCACCATTCTTATTAGTTGAATATGGTCATTGTTGTCACTTGAACTTACACCCCTTAAGGATATGTTTCAACTCTCCTTGTTCAAGTGACACAATGGAAACACCTTAGGGCTGTGGGTGACCCAAATTTGATGTTAGTCTCTAGATTAGGGATAGTTCCCTTGATGTACCACTTAGGATTAAACCTACTACTAACTTTGTGGGGTGAAAAGGGAGAGAGATAACTAAAAACAAATCTAATCTATGGGAGGTGATACAAAAAATAGATGGCATACTAAAACCACTTATAATACACTTGGAACTAAAGAGAATCCTACACATACACTTCATACAATTAAACACTCCTCTTCTACATCAATGTTTCAAGTATGGGGTCTTAAAGAGAGCTTAGTCTAGGAGGGCTTAAATAATAGTTATTCTAGAAACACTAGTGAATAAGCTACTAACTATACCTGAAATTCACATTAGACACTTCTTGCTAACTTGTAAAAGAGATTTTTCAAACTACACAAGGCTCTAGGAAGGATAACATGTCAAGGTAAGCAAAATACACTTGCACAAGACCAAAAACCATAACATGAACTTATAAAAATCATGAATTAGGTAAAGCAACATTATTTATTAGTTAAAGGAAATATTTAAGTAGGGCTTCACCATACTCAAGTGGAGAGATGTCTATAATAGACAAAAAGGCTAGAATATGTATGAATTATGGGAGAAGAGAGAGAAGGTGAAGCTTAAGAGTCACTAAGACACTTTTCAAGCAAGGAGAATGAGTTACAACATCATGAAATCAAGAATGAAATAGGTCATAAAAGGAACACAAGGACAAATGTCCCTCAAAATCATCTAACTCCATATGTGGCATAGATTCTCTCTCATACATATGAAACTGCCCTCTTGACTTGCCCTCATTAGACTACCTCATCACTAAGTAGGGTTAGGTCTAGTGATTGATCTAAAGGGAAGGAGCTACTAAAAAGTCTCTACATGTATTGGAATGGTCTAAAATCATTAATATCTTTCTATCCATGAGCAATCATCTCTAACAGTTACAAATGACTATCTCTCATGCACCTCTCACACTTGGCACACAAAATACTTCCAATTATATAATCTAATCCATGAAAAAGGAGGAATGACACCTTTTAAGAGTGTCTAAGTCATCATATTCAATAATCAAGCCATAAAAGGCTTCCCAATTAGAGTTCTACCATTTTCACTAAGTGATCATTATGACTAGTTGAGATGAAGAAGGTAGCATACACACTTAGGAGTTTAGATAGATCCATATATGGACATGAGGACTTATAAAAATTCCAAATATCTCTCCTAAAAGTGGTTACATCTTTTAAAACTTCTCCATACATAAAAAACACACAAATTTTTCAAAATAAGCCATGTTGTACCTATTTCATACAAGTAAATTACAACTCAGTCACATGGGTTAGGTATTTAGAGAGTCATCTATAGCTTCAATCATTTCCATAGCCTTTACACTCCATTTGGATGCTCCATTTGTCTCATCTTTCCAATCAAATTTCTAGAGAGGGTTTATGAGGGTGTTAGAGTAGTTTTAGGTATTAGCCTTTGTTCATAAAGACCAAACATTGGAGTTATAAAATAATTACACTTATGGATTCTTGAGGACCATCTATAACATATCTAAACACCCTGAGGCTCCATGCAAAGTATCATGGGATTTCTAAGCATTCTAATTTGGCCACTCAAACTCCTTTAGCATTCTGCATAGGCATGTGTGCAATTTAAGCTAAGAGATGGATTCTTGGTGAACTCACCTACATAATGAAGGCTTAAAAACTTCTATACACATCCAAAGTTCATGAATCAATCATTATAATATATCCTCAAGAGCTAGAAATGAAAATGACCCCCCTTTTGATACTAGGCCTATACCTTGCTCCATAATTATGCCTGCAACCTGAGACTCAAATGATATTATTCATGTTTTCCCTACATCCAAAATGTTAAAACATTATAAAAACCATATCATAGACATGTTATAACTTGTGAGATAGCCTATCTAAGTCTATAACTATAAAAGGCTCTCAAATTGGCTATTAGGCCTTAATACTGTCCATTAGGTTGGCTATAACCCTAGATGCTTTAGATCACTCTAATTGATTTTTTCCCTCTAAATAAGGTTTTACATGTATTATTATATGTGATATAACTTACCATACTTATTTTAATGGTATCCTTAGCATCTAGTTCACCTATTTGTCCTCATTCCAAAGTTACAAGTTTTGTGCAAAGGGAAAAGTGTCCCCTATCTTAGATAAAACATGAGAAATTTACCCTATTTGCCTTTAAAAAAACCATTAGAAGGGATTATTGAAATCCAAAGGATTATTTATACAAATTTTCAACTCTTGGTGATTATTCTAGACCATTAAACTTCCCCAATTTCCAAGGTAAACCTTTTGAAGATAGTCTATTCAGGGTATTTTGCAAGTAGACTATGTTTCATGTTTTGGGGTGATGCCTATAGGTTTAACTATGAATCATATGATATTTATCATGGATTTATTTAATCTTATTTTTAATCCCCTAAGCTCACCAATCATGTTTTTGAAACTAGTGTTCTCTTTTGAAAAAACCTATGACATTACTTTAGTCATCAAATACTGGTCATAATCCCTTTACTTTTGGATCCCTATAGATTACTTTCACTCTTTTAAGACTTGATCACAATGTGAAAGTAATATGTATTGAAACATGAAAATAATAACTACTTGAATACTTATTATTCTCTATACTACACCTACAACTCTTTGGGTTCATATCTGAGCTCCCTTTCACCATGACTGAGATAGTCTACTTGCTTGAGATAACAAAGTCAACTGTGTTCTACCTCGAAGGGGTGTTTGTCATGAAGCAATATTTAAATAGTGTTTACAAAAATATAAAGAGTCCCTTTCCCCTGGTGTCACTTTTCTATTTGTTCTATGTCAAGCCTTCCAAACATAGTCTCCTTTAGCACCAAGAAAACCTCTTTCTTGACTCACTGCCTATATCTCCATATACAGGGTTATAGATGGTGTTAAGGCCATAATAATCTATATAAACTTGGAATTAATTAATAAGTGTCTCTAAAATCATTTAATATCTATTATCAATTATTTTAAACTACCTATCTCATCCTTAACACTTACCATCACTCTAACATCTTTAAATTGACTCACTAGTCTACCTACTTGTAAGTGTCAAAATTATGCTTGAAGGAGGCATGTAGGTGAGTGTCTTGTCCTTATGATACATATACCATGAACTTTATAATATAACTTAGGTCATTTAATTCATCCATTATGTGTGGGATTCTTAGTGGAAGTCTCCATGTTATAGTTTTCTTGTATCCTATAAGTGTTTTCCCAAACAAACCTATAAATGGCCATTTTCTAGGCCTGAGTGCACCTGTAGGTATAGTTGGGAGTGGCTACCTTCTCATGGAGTCATCTTAGGTAGGTCCCTAAGAAATTTTTGTGATTTTTAAAGACATAGAATTACCTAGTGTAGATTTTAAGCTCACATTATGATCTTTGGGTAAAAGAAACCACATTGAAAACTAAGAACTATAAAGAGCACTAAGCAACTTTAGTGTGTGGGAAACATGTTTTGGGGACCTAAAACACTAGGTTCCTTTATTTTTCCATTATAATTATCTTATAGGTACTAGAATCATAGTATTATTATCAAAGGTTCATATCTATCTTCCCTCAAACCTCATCTTGAATTTCTAAATCAAAATCACAAAAAGGGAGGAGCTCTCTATTTTCTAAACTTAGGGAAAAATTCCCAAATTTAGGCTCTTTATTTAGAAAAGTTTCTCAACACCATACTTAGATATCAAGGGTCTTAATCATGTTTAAATGCTAACATAAAACCTTACACTCTTCATGAAGATCAATATCTGTCGACCATCCCATCATACATCACCTCTAAAACTCTACAAATGATGCTTGTGGGTGCATACTTTTGAGTGTGAGGTAGATATATTATTACCTTAAGTAAGTTTTATGCCATTAAGAGATTAGGCTTCTCTCTATCAATTATGTAGGATAATTTTGACTTATTCAACCTCCATCTCCCTCTAAAAACTTGTAATAATAATCTTTACATGGCTACAAAAGCATTAGGATTCTTTACACAAAAGGAAACAAGTCTGTAGCCATAAACAAGCCTATAAGAGGCTTTCTAAGATCATGGACTTCACATACAAATAAGACAAAGGAAAATAAGGTGGAAATACCTTGGACATTTTTTATAAACACATTCGAATGCCCAAACCTATCTAATCAAATCAAAACATTTTGAAACAAGCTAAAATAAGGACACCTCATGAACATAGAAGCATAAAAAGCTGTCTGGATTATTAAGAATGATTCATAAAAGAAGATCCATGAAAATAAAACTTATTTCCATGAATTTGAATCAAATTAAGACCCCTTTCAACTCCCAAGAGCACTCCCTCCAAATCCACCTATACAGATTGTACCAAGTATCTAAAGTTGACTTTTCTTGGCTTACAAAGGCAAGAAAGAAGGAACAAAAGATAAAACTAAATTTTCTGACCCTTTTCATGAAAACCAATCATGGTAAAGAAATTAGGGAGCTAAAGAGACACATTCCCATGTTTTAAGGTGGATGTGGACTTCCCAAGTCCATACAAGTACCATTAAGGGGTTGTTTTGGAGGAATTTTCCCTATTTTCATGTATAAAACTACTTCTTGATTGCCATCTAACTACTTACTAGCATATTTTGACCTTATCCACATTTAAAACTTGCTTGGTGAGAAATTTTCTTCCATAACCAATTTGTACAAGTCATTTAATGAGCCAAAAATGTGGCACTTTTACCATATAAAACATAGCAAAGGGAAAATTTATGACTTATGAGCATATTAGAACATTTAAATGACCATATTAGGACATTTTGAAGATAATTTGAGTATTTGACCATGTTTGACCAAAGTTGACTAGAGTTAACTTTGGTTGACTAGACAAGTACAAGGAAGCTAGGCTTAGACCAAGGCTAGAGTAGGGATAGGTGAGGTTTTTAGACACACATGAGACCATTTTAGACATATAGGAACCTTTGAAAAAGTTTCAATATGTAGGGGTTGAACTAATTTAACTAAAACTCAAAGTTGTTCAACATTTTTGGCAATTCCTATGGGTAACATGATTGTATATGTTAAGGAGTAGCCTTATCGCATCCATTAGGCAAAGTGAGTCAAATGCACTCTAAAAAAATAGGGTCAAACCTTGACCTAACTAAAAATATAGTTGATTGACCTTAAAACACACAAATTAAATACAACACACATAAATACTAAGGAAACACATAAAGCAAAGGCACACTTATGCTACTAAGCACTTAGGGAACACAAGACATAGCACGAAACAAACTAATTATGTATATTTAGCCAAACTTACCTCCCCTCCTAGATTAAAAGGAAATTATATTAAATCTCCTTCTTCATGAGATGAATGAGGGTGCTAAGCATGCTTCCTTTTGTATGTATTGATAGATAGTTTATGCTACTTTCTTGATCCTTGGCTTAGCATGTCTTGTGATGGAGTCATCTCAAACAAGTCTCCAAGGCAAATGAACTCTTCTTGACCTTGAAAAGATACCCCATACTACTGCTCCTTTATTTCATCATGGTAGATTTGCATTTCCATAAATGGAATAGCCTTTTGAATGTCTTTGTCCTCCTCAAAGGCTTCATTGCTCTTTTCTTTTGTTACAGCCTCTTCAAACCCTTCAAGAAGTCTTGTATCATAGAATTCTAAGATTGTTTCTTGTTCAAACTCCTTGATGTTTGTAGGAGAAACTTCACATGTGGTTTTATTGGATGAATATTTTGTCACCAACTAACTGATGAGCAAAATAGGTCTCTTCAACCACAGCATAGGGAGATTGGTTGGCTAGATGTATAGGTTTATTACATCAAAAGGGGACAAATCTCTCATCTCATCAAGGGGAGGTTCCTTGTAAATATGCAGGAGCTATATACTATATATATATATATATATATATAAGTAGAAAATAACACTCAGGGGTAGGATAAACCATCCATCTCTCTTTTTTAAGAGATGATGTTAACAAATAGAGGATAAAATCTTGGTGAAAATGCTGAAGGCACTTCTCTTCTTTCAAAAGTGATCTTGCAAGAAACATCAAGAGTTCTTTCAGATAGTGACAAGTAACTGCTAACCAAAGACGTAGTAATCAGTAGACTGAGATGTAGCACAAAGTCTCCACCTCAACTAGCCAATAATGAGATACGAAGGACAATGAGGGTACAAAGTCATCCCAAGGTCCTTTACACAAAAATAAAATACAAAGGATAATGAGGGCACAAAGTCATCCCAAGATCCTTTACATAGGAATAGAAAGAAAACACACTAAAGGAAATTGTGGGGGCACAAAGTCTCTCCATAGTTGGCTTCAAGAAACCTTTCTGACTATTTTCACTAATTCTACTTATTTAATTAAATGGACAAAAAACATATTAAGGAAATAGACATAAGAACAATTTCCCCAACAACCAAGCTATTCCAACATAAAGTCTGAAAAGTCACTTGTTTTCTTATTCAAATAATGAAATATGATCAACAATCTAAGCTCAAAGTCTCAATAATGCCTTTCAATTTGGGTAGAGTTTTATTTTTGATAACAAAGAGAGATTCCTCAAAACAATAAGAGAGATTCCAATATATAGTGCTCCAAGAAAGACTTGGGTACTTTGTTTCACAAAAATGGCTTACGATGCATTCAATGCCTTTAATGCATTTTAAATTCTATCCATGGGTTATGCTGGAATCAAATGTCATTATTAATATGGGCTACCTAATGTGTGCACAGCTGTTCACTCTATTTAATGTAAAAAAATAGGCCACACCATTGAATGTTTGCACTCTTTGATGTCCACCTGGTGGACTAATTTACCTTTTAGAAACATATCCCATGTGTGGATATTTCTGATCTTTCTCCATCATTCCCCCTTTCTTGTCTATTCTTCCTTTTGGCCTCTAGGTCTTTGAATGCCTTCAGGTCCATGCTTAAGCCCTAAATTTGATGGTTGTGGGCATGTCATCCTCCTTAACAATTCCTTTATATCTTTCCCACTTGCTCTGGCTGCTTTCCACTGATATCAACAAGTGACACATGGCATGTTCTACTGTGAAACAAGCGAGGACACATGGTAACATCCACTTAACTTATAGAGGCTTTAGACCCCTTTTGAGAGTCTTGTATAAGATGACATGTGGTAGCTTCCACTGAGCTCCTAGAAACATTGTAGAAACATTCAGGACTCTTTTGGATCCATGCAGACATAGACACTTGTCATGCTCTACTTGACCTTAGCACCTCACTCGGGGCCCACCACAATCCTAAAGGAAAAACTATAGATGTTGACACATGGTGGCTTTTGTTTAGTTATAATGGAACATGTGGCATGTTCTACAGCTTTGAAACATATTAGAAACTGTGTCCCAGCAGATGACACTTGGTAGCTTCCACTTTGACTTTATAAGGGACATGTGGTAGCTTCTGCTGCACTTTGAGGTTTGATCTTTCCTAGAGGGAACTTGCCCTTCAGGGTCTTGAGAAATGGTCCACTTTTCTTAGTTAGAACCTCTTGCAAGGGTACCTACCCTTTGGGATCCGTCGGGTGGCCTCTAGCTTTAATTCCTTTGGTAGAATTTTCTTTAGGCTTTTCCTTTAGACAAAACTCTGAAGGAATTCCTTCAAACTTTTTGTCTGAAGAAAATGATCCTTGACAACTTTGCCTCGGGAACTTTTCTAAAGTAATTCCTTGTGTCCACCTTTACTCACTGCCCTCTACAAGGGCACTTGGCTTGGTTCACTTCCCTCCACAAGGGCACTTGGCTTGGTTCATTGCCCTCCGCAAGGGCACTTTTTACTTTGGCTTTGGGGTAGCCCCTTGAACCTTCTGATTGAATTGACTGATTGAACCAACTTTGGTTCAATGGTTCAATGGTTTAATTGGTTTAATATATTTATTTGACTAAGTCTTTTTTATCTCTTGAACCAAACACGTTGAACTATATGGTTGTTGAACATGTTAAACTATTGAACCCATTGAACCTTTGAACCAAAGTAATTCAATGGTTCAATGGTTCAAGCCTTCTTCTCTTTGATAAGTTTTTTGAAGCCATTGAACCTTGAAGTGGTTAAACTTTGAACCTTTGTTGACATGCTTAACTCTTACCAATGACGTTAAACCTTTGAACCCATTGAACCTGTTGAACCAAAATGGTTCAAGGTTCAATGGTTCAATGGTTCAATCCTTGCTTAGAAGCTTGTCGATGGACATTTTTGATTGAACCATGTCATTGAACCAACCTTGAAATCTCCTAAGTGTTGAGAGTTTGTTTCTTTCCTGCAGAGTCTGTAGATTTGAATTTTCAAAGTTCATAAAAATGAGTTCATAGAATTGGTAGAGTCCGTAGAAATGAGTTCATAGATTTCAACTTGTGAAGTTTGTAGAACTGAGTCCATAGATTTAAGCCTGTAGAGTCCATAAAATTGAGTCTGTAGAAATGAGTCCTTAGAACTTAGCCTATAGAGTCCATAGATTCAAGCCTGTAGAGTCCGTAGAAATCTAAAAAATCTTGAATAATAAAGAATTTGAATGCTCAAAACAATTTTAAAAAGGAAAGAGAGGATTTTGGTCTGTTGAACCAGAATAGTTCATATGTTGTCTCAAAAATGAGCTGACATTTTTGGGGACAATCGCTGGCTCTAGTTGGGGAACTTCCTTCAATTAAAAACTTGGAATAGCTGAGGGGAGTAAAAATTAGAATCTCCAGTGCCTTGAAGTATGCCATTGGGCCATGGAGTCATACTACCCAAAAATAAAGGTGACAAAAACAAAAACAAAAGCATAAAAATAGAACTAAAGACTATACAAATATACATATGTATAAGCTGATCTTATCTGATACTTCACAGATTGAAGTGCTTCAGATGTTTCCCACTATGAGGCAATGAAAATGGCATACCATCTTGATATTTCAACAAAAAACTATTTTCACCATTGAGCTAATGAATAGTAAATGGGCCTCTCAATAGGGAATCAAATTTCCCATGCATTCCCTTTGGTTCTCTTCTCTTATCCCATAACAGAACTTGATCACCAATCTATAAATTATAGGCTTTTGCTTTTTAGTCAAATAGATTCTTCGCCAGACTTTGATGCGTATCAATTCAATCCACCACCATAGTTCTATGTTCATTCAACTCAATCAAGTACATGATCCTCTTATCAATGGAGCTTTCATATGTTTGATCTTCAATTGCCTTAGCCAATTTCAATGCTAGTAATTCAAGGGTGATTGGTATCTATATATTGAGACCATAAAGAAGTTGGAAAGGAGACATACCAATTGCCCTTTTTGGTGTAATTCTATATGCCCATAAAGTATCAACCAATGCTTTATGACATGTCCTTTGGTTGTCATCTACCAACTTCTTAATGATAGTCATTAGGTTCTTGTTACTTGATTCAACTTGTCCATTTCCTTGTGGAAAGTAATCAAAAGAGTGGGAGAGGGTGATCCCATAGTAAAAATAAAACCAAGTAATCTCTTGGGAAGTGAAACAAGTTGTGTTGTCTATGAAAATATTGGTTGGGACCCCAAACCTAGAAATGATATTCTCCTTGAATAAATTGCACACTACTTCTGAAGTAGCATGCTTGGTTGGGATAGCTTCCACCCACTTGGTGAAGTAGTCTATGGCTGTGAAGACATAATCATGTCCAACACTTGAAGATAGGTTTACAACACCAATGAAATCACTTCCCCATTACTGAAATGGCTCTTCTATCACCATTGGCTTGAGAGGTAGGGCAGCCAATTTGGGTCTTCCAATAAACAGATGGCATAGTTCACATTTCCTTACCCACTTGTATGCATCTTGAAAAAGAGTAGGCTAGTAATACCTAGCTCATATAATATTGTGGGTAGTTACAGGAGCAAAGAAATGTCCTCCACAAGCTAGATTGTGGAAGGATTCTAGAAGTTTGTTATGCTGCACTTTATCCATGTAGTGAAGGAACACTCCATCAAGGCTCCTCTTATATAGGCCGTTGTCCTAGAGCACAAAATTGGTAGCTTTTAGTTTAATAGTCCTCCTTTTTTTATGAGATAGGTGGGTAGGACACTCACTGTAAGTAAGGAAATGAGTAATACTTGAATACCACTCATTCATGGTGGAGACAGAGACTGTTGGCATGTCTTCCACTTCTTTTTCTTCATGTCCTACTTCCTCAAGTCTGTTGTCAGCAATCAATTGACAAAGGCCCCTTCTTTGTACCAGTTTCATTGGTTTGATAACTAGATCAAACTCCTAGATTTTTGCAATCCAATTCCCCCTTTTGGTTCCAAACTCTTACTAAGTAAATATGGATTTAACTGTGGTTTCAAGAACCAAGGTGGTAGTGTGGGAATTCAAAATGTAAAAGTGAAAATGTTTTACTGCTTTGACCACTGCATAAGCATGCTTTTCCATGTTTTAATACTTTATCTCATGAGCTTTAAGAGGACAACCCATGAAGGATATGGAAGATCCCATACCTTCTTCATTCTGTTGAACCAAAATCACTGAAAGTGTGTTCTTAGAAGCATAACTGTATATGGTGAACTCTTTATTGTAGTCTAGATAAACCAAAATTGGGGCATGGGCAATGGCAGTCTTGATATCCTCAAATGTTGACTTGCCTTCTTCAGTCTAGCTAAAGGTGGTCTTTCCCTTCATCATGTTCACAATGTGTCAAGTCTTCTCAGAAAACTCAGGGATGAACCTTCATAAGAAATTCACCTTTCTGAAGAAAGAGTGAACAATAGTCTTACTTGTAGGCAAGGTAAGCTCTTGGATAGACTTGACTCTATCTAAATCAATCTTTATGCCTCCTTTAGACACAATGTGTCTGAGAATTTTTCTCTCTGTTACTCTAAAAATTGACTTCTTGGGATTCAAAAAAATCCCATTCTAGCAGCAGCGCTCCAGCACTTGTTATAAGTGGCGTATATGATCCAAACAATGCTTAGAAAAGATGGTCAAGTCATCAAGATAAACTATAATGAACTTACCCATCTCATCCTTGTAAGCAAGGTCCATTTCTCTCTAAAAGGTGGCACCAGAATTTATCAAGCCAAAAGGCATCCTTCTATATGCAAACGTGCCCCAAGGTGTGGTGAAGGTAATCTTGTGTTGGTATGCTTCACCAAGTTTAACTTGATTATATCTTGAGAAGCCGTCTAACATTAATAACATCTTTGAGCCAGTCACTATCTGAAGTACACTATCCATGATGGGCAAAGGATAGTTATCCTTTAAATATGATTGATTCAAATTATTGAAATCCACACAGATAAAAAAATTTCCATTCTTCTTCCTCACAGGGACTATGTTGGCAATCCATGTGGAATGATGGATTGGGAAAATTATCCTAGCATTCAACATTTTTTGTATCTCAAATAGAATAGTACCTGATATATTTGGATTATATTGCCAAGATTTCTACTTGTAAGGCACCAAATCATCCTTGAGAGGAATTTCATGGTGAATTTCCTTAGGCTCGAGCGACTTCATATCATCATAAGACTATGCCAAACCATCCATGTAATGGTGAAGTAGGTCAGTAAATTTGAGTTTCTTTTCTAGGGTACAGCACTTCCCAATGTTCACCATCTTGGAATTTTCCTTGTTACCCAAATTTATTTGATCAAACCCCTGGGAGGAGCATGAATCCATTTGTTGCTATTTGATGAACCTGTTGTGTTTGTCAAATAGTTTCTCAAGAGAAACCAGTCCCTTGGGAATTTTATTCCCTTTTAGCTGTAGGAATTTTTCACCTACATTTGAATTCATTTCAAGAGCTGATTCAAGTTTTTGGAGCTTATTGCCTTTAATGTGAAGGTGTTTGAAGTTGTCTTTTTGTTCCAAAAAGGCAATGATTTAGTTGTTTCCATTGAACACTTGCTAATAATTGGCATTATCAGGCACACTTAGTCTAAAGACCAATTTGATAGTGTACCTATTTCCTTTGAAGTCTAGGTGAGAAACTAAGAGAGTTGTTAAAATACCTAGTGCATCAACTCGATCATTGAATTCCTTGTGTATAGTAGAGATGTTGAAAGCATCAAAGATTTCAAGACTAGATTACGTTAATGGCATAATCTCTTATTTTTGGTTTGATATAGGTTCCTTACCTAGCAAACCACTAGTTTAGCATCTCCTTTGGCATGAAGGAGTTTAATGCCTTTATCTCAAGTAGCCTTCAATCCAAGTAATAGAGATTCATACTCAGTTGTGTTATTGGTGTTGTTGAACTGCAATGTGTATGAAGAAGGAAAAACATCTCCTTGAGGAGATATCAACACAATCCCAACCCCTGAGCTGGTAAAAGAATTCCTACCATAAAATTCTAGGATCCAAACATCATCAAAAACTAATCTTCTATTAGATTTTCCTTCATTAAAGAAGGAAGATCATTTTTCATCTGTACTACACCCTACTAATTCTTCTAATGTCTCATCTGAGTTAATTCTTGGATCGCCACCTTCAGGACTTTCATTTGCTAAAACATGAATATCCTCTGTGGTTAAGAAGTAGTCACCCATGACTAAAGATTCAAATAATATTTGAGCTATAGGGGCTGATGTCTGAGTGACAACATATTTTGATTCCTTTTTAGGAAGCAGCCTCTATATGATGCCTTTAACAGGGTCCTTGCTTCAGATAGGTCCATGCTCAGTTCTCCACTAGCATCCTTGCAAAAATTTCATCCAAGCATGATGTCATAGGATTCTAGGACATCATCCACCAGGACTATCATCTTGATTTTTTTATCTAGGAATGCTAGAAATGCAAATTGGACATCTTTGATTCATCCCAGCAGAGGTACTTATTTGTTCTCCATGGAAAAACATCTCCCAAAGGTTTTGGTCAGTGTGAGTCCAAGATATTCTGCCACCTTGGTAGGCATGACATTGTCAGATGCACCTAAGTCCATGATGCAATTGCTCAATTTGTGACCATTTATTAACATGCAAACATAGAAAGGTTCTATTTTCCTAGGGGCAGCTAGAGGAGTAATGACAAGATTGTTTAGGATGGACATGTTTTTTAGGGGATCATGAGTTACTTTTTTAACATCTTGTCCCACAGGGACAACTTTATTCTTCGCACACTCCACCAACCTATCTAACTACTCAAGATTGGATTGTAAGAATTCAAATTCAGATGTTTGAATTTTGGTCTTCTTGACATGGTTGATTATGTCAAATGACTGAAATGGACTAGGAATAGAGGAAGAAAGTTCATCTTTCTATTTTTTAAGAGGGGTGGTACTAGTATATGGAATTGAAGTTGGAGATGGAGGAATGCTTGATGTACTTACCTTTCCTACAATCACTGGGTCCTTTGGCTAGAAAGGTAGAGTGGTTCCACACTTAACAATTGAAATTGCTGATTGAGGTTGCTCCTCTATCTTCTCTTTATCAGTTTGCTGGGGTGACTGGTTCTTAGACTAGGTGAATATAACATATGATCCATCAACTGCTTTACCTTTACCTCTAGGTTCATCCTATTAATTTAGGAAACCAATGTTGGAGTCACCAACTAATTCTTCCTGGCCTTCTACAAGGAGATCAACATCATTTTCTTGGTTCAATTCAGGCTAGAAAGAGAAATCAAATTCTATTTCAAGATATCCAACTATTGAATTGGTTAGTGGTGCTTCAATGGCAAGTTTTGCCTATGGAGGAGGAAGATGATTTGGTTGTCCTTGATTCCTGGTAGCATTACCTTGGTATGACTGATTGGAGAATGTCCTTCTTGGTATATCTCTGTATGAAGGAGCTGAAGATATCCCTTGTGCCATTTACTTCCTTAAAGCTAGCAACTCATTTGCCAGCTTCTACACCATTAGATTAGTGGTAATTGTAGATGGATATTTAGAAGATGAAAATGATTTACCTCTATTAGGATCTCTCTTTATCTTTCTTGCTAAGATAAGGTCATCTTCCACCTCAATGGTCAAATCTTGAGCTACAGCAAGGTCTATTTGGCCAGCATGTCTTAGTATAAAACTCACTTCAGGAATCTGATAGTTGATGAAGAAACATTTGAGGTTTTTAGGTGTTGGCTGAGCAATTACAGGAATCTTGTTCCTCAGTTTATCAAACTTGGCAATGAAATCCCTCATTGGTTCATGAGGCTCTTTCTTCATTTTTGTGAATTGAGCCAACAGGGCATGTGCATCTTCTGTAGGCTTGAATCTAGCTTCAAATTTGGCTTTGACAGTGTTCCAATCAATCACAGTCTGGGCCTGTAGATGATAGAACCAATCTATAGCAACACCTTGTAAATTTTCCTTGAACAGTCTGATTGCTACATCCTCATACTCCATACCTATTACGCCATAGGCTATGCTGAAGGCTACAATATGTTCATCAAGATGAACCTTCCCATCACCATATAACTTGGGGAAATTTTTCTTTGAAGTGCATTGTAGCTCATGTAGAGGTGGAGTTAAATTGAGTGGGCCAAAAGAGTTACCCCAAGGACCTTGAACTGCCATAGTATGACTATCGAAAGGTGGAATAACAAATCTTAGAGGGGTAAGTATTGACAAAGCTTTATTAATAGTAGAAATGGAGGCTTTGCCTGGTAATGGAGACTTGACTTTAGTAGGAGGAAAACTCCTCATTTGTTGGAGGTGAGATGGTGAAGGAAACAGATCAAAATTACATTGTTGTACTAACTCGAATACAGGGTCAACAATACCTTTAGACCTTTAGCTTTGCATATACCATGGATTTGCCAGAGTGTAAAAATAAAAAAGGGAAAAAACTGACCCTACTTTAGCTTGAAGCTTAAGGCTTCAAACTGTGCATTCTATCCTAGTTGGCATGGAGGTGGAGGGAGATGGTAAGGCTACAATGATAATGAGTAAGACATAAAACATAGTTGCTAGAGTCTATAATGGATAAGGGCAAGGACTGCTTCAATTTGAAACTTGAGGCTTCAAATTGCATGTAAATCCTCACCAAAGTTGCCAAAAATTGTTGGGTGAATATTTTGTCACCAGCTAACTGATGAGAAAAATAAGTCTCTTTAACCACAGTATAGGGAGATTGGTTGGCCAGATGTGCAGGTTTACTGCATCAAAAGGGGACAAATCTCTCCTCTCATCAAGGGAGGTTCCTTGTAGATATGCAAGAGCTATATACTTTATATATAAGTAAAAAATAATACTCAAGGGTAGGATAAACCATCCATCTATCTTTTTTTAGAGATGATGTTGACAAATAGAGGAGAAAATTTTGGTGAAAACATTGAAGGCACTTCTCTTCTTTCAAAAGTGATCTTACAAGAAACATCAGGAGTTCTTTCAGATAGTGACAAGTAATTGGTAACCAAAGGCGTAGTAACTAGCAGATTGAGATGTAGCACAAAGTCTCCACCTAAACAGCCCAAGAGTGAGATACGAAGGACAATGAGGGCACAAAGTCATCCCAAGGTCCTTTACATAGAAATAGAATACGAAGGATAATGAGGGCACAAAGTCATCCCAAGATCCTTTATACAAGAATAAAAAGAAAACACACTAAAGGCAATTATGGGGGCACAAAGTCTCTCCACAGTTGGCTTCAGGACACTTTTCTGATTATTTTCACTAATTTTGCTTATTCAATTAAATGGACAAAAAATGTATTAAGGAAACAGACATAAGAACAATTTCCCCAACAACCAAGCTATTCCAGTAGAAAGTCTAAAAAGTCACTTGTTTTCTTATTCAAATAACGAAATATGATCAAAAATTTTGAGCTCAAAGTCTCAGTAATACCTTTCAATTTGGGCAGAGTTTTGTTTCTGATAACAAAGAGAGATCCCTCAAAACAATAAGAGAGTCTAATATATAGTGCTCCAAGAAAGACTTGGGTACTTTGTTTCACAAAAATGGCTTATGATGCATTTAATGCCTTTAATTCATTTTAAATTCTGTTCATGGGCTATGCTAGAATCAAACATTAATTTTTAATATGGGCTACCTGATGTGTTTCTTGATGTGTACACAGCTATTCACTTTATTCAATGCAAAAAAATAGGCCATGCCATTGAATGTTTGCACTCTCTGATGTCCACCTGGTGGATTGCTTTACCTTCTAGAAACATATCCTATGCATAGATATTTTTGATCTTTCTCCATCATTCCCCCTTTCTTGGTTGTTCTTCCTTTTAGCCTACAGGTCTCTGAATGCCTTCAAGTCCATGCTTAAGCCTTAAATTTTATGGCTGCAAGCCCAACATCCTCCTTAGTAATTCCTTTGTGTCTTTCCCACTTGCTCTAGCCACTTTCTACTGATCTCAACAAGTGACACATGGTGTGTTCTACTGTGAAATAGGTGAGGACACGTGGCAGCATTTGCTTAACTTATAGAGGCTTTAGACCACTTTTGAGAGTCTTGTGGAAGATGACACGTGATGGCTTCTACCAAGCTCCTAGAAACATTGTAGAAACATCCAAGACTCTTTTTGATCCATGTAGATGCAAACACTTGTTGCACTCCACTTGACCTTAGCACCTCACCTGGGGCCCACCACAGTCCTTATGAAATAAAAGGAAGAAACTATGGATGTTGACATGTGGCAACTTCTGTTGAGTTATAACAGAACACATGGCATGTTTTGTAGCTTTGAAACATATTAGAAACTATGTCTCAATAGACGACACTTGGCAACTTTTGCTCCAAATTTATAAGAGACACATGACAGCTTCCACTGCACTTTGAGGTTTGATCTTTCCTAGAGGGAACTTGCCCTTTGAGGTCTTGAGAAACGGTCCACTTTCCTTAGTGAGAGCCTCCTTCAAGGGTACCTACCCTTCAGGATCCTTTGGGTGGCCTTCATCTTTAATTCCTTCAAAAAAAAATTCTTCGGGCTTTTCCTTCAGATAAAAGTCTAAAGGAATTCCTTCAGACTTTTTGTTCGAAGGAAATGATCCTTAACAACTTTTCCATAGGAACTTTTTTGAAGGAATTCCATGTGTCTACCTTTACTCGCTGCCCTCTTCAAGGGCACTCAGCTTGGTTCGCTACCCTCCATAAGGGAACTTGGCTTGGTTCATTTCCCTCTATAAGGGCACTTTTTCCTTTGGCTTTGGGGCAGCCCCTTGAACTGACTGATTAAACCAACTTTGGTTCAATGGTTCAATGGTTCAATCAGTTTAATATCTTTATTTGACTAAGTCTTTTTTATCTCTTGAACCAAGTTGAACCATTGAACCCATTGAACCTTTAAACCAAAGTGGTTCAATGGTTTAATGGTTCAATCCTTCTTCTCTTTGATAAGTGTTTTGAAGTTGTTGAACCTTGAAGCGGTTGAAGTTTAAACCTTTTCCAAAGTGCATAACTACTACCAATGATGTTTAAACTTTGAACCCATAAAACCCGTTGAACCAAAATGGTTCAAGGTTCAATGGTTCAATCCTTACTTAGAAGCTTACCGATGGACTTTTTTGATTGAACCAAGTCATTGAACAAACCTTGAAATTGCCTAAGTGTTGAGAGCTTATTTCTTTCCTGCAGAGTCCATAGATTTGAATTTGTAGAGTCCATAGATTCTAACCTGTGACTTCTATAGAATTGAGTCCATATATTTAAGCTTGCAGAGTCCATAGAGCTGAGTCCATAGAAATGAGTCCTTAGAACTTAGCCTGTAGAGTCTATAGATTCAAGCCTACATAGTCCATAGAAATCTAAAAAATATTGAATAATGAAGAATTTGAATGCTCAAAACAATTTTAAAAAGGGAAGAGAGGATTTTGGTTTGTTGAACCAGAATAGTTCATATGTCATCTCAAAAATGAGCTGACATTTTCAAGGACAATAGGTTCTATAATAAATCTTCAAACTAGTTTCAAAAGACTCATAGTATTCATAAATTAATCCATCATGATTTAGACTCCCTTGATGGTGATACCTCTCAATACCTACTTGCTCCTCAACATCTTGGGCTTGTTTTCCTAGAAGTCTTGCCTTCTCACTGTATTCATATTCTTTGAATATTTTCATATAAGTATGCCACATGTCTTCTTCTTGGAACATACGAATTTTATTACAATGTCTTGTAGTTAGCCCCAAAGGAATTCAAGGCCCCTTAAGGCTTTCCACTTTATTGAAAATGTCTTCAAATCTCTACCACAAGTCATCATCCTCTCTTTGATCATCATCATGAAGGAACACAAAAGAAAAAGTTCCTTCCTCTTCTTCTTTGGATTCCAAAATAACTTCTTCCAAGACTTCTACTTCACTACAAGTACGGTCCTCTTCCACATCATCACAATATTATGTTTCTTCATAAGGAGTCAACTCCTCCTCATCATCAATCCAATCTAAAATCTCCATCTCCTTCTCCCTCTTAGTGGTACCAATACTAGGCATCTCAAAATCAAGAATTTTAGCCCAAGAAGGCTTCCAAGGAGCAATGTATTCCTCACTATTATAATCCATATTAGCTTCAATGACTTCATTTTCTTCAATCTTTCCTTGCATAGATGAGAGATTCTGCATTTTGAGTTCTAATTCCTTAATTCTTTTAACAAGACTTTCCTGAAATAACTTCTCTTGGGGGAAGATAAGATCTTCATTTGGAAAAGAAGTAGAAAGAAATTGAGATGAAGGGTAAAAGTATTTTTGAGGAAGGGTGGGAGGGAATTTAGTAGGTTCAATTTTATTTTCACTTCCAACTTCTCCACTTAGACATTCTTTATCATTCTTTCCACCAGGTACCACTACTTCTTTCCATCATCACAAGCAAGCCTTAAAGGGTTCTTCATGAGGTTGGGATAAAAATGGAGGGGTAAATTATTGGATTAGGAAACTTGGGATTTCATTGGGCTTATCATCTTGTCTCAAACTTGGGAGAGTAGGCTTAGGAAGTCTTTTATTTTATGCTACCATGATGGATTGTGTCAAATGTTGATTTGACAACTCAATCTCCTTGTCAACGGGCCTCCAACATTAGCTTTCTTCTCTCAAAATATTCTCCAATTAGGTTATGAGATGGATTAACTTTCTCAACAATGGTATCTTCCTTCCTTTGGATGCTTTTTTAGATAGAATTATAAGAAGGGAAACTTTGGGGATGCATGAAGGACTTCGGGCATTTTGAAGCATGATTAGATTAGCATTTTGAATGGGTATAATTAATACACATTAAGGCTAATGTGGGGTGTATTAGAGATACCAATACTGATCTGGTTCATGAGCTTTCAACCACTCCTCTAAGTGTAAAATTAGACCACAAACATCAAGTGTTTCACCTATAAGACCTTGCCAATTAGCTTTCTCAATGGGCATCCATTATCTCTTGACTAGTCCTAGAGCATCCCTCACATTTTTGACACAAAAATTAGGGATGACTTTACCACAACCATTTCTAGTATCAAGGTCTATCATATAGTCCTTATATCCAATGAGAGTCTTCTTTAAACTTACAATGGATTGACTTGGAGAAAAACTAGGTGAACCAGGTGAAACATAAGCTTGGGAAGGCTGATTATAGGACGGATGCAAATCATAACAGGGCTGAATATGGTCATATTGGCATTGAAAATACTAACCAAATAATTTTTCATATTGATATGGGATAGGCAAATCTAGATATGTCTCACCAACTTGTGTTAAGACAAATTCAACATTAAAATTATCCATGAATCATTCACGAGAAGTGTATAGAATAATAAAATAGTTTTAATTAGATAACATGGACTATTTAATGAGTATATTTGTGCTTGGAGTCACCATTGGTTCTTAGTTTAATTTCCTCAAAATTTTGATATCTTGAGGAGAACACCAAAACTCCTCAAGGAATAGACTATCAAATCCCACTAGGCATGCCAAAAACTATTGTCACTTGAAATTGTACCCCTTAAGAAGATGTTTCAACTCTCCTTGTTCAAGTAGCACAATAGAAACACCTTAGGGATATCAATGACCCAAATTTGAGGTGAGTCTATAGATTTGGGATAATTTCCTTTATGTACCACTTAGGATTGAACCTACTACTAACTTTGGTGGGTGAAAAGGGAGAGAGATAATTGAAAACAAATATAATCTAGGGGAGGTGATACACCAAATAGATGGTCTACTCACACCACTTAAAATTCACTTAGAACTAAAGATAATCCTACACATACACTTCATCCAATTAAACACTCCTCTTCTACATCAATGTTTCAAGCATGGGCTCTTGAAGAGAGCTTGGGCTAGGAGGACTTAGGCAATAGGTTTTATAGAAACACTAGTGAATAAGCTAATCACTATACCTAAAATCCAAATTAGACACTTCTTAATAACCTTAAAAAGAGAGTTTTCAAATTACACAAGGCACTAAGAAGGATAACATGTCAAGGTAAGAAAATACACTTGCACAAGACCAAAAACCATAACATGCACTTAGTGAAATCATGAATGAGGTAAAACAACATTCTTTATTAGTTCAGGGTAAAATTTAAGCAGGGCTTCACCATATATAGGTGGAGAGATGTCTAAAACAACCAAAAAGGGTAAAATATATAGGAATTGTTAGAGAAGAGAGATAAAGTGAAGCTCAAGAGTCACCAAGACATTTGTCAAGCAAGGAAAATGAGTTATAACAACATGAAATCAAGCATGAGATAGGTCCTACAAGGAATTATTGACCAAATTTGACCCAAAGTTAAATTTGTATCAACCCTTACTATTTCTGAACTTTTAAGAAAGTTCCCATTTGAATTATAGGGTGTCATGTAAGTCTATTATCTTATTCATCCTCTCCCTAGTCCTTGTTGAGGTCCACCCCTTATGCACTAGGCGAGCTAACTTGAGTCAAAGGTTGGTCAACCCTATTCAAAGTTATTCAAATGGATAATATGTGTTTAAAATATCATAAGGTGGTCCTAAATATGTTTTAATATGTTTACAAATCATAAATTGGCTATAGGTTATGTCTCATATGGAACAAGGGGCCTTTTGGCAATTTTTTACCCCATTTAATGAAATGTATGGATTTTTATACAAGAAAACTTGACACCAAAGTGATTTTAA
Source organism: Torreya grandis (assembly GCA_037957365.1). Lineage (NCBI taxonomy): Eukaryota > Viridiplantae > Streptophyta > Pinopsida > Cupressales > Taxaceae > Torreya > Torreya grandis. The sequence goes on along the minus strand of JARHVA010002967.1, from coordinate 818,144 downwards.
ACATTAATCATGTCAATATCATGTTAGGAATAGTTTTTTTCTAGGAAATAAGTAGTTATGTTTAATGCATGGTAGTTTTCCCTCAAAAATAGGATCTTTTGGGCACTTATATGGACTTCCCAAGTCCATCATCAACGAAAAACGTGGGAGTAGTAACTCTTCACCTCCCATCATCCATTTTAATGCTTATTTTTCAATAATAATGCAAAATTCTCATCGATAACTTGTTTTCTTCTATCTTCACTTGGCAATCAAAGAAGGAATAACTTCATGCACTTGGCATGGGCCGTAAAAGTGGAATTGGGAGGAGTGATTCTAGGGATATATATTAAAATGAATTTAATTAATTTTAATTAAATATCTTAATATTTTGTGCATTATCCTTTATGAACCATCAATTTGATCCCATATAATTTTTTATGCATGTTCAACCATGAGGGGGTCACTATTTGAGCTTGTCTCAAAATTTCTTGTTTTGGATTGATGGATTTGGGTGTTTTAAATGTCTCCAAATTATTTTAAATATGTTTCCATGCTTCTTATTGTTTTGTAAAGTAAAATTTTGTGATAAATCCTCTTCTAAGCTTATAAAATGGCTAATTTGCATTCACAATCATCTCATTACTTTGAAAATGTTTCCTTCACATTGGATATAATGTTTGTATGTTGTTTTATAAATTATCATATTATATTATGAGTATTAAAGTGTTGTAAATCACTCTTAAGGTGTATTTAAGAGCATTCATTGCATGATTATTGTCATTTCATGGCTTCCTTTTATGTCTCAGTCATAAAACTCCACCTATAGGAGCATGATGATGTCATAAGTATGAGTTTGAAGGTTTTACATGGTTATTAATCTCTTGGGACCATTAATGAGAATTGAAATGCTGTATGAAGGCATGTAGCTACTTCAAACTTACAAACTTAGAGAGTGGTCTAAGTCTGCCTATATGGGAGGAGATAACCATCTATAACTGATGTAATAGATAAGCCTTTTAGAGGTATTCCAATATTTAATCAATTCATTTTTAGTCTCATTTCCATGAAAAAGGCCTAGACACACCTATTGACAATTCTATTTGACTAAGAGAAGTGTCAAATCATAAATTGGAACCTTGGACTGTACTTAGGCCCTTTTACCCAAAAAACACCAAATAGAGGCCTAAGGGTTTTTCTCAAGCTTATCAAAGTACATCTACAAAGGGATTTGAATCTTAAGATTGGGTGGAGGTATAATCCATAGACCAAAAAATGACCTCCCAAATTTTTACGGATAAATGAATAGTGAAAGGTGGTCATTTATACCCTCAAAGATGGCTAGAAAATCACTGAAACAAGGCAGTGATATCTACAAGATAGTGATCAAAATGTTAATTTGCATCCCATCTTTGTGTTCTTGGACTATGATATAAAGTTATATGATTCTAGTGGTTTAAATGATTCTTTAAAGGTAATAAAGCATGATAAAAGTTAAATCCAATGTCTTGAAACCCTAATGCATACTTTGTCCACAGATAGGACTGTGATAGTGACCTATAGGCAAAAAATTTTAAGGTTTGTGAAATAGGAATGATCATGGATGAGAGGAGAAAATTTGATAGTGTGTGAACAAATTACTACCTCCAAAGCATGATAAATCACCATTATCAAATCCATTTTTCCCTATAAGATACCTATAGGCCTAGAATGAATGAAAACTAGCGACATATAGATGAGCAAATAGTGAGGTGAGATGATGGACCTTGTAGGCATCTTGAGGCACTTTTAGGGATAAAAGAGGTTAAAAAGGAAAACTGAGTAAATTTTAGGATCTAAAGGATTTACCAATGCATCCATAAATACCAATCTTATGCCATTCCCATCCTATAACAACCTATAAGTAGGGTATTAAGACTGTCTCAGTCTAAGAGGACAGTGAGTAATTGAAAGGCCTAAAAGGGTCAAGAAGGTTAGGTTTAGAATGTTTATAATTGGAATAAATAGGGGAACCAAAATATTTTATAAAATTCATTTAAAATTTCATTAAAAACTCCAAATAAATTCAACAAAGAAAGGAGATCCCCTACCCACGGTCACAGTCAAACAATGACATACGCAAGGGAGGAACCTATGAGAGTTTGGTGCCTTAGCAAGCAAAGGAGAGTTTCAAAAAAAATTGAGGTGGATTAATAATGATAAAATTAATGAAATAATATTTATATAACATCCTAAATCCACCAAAGACACTTTTTTCATAAGCAAAATAGGCTTAGTCCATATAGGTAGGGTTGGGAAAGCCTTGTTCTAAGAGATGAATTTGGGGATTTCACCTAGGAGAGAGATTTTTAATGGATTAATAGGTTAAAAAATCATGTAATTAAGGTAAGGAACATGTATTAACACATTAAGTTCATCAAATAGGTTTTAAAATAACATTCATGAGGAGGTTTAAATAAGAACATGTAAAAATAAGGTTTTTCACCTCTTTCTTGAAAAAATTGGGATGGTTGAACCCCCTAAACATGTAATTGGACCAAAAAAATTAGTAAAATTTATAAATATTAAATTTTTTATCTTAAAAAATATTCAATTTTCTCAAACAAATAGGGAAATATGCCTCTATTTTTTCTCAGAGGTAGGTCACTCCTTGCATGCACAAGAATGGCAGTTTTTGGGAAAAGTGTTGGATAATGAACCAAAGGGAAATATAATCAATTTTTGAGGTTTTAATATCTGTGTAAAACATATATAAACATTATAAACTAGACTATAAGGTTTTAATACCAATTATATGGCCTAGACAAGAAGGTTTGTAGGTAGACCTAGTAGGAAGGCATGCAAACCCAATCCCAAATGAGATGTCACTTCAAGTTATAACTTTCTCCAAGAAATATAATGTTTTTTATGATGATTATAGTGTTAATTAAAAGGTTTTAATTATTAATTAAGTCATTAAATGTGATAATTATGGTCTTTTAGTTCACAAAGTGTAAATAGACTTATTGGCAAGGCATAGGCCTAAAGCCAAACAGGGGTCAATTTCCATTTCAAGCTTTTGGAAATCCATTATAACAGTTGGAGGAGGTTTTTAGGGTGTATATATAGGTTTTACACCTAATTTATTGCAAATAAAGTCTCTATGAAGCCATTTTTTTCTTAAAAAGCATTTAAACCCCACTAATAAGTAAAAAATGAGCTTGAATGTCATCTTCAAGTGATTAGAACTTCCACCAAGATTTTAATGGGACCTTGAGACATCAAAGGAATTTTAATAAGTATATTTAAAACCCATAAGTTACATTTTATCATAACTCTGATGTGCCATGGCTATGAACAAATGCTAAGAATGAAAACCACTTCAAAACCCTTGCAAACCCTCCATAGTGACCTGATTGGGAAGGTGAGACAATTTGATTATCCATATTGATGTATTTTACAATTAGTGATGAATATAATTTGTTTAATACTCCATTAGGATCACAGCCATGGGATTTGATTATATAGAACTATATGGAATAGGGAAAATAGGTCTTATTTTAACCATTTTTGGTGTTTTTTAGGCATGGTGAACTTTCAAAAGGCCAAATAACTTTTAGAGGAAGGTTTAGGAATTTTTATAAGTCATAATGGTCATTTTATAAATTTTATAAGCTCCTAAGTTATCTTACTATTTCTCTCAATTTAGCCAATCTAGTGAGCCAGCTAAGAGAGACTTAGAGAAAGTGATGGATCTTCATTTTGGGAGCCTTTTAAGGAAAATTTCGTGTAAATGATGGCATGAACATTCCTTAAAAATTTAATTCCTTTTATTTTATGGATAATATTTTAGTTTTGTAGAGATTTAATGTCACAAGTGTGAGAGGTGAAGGGAAAATGCCATTTTGAGACTACCAAGTGTGATCATGCATGGAAAAAATGATGGGAAGGGTCAAGATCCTCCAAAATGAATTTTATGGATTATTATTAATTAATACTACTCATATTAATCATAAAAATTCATCATTTTTAGGTTTAGGATAGTTTTTTAAGGCCAATCATGGAAGGTAGTTTTCTATGCATAGAAAAGGAGTTTCTTGACTATTTATAGGTCTTAGATGATTATAAATGATGTTTTTAAATCCTAACATGATATTTATCACTCCATCCCTATCTATCATTAATTTTTAGCTGATATTCATGTTGGTGACACATGTCCTTGTGCCTCTTCAACTTCTCTTCTCTCTCTCTTCCTCAAAGCTCTATAAATTGAGTCATTTTGGCCATTGTAAAGGGACCAAATTTTTGATCTGGTGAAGCCATATTAAATTGAAATTAAAATTTTATTTTTATCATTGAAACAAGTCTAATTTTTTTTTGTGAATATTTTTCCTAAGTGTGTGAGTGATGTATAGTGGAGCTAAGTGATAGTATCATCCTTACTGCCTCTATCCTTCATGTTCAAGAAAGAGTTATGATGTTAACAGGTCATGTGAAGTGTGTTGAGTGTAATAATATCTCTTTAAAGTATGAAATTATATCTATAGTGTGTAATATTCCCTCTAGGTCAATTATCTTGTTGATTATCCAAAACATGTTACCTCCACATTGAAATACTATGTTAGGATCCCTCAATGCATAGAATTAGTCTTGGAAAGCATTGTTGTTTAGTATAAGTATGATAGTCTATGGGATATATTATTGGTGGATAACCTCTCTAGTATAGTTTCAATTTTATGCAAACTCTTAACTCTTTTCATGAACAATATTTATATTAGGTGATAGGCACTTAGAGAATAATTTAGGGAGCTAGCCCTTTCAATCCTAGAGATTCATCTCTCCTATAAGTTCCCAAAAAATTGAGAGATGATTAAATTTTGCCTAAAATTTAATGAGTCTCATATATATTCCTAGAGTGCATAATTTTATGACAATAGTAACACAAAGACAAATGTCCCTCAGACTCACTTAACTCCATATGTGGTGTAGATGCTCTCTCATGCATATGAAATTGCCCTCCTGACTTTCCCTCATTAGAATGCCTCATCACTAAGTATGGTTAGGTATATTTATTGATCTAAAATTTAGGGATTACTAACAAGCCTATACATGCATTAGAATGGTCTAAAACCATCCATATATTTTTTTAATGAGCAATCATCTCTAACAGTTGAAAATGACTCTCTCTCTCATGTACCTCTCACACTTGGAACACAAAATGATTATAATTTTACAATATAATCCATGAAAAAGGAAAAATTACACCTATCAAGAGTGTACAAGTCATCAAATTCATGAATCAAGCCTTAAAAGGCTTACCAATTGGAGTTTCACCATTTTCACTAAGTGCTCACTACTTGTACACTGTGACTAGTTGAGATGAAGAAGGTAGAAGACAAACTTAAGAGTTTAAATAAATCCATCTATGGACATGAGGACTTAGAACAAGTCTGAATCTCTCTCCTAAAAGTGGTTTCATCTTTTTAAACCTATCCATACCTATAATACACACAAATCTATCAAAATAAGCCATATTATACATCTTTTTTATAAGCAGGATACAACTCAGTCACATGGGGTAGGTATCTAGAGATTCCTATATAGCTTCAAGTCATTTTACTAGCCTTTACACTATATTTGGATGCTCCATTTGCTTCATCTTTCCAATCAGGTCTCTAGAGAGGGTTTTAGAGTAGTTTTAGGTCTTAGCCTTTGTTCATAAAGACCAAACATTGGAGTTATAAAATAATGCCACTTATGGCTTCTTGAGGACCCTCTCCAACATATCTAAACACCCTAAGTCTCCATTCATAGTATCATGGGATTTCTAAGCATTCTAAGTTGGCCACTAGAACTCCTTTAGCATTTTGCATAGGCCTGTGTGCACTTTAAACCAAGATATGGCTTCTTGGTAAACCCCCCTACATAATTAAGGATTAAAAACTTCTATACACATCCCAAGGTCAGTTATCAATCATCAAAATAGCTCATCAAGAGATAGAATAAAAAATGACCCCCCTTTTGACACTAGGCCTATACCTTACTCCATAAATTTTCCTACAACATGAGACTCATGATATTCTTCACATTTTTCCTGCAACAAAAAAGATTCATACATATCTAAAACCATATCATATACATGTTAAAACTTGTTAGATAGCCTATCTAAGGCTAAAAATGTGAAAGGCTCTCAAATTGGCTACTAGGCCTTAATTTTGTCCATTAGATTGACTATAACCCTAGATGGTTTAGAGCACATAAATTGATTTATTACCTCTAAATAAGGTTTTCCATGTGTTATTATATTTGTTCCAACTTCACATAATTCTTGGAATGGTCTCCTCAGCATCTGGTTCACCTATGTCCTCATTCCAAAGTTACAAGTTTTGTGCAAACAAAAAAGTGTCCCCTATCTGAGAAAAAATATAGGGTACTTCCCCTATTTTCCTCAAAAAAAACCATTGGAGGGGATTATTAAACTATAAAATATGTTTTATGCAAATTTTAAAATATTGGTGATGAGTCTAGGCCCTTGAACTTCCCCAATTTCCAAGGTAGACCTTTTCAAGATAGTCTATGCATAGTATTTTGTAAGAAGATTGTGTTTCATGTTTTGGGGTGATGCCTATAGGTGTAAATGTGACTCATATAACATTGATCATCACTTTATTAAATCCTATTTTAAATCCCCTGAGATCACCAATCATGTGTTTGAAACTAGTGTTCTCCTTTGAAAAAACCTATGACATTACTTTAGTCATCAAATACTATTCACTATCCCTTTGCTTTTGGACCCCTATAGATTATTTTCACTCTTTTGAGACCTGATAAAAATGTGAAATTAATATATATTTAAACATAAAAATAATAAATAATTGACCAATTATTATTCTTTTTACTGCACCTACAACTATTTGGGTTCATATCTGAGCTCCCTTTCACCATGACTGAGATAGTCTGCTTGCCTGACATAACACAATCAATTATGTTCTACCTTGAAGGGGTGTTTAAAATGAATAAATATTAAAATAGTCTTTTAAAAACATATAAATAGTCCCCTTGTGTCACTTTTCTATTTGTCTATGCCAAACCTCCCAAACATAGTCTCCTTTAGCACCAAAAAAATCCATTCTTAACTCAGTGCTTGTATCACCATATACAAGGTTTTAGATGGTGTTAAGGCCTTAATAATCTATATTAGCTTGGAATTTATTTATAATGGTATATATACTAATTTTATATCTATTATAATTGGTTTGAAACTATCAATCTCATCCTTAGTACTTACCATCACTCTAACATCTTCAAACTGACTCACTAGTCTGCCTAGATGTAAGTGTCAAAATTATGCTTGAAGGAGGCCTATAGGTGAGTGTTTTGTCCTTATGATACCTGTACCAGGCATCTTAGGATCTAAATTAGGTAATTTAATTCATCCATTATGTGTGTGAGTCTTAGTATATGTCTCCATGTTATAGGTTTCTTTTAGCCTATAAGTGTTTTCCCAAACAAACTTGTAGGTGGCCATTATCTAGGCCTAAGTGCACCTATAGGTATAGTTGGGAGTGGATACCTATTTATGGAGTCATCTCACGTAGGTCCTTGAGATATTTTTGTGCTTATTAAAGACATAAAATTACCTAGTTTAGATTGTAATCTCACATTGTGATCTTTGGGTAAAACAAACCACTTTGAAAATTAAGAATTTTAGAGAGCACTAAGCAAATTTAGTGTGTGGGAAACATGTTTTGGAGACATAAAACACTAGGTTCATTTAGTTTTATATTATAATTATCTTGAAATTAATAGCCCCATAGTAGGACTATCAAATTTTCACAACTATCTTTCCTCAAACCTCCTCTTGAATTTCTAAATCAAAATCACAAAAAGGTAGGAGCTCTCTATTTTCTCAACTCAGGGAAAAGTTCCCAAATTCAAGCTCTTTATTTAGAAAATATTTTCAACACCATACTTGGATATCAAGGGTCTTAATCATGATTATATTATAACATATAGCCTTACACTCTTCATGAAGATCAAGACCTATCAACCATCCCTCCATACATCACCTCTAAAACTCTGCAAATGATACCTATGGGTACATACTTCTGAGTGTGAGGTGGATTTATTATTACCTTCAGCAATTTTTAGGCCATTAGGATATTAGGATTCTCTCTATAACTTGTGTAGGATCATTTTAAATTTTTCAACCGCTATATCCCTCTACAAACTTGCAATTATAATCTTTAGATGGCTACAGAAGCATCAAGATTCTTCATAGAGAAGGAAACAAGTCTACAGCCATAAGCAAGCCTAGAAGAAGATTTATAATCTCATGGAATCCACATACCAAGAATAAAAAATAAACCAATGTGGAAAGACCTTGGACATTTCTAAGAAACACCTCTAAAATCCCAAATCTATCAAATAAAAGTAAAACATTCTTAAACAGGACCCCTCATGAATGTAGAAGCATAAAAAGTTTCCTGGCTTCATAAAAATAATTCATAAAGGAGGATCCATGAAACTCAAACTTCTTTCCATGGATTTGAATCAAACTAAGACCCATTTTAACTCCCAAGATCACTCCCTCCAACTCTAACTATACGGACTATACCAAACATTTGAAGTTGACTCTTCTTGGCTTGAAAAGGAAAGAAAGGATCAAAAGATAAAACCAATTTTTTTCCCTTTTACATGAAAACCAAGCATGGAAAATACTTTAAGGTTCTGAAGAGACACATTCCCATGTTTTAAGCTGAAGATGGACTTCCCAAGTCTGTACAAGTGCCATTAAGGGGCTATTTTGGAGGAGTTTTATTTATTTTCATGCATGAAACTACTTCTTGACTAACATATAACTACTTAATGACATAACATGACCTTATCTACATTTAAAAATTTCTTGGTGACAAATTTTCTTCCATAACCAATCTATACAAGTCATTTAATGTGCCAAAAATGTGACAAAAAGGCAATTTTGGCATATAAAACATAGCAAAGGAAAAATTTATGACTTAAGAGCACCTTATAACATTTAAATGACCATAATATTAAATTTTAAAGATAATTTGAGATTTTGACCATGTTTGACCAAAGTTGACTAGAGTTGACTTTGGTTGACTAGACAAGTACAAGGAAGTTAGGCTTATACCAAGGTTATAACAGGTATGGGTGAGGTGTTTAGATACACACGAGACCCTTTTAGACATATAGGAACCTTTGAAAAAGTTTCAATATTTAGGGGTTGACACAATTTGACTAAAATTCAAATTTGGTCAATAGTCATTATTTATTTGAAGAATATGATTAGCATCTCGTGGACTTAATTTATTTTTAAAACTGGTTGACAACCATCTGGAGAAGTTTTATACTTCTGAGATCTATCATTTTCTAGGCAACCCACTTACCAAACATACTAATTCAAATTTGTTTAAGTCTTATTGATTTGTAGGTCATTCCTCCCCAGGGAAAAAGGAGTACTCACAATGTCTAGATCAATGGAGTGTAAAACCACATCTAGGTTCACCTATACCTAACCCCTTAATTTAGTTTTACTTGTTTTCATAAAACATAAAAAATAAAATGATCTAAAAATGAGTGAAACACTCATAATTAAATATCTTTTGAATTAATGTTGATTTACAAAGTTATTAGTAGAAGTCTAACTTTGTTTTATTTGAAAATATTTGGGAAAATGGAATTAATGACTATATTTTCTTGTGCAAGATTTGGTATTATTGATACCTCATTCATGACTCATTCACATGATTCGTTGTTTTCTTCTAAGACATTCACATGAAGTTTCAATAGTTGGGATCAATCTGTTGTGAAAACACTTAGTCACAATAGTTAAAAGATTTTTGGACATTGAATTAGTGATTCCACACCATATGCAAATTTATCAAACCTTTTTAACCTTTATACTTGGTCATAATCTCAAAATAATTAGTCATATTTCTACCCATGTTTGCTATCATTTAAAGGTCGCATGTCATCCTCACATTAATTCACACTTCCATGGATATTCAAGGGAATATTTCATTGGGATAATTGACCTCCACATGGAATTTGTTCAAGGACTCATGGTTCCCACAATTAAAAATTCACAAAATATCTAAGTTACAAAGGGCCAAAGTCAATTTCACTACCATGCATTGAATTTTATCAAACCTGCATCCCTTAGGTTTTTGGAAGTAGTTTCTTGAAAACTTAACCTTATGGGTATGTGAATAAATAATATCATAATAAGTGGAAACCTCACACTCACATGTTCCTTCACAAAACATCACAAACACTTATCAAAATCAAACCACAACTCTATGAAAAGATACCACCTAATATGGACCCCAATAAAAGAGATAAGGTGGCACCTAGTTGTAAAATTTAGTTATAGTAAAATCCATGACTCTATGAGATACCAAAACATAACATGGATAAAAATAAAAGGGACATGGTGGCACACATCAGATGAAGTGAAGCTATCCTAAGCTCACAATGTAAAGTTAGCTTTGTACCCAAGAGCCAAAGCCAAGCCATGACTACACAACTCAACATTGCATGGAAAGGACCTTAAGAACATGGACATATAGGTACCAAATCAAAAATAATATCTCTCCTTTTAGCATGAGGTTAAATTTTATGGTTATCACTACCATTTAAATCATTAGAAGTTCATAGATGCCAAAATAGTTTGCAAACTTTATCCATCATTAGAAAGTTAATCAAGGTGCACATGAAAAGGATAATTAAATCATGAGGATGACACCATAATTTCAAGTGTTGGATTTAGATTGTATTTGAAACCAATTTAATCCCTCAATCCATAGTCAAGCAATAAATCCAATGATCTATAGTGGCCCCATAGTAGGTCCTAACAAAATCATCATACGTATAGACGTCTCCATCAAATAATAATTTTTGATTTTGTTCTTTTGAGCCCATTCTTGTTTCTATACTTTTTGAGCATGCTTATGGTTGTAACAAACTTTTGCATCATGGAAATTAGTGGGTATCCTCCATATCTATAAATTTATCCGTTGTAAACATTATACATGATGAATCTTTGGATTTTTAAGTGAACTACATTATTAGTTGGTCTAATTCACTTATCAACCACCAAAAGGGAAGGTTTAACAATAGTTATGTAAGATTCAACAATTTGAGATAAATTATGTGGGTTGTGTTTCTTTGTTTTCTTTTCCTAGTTTTTTATACTATACATGAATAGTTTTAATAAAATCAATTAGTCTACTAACCTATTTTATGTTTATAATTTATAATAATTAGATTCATCTAATGGTTATTCTGGCTATTATGTATGAAAATACCTCATTATCATATTAATTTATGATTGAATGTGTAACTGAGCCATTTTTTAGGAATTAATTTCTTTTAAGTCTATACTACAAGATTATTGTAATAATTTTCCTTATAATCTTGACTGTGTTTACTTTGATTTGATTCATGGATAAATTAGGGTAGATATTGGTCTTAACAACATGATTCACTTTAACTAGATTAATTTGCTTAAATGATTTTCTAAATTAGGGTGAGTATGAATCAAGAAGATATAATTACTGAAATCATGCATTGAGGAGTTTTAATGCCTCAACCACATTGGAGACAAAGAAGTGCCTGACTTTGAGTGATGCAAACATTCAGCCATAATACTTAAAATATCATCATGATTCTCTTGGAGGAACCTTGAAGTAGGTTCATATGTGAATTGAAATTCTGAATCAATTTCTGCAGGTGGATTTTATACCCAAAGTTATTACATAGTATCATCAATCATCATCATATAAGTATAAAAGTGTTTTCTTAAATAACATTATTTCCCTAAATTAGATCCATTTATACCTCAAAGTTATTTACAATTCCATAATCTATATGTTAGTCTGCTTAATCCAATAAATATAACAAAATATGCTCAATTTGACCCATATTATTTATCTAATAATTTGTCAAATATCCCTCACAATCATGTATAGTTCCCCACATATGCTTAAATATACTAAATTTAATCCATTTAAATCACATAATACAGCCCAAATTATAAACTATCTATATTCCATGGTCTAAATCTTTAAGACATAACCACTACATGCATATAAAAGTGTTTACATGAACAAAATTCTTACTCCAAATCTGATCCATTTGTACCTCAAAGTGATCTAGAATGCCATAATCTATATGTTAATCTACTCAAATATAATAAATTTAACAAAATACGCTCAATCTTATCCACATAATTTATCTTAAAATGTCTTCTAATTTATTAACTATATCCCATAATCATACAAAATGCCCCACATATGCCTTAATATTCTCAATTTATTCCATCTGAATGACACAGACTAGCCCAAAGTATGAACTATCAATTTTCCATGGTTTGAATATTTAAGACAAGCCTACTACATGCCCCTATTTTAAGGTGAGGGATGAGATTTGTGAATCACTCATCTCAAAATAAATAATTATGAGCATATGGTTATTTGTATAAAAATGTAATCATGTAAAATATGTATAAAAATATTATTAAATATTCCATCATAGAAATATTTGACCATTCAAGTATGTATGCAAAATGTAATCCAAGGTAATGGGGGTAAACATGTCATGTCAAGTACATATAAAAATTAAGCACACAATAATGAACATAGAAAAATTAATGATAAAAATCATGGGATTACACACAATAGAAGAATAAGTTATATAAATCATATCACCAAGCTTAACAAAAATCACATATATATCCATACCCATATGCACATAATATCATGATCATGATGCACACAAAAACTTAAGATGTGACATAAATTTAAATTGAATATGACCCAACATAAAAAAATATGGTTGTGATATGGACTAGAGGATCCTTGACTCAAGTGATGCATGATGTGATAAAACATAATCAATGTAATCATATAATTATGAAAGACAACACACATCAATCATCACACAATTTAGTAAATACATCAAACACACATGGAGAAAGGAATTTTAGCCCACGTAATAAATCAATGTCATCATCAAATATAAAAAAGTCAATATCCATATAGAATATCACCCTAATAATTACACACAATAACATGCCATGTATAATCTCCTATGTTAAATGGATCAATATATAAATAATCTTAAACCATAATTTCATTAAATCTAGACATATTCTAGTCTAGTTGAAAACATGAAATTATCTTTACTATATTTTATAGTATCAAATATTAAACTTTAATGTTGTTGTTATCAGATTCCAATTTATATTTATTTGGAATTCAATATCATATTTTAGGTTTTTAAATTTAATATTTTTAGAATTTAATGTTAAACAACTAGATTTCTCGAATTTAGCTTGTTGAATTAATAAAATGTTTTGTTTAAAAATAGCATGGTGAAATTATCACTTATATCTATGTAATGTTTAGTGTGAAAATTTTCTGAAAAATATAAGTGTAGTTAAAATATCACAGTTATCCATTCAACATTTAGTGTGGTGAAATCGTCACACATATCTTTGCAATGTCTAATACACATAATTTAAGACAAGTAAATGTATGTGATAATTTAAACATCAAAATTATCATAAAAATAATTAATGCAACATCTAATTGATTGAAAATAATTTACATATAATTGTGTGCATATTATTTTTTTCATAGCGCAAATATAACCTTACGTAAATTATCACAAATGTAGTAAGTGTTAAATTCTTATAAAAATCACAATATTTTTTTTACAAAAAATAAATCATTGTGAAAATTTAAACATCATTAATGCACCATCAAATTGATTGAAAATAGTTTACATATAATTGTGTACACATTATTTTTTTCGTACCATGAATATAAGCTTGCATAAATCACCACAAACATAGTAAGAGTTGAATTATCATCACAAATCATAGTTAAAACATATTTTCTATACATATATTAAGTTTTAAAAAATTACCAAAAATAATTAATTTATTGAACACACAATGTTATTTATTTACATCTTACCTTACAAAATTAAAACCAATACGAATGAAAACCTCCACTTGTTAATCAAGATATTTAAATTCGACAAATAGTATTTAATTTATTCTATGGCATTACCATTTCAAATTTAATTTATCATATATCATTGTCATTTCAAACCAATATGAATCAATACATTTTAATTTATCTTCTATCATTGCCATTTCAAACCAATGTGAATGAAAATCTCTAATATTTACTTTCCCTCTAGCACTATCATTTCAAATTTATATTTTTTTCTCTAACATTGTCATTTCAAAGTAATATGAATGAAAATATATAATATTTTTTCAAACAAATATGAATGATTCAAATTTAATTTATCATCTAGCTTGTCATTTCAAACTAATATGAATGAGAATATATAATATTCAATTTATCCTCTAGCATTGTCATTTCAAACCAATATGAATGAAAATATATAGTTGTCAATTAACATTGAAAATTTAAACCATTACGAATGAAAATATATTGTTGTCAATTAACATTACAATCCACTAGCAATGCCATAATCATTTTAATTACATATTCTATATTCATTAAATTTTAAAAGGAAATATCCAATTGGTGGTTACATTGCAAGAAAAGATAGTAAAGTAAAACTGGAAAAATATCCAAAATTTAATTAATGTTTTAGTCATGGATAGTACAGGAATATCAATTTTTATGTGGAATATTTACATAAATATTAGAAATTTAATCCATGTATGATGTCATAAACCTTAATAACTACTTTTAAGAGCATAGTAATCGACATATAAACTAGGGCACTTTAGAAAATGTATCGCATCCTCTTCATTCCCTATTAAGCTTAGTTGTGTAAACAATGGCTCATTCCTGGTCTAGAGAAAATTAGTGGATACAATAACATATTATTTAGGAACACTATTTTGGACAAGATTGACTACAATAATGCTTGTAATGTTACCTTGAAATTGACCATCCCTCTAAACTGATCATAATCTTCATATAAGTTTCTTCTTTTTTATCACAATGCTTAATGCCCAAACAAAATAGAGGACACTCCTCCATGTTAGCTCATAATAATAGTTTTGTTTCATTTTTTTCTACATTAATATCCATATTAGAGGAAGACCAAAATTCTAGTTGAAACTGTGTTGATGTAGTGGTAAAAAATTAGGTCACCATTCTTATTAGTTGAATGTGGTCGCTATTTATTTTAAATGTTTCTTTCTTTTTTGAAATAAATTTATGTATTAACATTCCATCTAAATCAAGAAAAACATGCATTTTTTTGGAAGCACTACAAAAAATAATAATATTCATGTTCAGATGGAAATACATTTATTTTAAAATGTAACATTGAATTGAAAGGAAAGCAAGAAAGGCTCGTCTAATGGTAACCAATTTTTAATACTTGATTGTGAGACAATGGCAGAAAATGATAGTGTTTGGTTTGATATACATGTTGTGTCCATCACCACCAATTTCATATACTCTTGATGACCATCTGGGCCTTTAGTCATGCCAAAAAGTTCTTAAATAAAGACACTTATTTTTTCTAGAATTAAAGTCATTCATAGATTTAGCTATTTATCTATAATTTTCATTGATTGTAATGGCTCTATAAATTATATAAATCACAATTTTTTTTATTAATATGAATATGCGGGGGATTATTTTTTAATAGGGATCCACCCTTTAGTTTGGATGACTAGTATACTCGCCTAGATTTATCGCTAGATATTTATAGTAACTTTTTAACATCATCTCCTACTTTATATATTTATAATGATGCATATTAAAGATGTTATTTTTTAATTTTTATTTGTTTGCATTAAATTTTTTCCACAATAAATAATGATAATAGGGGATGAGTTTGTACTACATCTATTAATCATGTTCTCCAAAAAATGCACCAATCTCTCAAACTTAAATGGGTGCTCTAGTAAAAAAATCCAAATATCTGTCAAGCACATAATATCCAAGGGATTTATGTACGACTAGTCAACATCTATGACTACCTATTCATAAGACTTATCATTTGCATTGTGAACATCATAAATGTCATAAATCACTGACAGACCCTGAAACCTACCTTCATTATTTAAAATTTTGTAATTTCATTTAGAAATACTTTCATTCATATTTTTAGCTCTTTCCATGTAGATGCAAGCAAATTTATGAAATAAATTTTCTTCAACCATAAGGATAGTAAATATGCAAACATAATCACTATGAAGGAATCTATGAAGGATGGTGGATCTATAATATCACTTTATGTAATGTTTGTCACAACATTAAAAAATCATAAAAAATAACCTCTAGACTAAGGGTAATTATATGTTATTTTAGTCACATCAAATTTCTATTTAATTGGAATAAAAAATAACTTTGGCATGTGAAATGATAAGTACCATAATCCCTTGCTTGGGTACTAGTTGTGAAAGATAATATATACACATATAGGATGTTCTTAGCATAATTTGACAATGTTGTTTCCTATTCTATTTTTTTGTCTCTCCTTTTCTATTTCAATAGTTTATCTTTTACATTTTAACTTATCATTTCTAAACTCATGACAAAGCTAACTAAAGTGAATTCATGAATATCAAAAACTTCCATAACATTGGATATGGTGCATCCTATCATAACTAGGTCTTATGGCATTCACGATTTGATATAGTTCATAATTTTCAACCTTGAAATTCTATCTTATTTTAATTTTTACAATATTTAGTTAATGTTTTTACTCTGATCCAGGTTTAGTAGTGGTTCTTAACCAAACTTCACCATTTAGTATTTTATTTTCAATTATTGATATCTCATCTACATACATACCCCTTATTCCTTTAAATAAATTGGCTATTAAAATGTCAAGTGATTTTAGCTTGAAATCAAGATCGCAATCCATTTTTGGAAAACACATGTAATCCTACCATTTGTGTATAATTCAAAATAAAACACCCATTTTCCCCATTAATTATCGATAAGGAGGATAAATGATAGATCATTATTTAGGTTGTTTATTTTTATTTTTTTTAATATTTAAAATATCTTTTTTAAAGGCCTAAATCATAACATGAAAATACATGTTTTTTATTTGTTTAATCAGACATATAAAAATAATTTATTATAATTAGTTTAATTGAATTATAAATTTCAAATACATTCAAGTTTTTTTTATTTTTCATGGTCAATACTAAGGTGATGGGATATTTTATTTATGATACAAGTTACCCTTACTTTGTACAACTGGTTAATTTTTTTTGTGTGAACCCATATATTTTTTTCCATGTTTTGTGCTTTGTAGATACTGATTATTTGCTTTGTTGTGTTTTTCACAGAGAGAATACGATCAAACCTATGTTTGATTTTATCATGAATAGATGCAAAATTAAGGTTTGATAAGATAGTTTTATGGGCTTAGATGGTATGTTATCCATAAATAATGTAAAAATGAGTCTCAAGATCTTTCAAGTCACACTCAAACTCTATATATATGATTTCACCAGTTGTTTTTTTAGGAGAAGCAATATTGCATCCCTTTGAAGAGGCACTAAGTTAAATAAAATTGAGCTAATCAGTTGATCAACACTAAATCTATCAATATTGGTATTTATAATGTATTTGGTGACCATTATCAAATCCAATTTTGAATGTTTTTTCATTGAAATAAAATAATTTGAATATCTTGAGTTGTTGAAGACTCACTATTTTTAAAATTTGTTTTGGCCTATTTCAAAGAAGTCCTCTCTCATGATGAGTGTTTTAACTCATAAAATTGCTTTTTGAGGAAAGAATTTTTTTGTTTACTCATAAAAGTAAACATATTTGAATGAAATGTTATTTTTTCAAATTATTTATCCATATTCAAGTGATAGGTGATGAATGAGGTAAATACATATTGATAAAATTTTTCTAATACGATTACAAATCCAATGAAAATGTTTAGTCTATTTTTTATACCAATATTGTCAAAATCTATATATGGTTCAATTTTAAAACCATATGTGTAACTAGAATCCCTTTGGTGTTTTGTAGAATGAACCCTACCATTTTTTCTATACAATAAAACTTGAAACTCAATTTTAATAATTTGACATGAATGTTTGGGGTTAATTGTATGTTTAAATTGAAACATAATGAAATTATTATGAATAAATTTTAAGCTAAACATAATTATAACTACCTGATGCACCTTTAATATTAAATGAAATAGACATAGGTCATTGTGGTAGTTATTTGGGTAGCAAATCTCCATAAACCACTCTTCATTTCATCTTTCATATTCAATTAAACCATATATATAAATTGAATATCTCACTAGGATGTGTGACTAATCAAATTCATTATTTCCAACAATTAAATAATTAATTATTTAAATTAATTATAATTTATAAAAATAAAATGTCAACTATATTGAGGAAAAGTCTACATTGATTTAAATCTTACATTAGTGACAATTTCCTAATAGGAGAGTGGCATATTTTGAGAGTGGGTGGGTGCCCATTCAAAATTTTCAAAGTGGGTGTCTACCTATTCCATTGTAAATTTAAATCAAATACAAAAGGAAAAAAAACTATTTGGTATAACATCTTCAGGGTAAAATCAAAATAATAAATTGTTTGACAAATTGTAATAATTATTTGATAAAACATATGAAGTAAATGTGTCCCATAGAATTTAATGATTGTATGGTATATTTTTTTCATTATATTTAAAATCAACCATGAAACTATTGTGGATGAGGGACATAAATACTTAAGTATGATGCTTGACAATTATTTGCACTATGCATGCAATAAAAGTACTTTGTTGAAACATCTAAGCTTCATATTCAAAATTACTTAATCATGTGGTAGTCTTCAAAGTAGGTGACCATCTACTAAAAAAATTTAGAGTGACTAGCCACACACTCTAAATTAAAATTATACAAATATGGAAGAAGATAACATGCATATGAATTGAGGGTTCTAAATAATTAAATAGGATGACTGACACATATTTGTACAATGCATGTAATAGAAATCATTTGTTGGCCAATCTAAATTTTATATTCAAAATAACCTATAGCTTCATATTCAAAGTGACCTAATCATATGGTAGTTTTTATAGGGTCCACCTGCCTATTTTAAACTAAATGTATGAAAATGCATGCAAATGTGAAAGCATATAACAAGCACATGAATTAAAAGATAAAAAATAATATGTAAGATAATTGACACATTTGTATAATGTATGCATTAGAAATACTCTGTTGGCATATCTAAATGTCATATTCAAAATGACATAATCCTATAGTATATTTTAGAGTGGTCGACTACCCACTCTAAAATAAATGTATGTAAATGTGGAATCATACAATAGGCACATGAATTCAAGGTTAACAATACTTAAGTAGGTCAATTGACACATATTTTCACTATGCATGCAATATAAATACTTTTCTGGTTGATCTAAACTCCATATTGAAAATGAATTAATCTTGTGGTACTTTTTAGAGTGTTCAACCACTCACTCAAAATGTTTAGAATGGGCATCTTCCCATTCTAAACTAAATGTATGAAAATGTGGATGCATACAAAAAGATCATGAACTCGTTAGTTTTTAGCTTGTGGAATTCACTGTTGTAAGTTTATATTTTTGTGTTCTATTTGTAACCAACAATGCAGTTGCAGTGGATGAGGGATGTAAATACTTCAATATGATGATTGACACTTATTTATAATATGCCTATAGTTGATCACATGTATGGTTGAACTTACTTGTCAATATACCTAAACTTGATATTTGTTAGGTATTTATTTATAATTTATTATTAGAATGAATAAATTGTAATCAAGGTTAATTGTGATTAATTTATTATAACATTTAACATATTATAATCAAATCTTATAATTTAATCTTGTAATAGTAGTTTTCATTTAATATTAAAATAAGTTTACAAATAAATTTAAATGGATTGTTATTATGAAGCTAATATTTGGGAGGTTAATTGTTTTTAATTTTTTATTACATCTAATATATTGTAATAACAATTTAATATTGTAATAAAAACTTATATAAAAAAATTGTATTAAATTATAGTAGTTTATATTTAATATTAAAATAAAATATGATAATATTATTAATCATATAATAATATTTTACATGTAATTATTATATATAAAATAAATATATTTTATTAATACTTTAAAAACAATTTACTTTTAATATTTTAATAAAATCTTATAATATAAGTTTGTAACAACTATTAATTATTTAAAATTATATTAATTTATATTTTATTTTGTAATAGAAGTTTATAGTTTAAGCTTATAATAATAATTTTCACATAGTATTGTAAAAAAATTTATTAATGTAAGTTTGTATTAATAGTTTATAGTCAATTGGTTAATAATATAAGTTTGTACATTTTATATTCTAATACAAATCATCCTAAAAGTTTTTATTATAATATAATCTTTAATAATAGTAGTTAATTATGGTCAATTTTTATTTATATTTTGAAAAGATATGTTTTATTCATTTGAAACTATAAAAACTTGTAATAATAGTTAATAATTGAAATGATAGTAATAAATGTTTATAATAGATTATTGCTAGAATAGATTATAGAACATAATTACTATTTTTTTAGTGAAACATGTATCATTTTTATAATAGGAAAAAATAATACACAAATGATAAAAAATATGGGTGGTATGAAAGCACACCCTGAAAATAGAACACACTAAAAAAATTGGGAAACTAAAAAAACCAAGAGTTTATTACATCACAACTGTCATCAACATAAGATATAAAAGATACCAAAGCAACCCATTAAGTAATAGGATCCACCAACCTCATAGATGGAGGAGACAATCAAGGAGGACTATCTGGTTTGTCACTTTAACCTACCCAATGGGAAGTGGGGTAGAGTATCAATTATGGTCCAACCATAATCTTGTTTGATTTCTTATTTACTCTACTTAGCTTCATCATTAGGAACAAGATGGGAGGAAATGGACAAATCCAACTAAGAAAAATTTCCCTACCCATTACCATTTAGGGGGAACCTTACATGAACAAGATGAGGCAATGACCGCACTTTAAATCCTCCTAATCAGGATAATCTCAATCTAGGAGGAGGGGTGGAGAGGCTCAAGTGGAGCCTAGACCTATGGTGGTTAAGATTGAGAGATTTTACATGACCCCATAGATATTTATCTATGTGTTGATAGTATTCTAGAGGATCCTTAGGCAACACTTGGTTGATGGCACACAGGGTGAAACCCTCATGTTATAATAGAGTGTGAAGGTGCATGACCTTGATCTCCACTTTGTTAGATCAAAATTAAATATGAATCATAAGATTAGATTAAAAAATATTTTTTTTTATAAGTATAAAAATATTTTCTTAAGATTTATTTATTAAAATTAGAAACATTCCTATTTTTCTAAAGAGAAAAAAGTATTTTTATGTGAAAAATGTGTTGTATTTGCTTATATTTCCTAGGGAGTTGGGAAAAGTTTGAAAACCCAAATTTACTTCCATACCACCATATTTTTTCAATATACTTAGAAATGGAATAAATCAATTTTCCAACCCTTTAATCTTGAAACATTCACTTGGAACATTATCCTCCCTAGAGTGATAAACAAAGTTTAAAAACCCAAATTTCCTCAGATTTATCTGTCATGAGAACACATTGAATAAATTTAATGTATAAGAAGGATTTTATAGGATTACTAGATTTCTATGGCCTAAATAATCAATTTATCATATAGGAATAGGCCTTGTTTAGTGATGTTTATCAAGCTAATACCTACTACTTCCATAGGCTGACAACAAATGTCCCAGGAAACTCTATAAAATCCTTTTTTGAATTCTAAGTTACCCCAAATAAATTCCTTGATAAAATTGTATAGATTCATATAGGTTACTTTATAGGGGTAGTGAATAATAATACACATGGGTGGTAGTTAATATATTAAGGAATAACACCAATGGGAGTGTGAATACTCTTGATATTACATTTTGAAATTTTGATCCATGTTGGAGGGGATTTGATGTGTATACTCATTAGATTCAATATCTATTCTATATCAAATTAGTTCTTTGACATAAATCCATTGATTCATGTCTAATTCAAGGTAGATTCATAGTTGTTGTTCCATGTGTTTCTATGCTAGATTTTGCTTTCTACATTCAAGAGAAGAATAAAGAAACTAAGAGATGGTCAAGGCTTGTATGTACCTGGATTAAGTTGTGCGCACCATTATCCAGACATCGTGAGAACTCCTCTTTGGCTATGGAGGAATGACACCTGCAAAAGAAAAGAGACTAAGACAGAGAAGGTGTTAGAAGACAAAAGGGTGGACTGCCAAGCAGAAGCTTGATCCTAGAAGCGCTAAGGCTTCTTAGAGGATGACAATCCACTATTAAACAGAGTGTGACTGAGACAAAAAGTGATAAAATGATGAAAGATGAAATGAAAGGACTGAAAATAAAGGCATACCTAATAATCAGCAATCTAATTTTACACAGTTGCCGACATCGGTGATGTTGCCGTCATCGGTCAGAAGGTTGCCGACGTCGGTGGGGGTAGTGACCAGCGTCGGTTGGGGCAATGGTCAAGAACTGGTTACAGGATTGGTTTTAGGGGTGAAAAATGGTCTATGGTCTTGTCTGTGGGCTTGTGGGTCTGTGCGAGGTTACTTGAGGTCTAAGGGACAGAGAATATTGTCTGGGAATGGACTGGATAAGTGACAGAGGCGAAAGGTGGATGGATGGGAGAGAGGGCTTTTCAGCCTCTCTGGGAATAACAGAGGAAAGAGGGTCGAGGATGTTGAAATAGACAGAAGACAGAGTGATATTGATAAATGAAATGATATAGAAACAAAAGACAGTATGAATACTTAGCTGCGTTGGATGATTGATGGAGATAGCATGCAGTCCCAGGACAAAACGTCAGATGCAAGATCCCAGTGCCTGGATGAAGAGTTGTCAAGTACGTTGATTCCTGAAAGAAAACAAGAAGCCAAAACACCATCATGCAATAGCACCAGAGCTTTGTTTTGCCGAAAGAGAGTTTTGATTCACCTGTTAGTTTGCCAGAGATTAGGAGTTTTTCTGATTTTTGTGATTAGCTTGAAAGGAGGTTAGAAACTGGTTTAAGTAAACTGACGTCGGCAATTTTGCCAGCATCGGCTGGCAGTTGACCGACATTGACGGGTGGAGAATGGGTAAAAAGAGCCACCAAGCCCATTCTCCATCCGCCAAGTGCAGGACCCATTAGAGAATGTCAAAGGCCAAGGCTAAATATGCACGAGAGTTGGTTAGGGGGTTAGAGGGAAGCAAGAATAGGTCTTGGGTGAGTCATGGGATAGGAAATGGTCCAAGGCAAGGTGTCCTAGGTTAGGTGTCAAAGGAGGGGGGTTAAAATAAGTTTATTATTTTAAATTAATAAGTGTATAGGTTAGAAAATGGACCAAGGGGGGGAAGACCAAGGTTAGACACGATTTCAGTGTCTACATTTGCCCCTTTTTGTCTTGTTGGTTGTTCTAGACGAACTGCAAGACAAAAATAGGAGGATTGGTTGTCCCGAGTGGATGAGGTATTCCCCCTCAAAGCAAAAGTCGAGGGAAAGGAACCTAGAATCAGGTGCTGATTTGACAAAGAGTGGATGAAGATAGTGAAGATAGAGTGAGAATGTGGCAAAAGTCATTATTGTGCATACACTACTTCACGAGATGGTTGGGTCAAATAGTCACAGGTCAAGGGTCGAGGAGTGCCAATATTGAAGTAATCAGACCCCAGCATATAGTCATAGCTGATTGGGTTATTCAATCTAAGCTGAAGCTCTAATGGGTCATCGTGTTCCAGGTATCCTAGGCTCAGGAAGTGCTCCTGAAAACACAAAAAAAAGTCACAAGTAGTGGGGGTCAACCGGCTTGCGATCCTATACTTGTGAAGGTCAAAAATATGCATACAATGTTTCTATCCATTCATTAGGTAGAAAATAGACAAAAATAATCAAGGCAAATTCACTTTGGAAATGGTCATAGTCAAAGGAGATAGTCATGATCTCCAATGTCGATTGGTCGAGGCAGGCGGAGGCCAAAGTGATCTCCAGGGTGCCCCAAGAGGCTAAAATGACGTGGTCTGGAGAACTGACTGATTAGGGGCATGATTTTGGGGCAACGAGAAAAAAAGGAGGGTGGAATAATGCTGATGTCAGTGCCAAAAACTAATGTCAATTCCTAAAAATGGCCAACGTCGTCAAAAATTGGCCGACGTCGATGGCCTAGGGCACATCGATGCCGACGTCGGCGGCCTACCAAGTCCAACAAAACCAGATTGGTAGCCCACCAAAAGTCATTTGCAATTATGAAGAAGTCAAAAAAGAGCTCTGGAGTGATTTGTTGAAAGTGACCGATTATTGACCAGTGCAGTAGCGTGAGGTATCAGAGTGTGATTGGTAAGAAAGGGAGTGAGTTGGAGAGAAAGTGAAGGTTGAATAGGCGGTTGTGGGCTAGCAAGAGGTCGAGGAGAAATTGAGATGGAAGAGATGGTAGAGGGTAGTAGAGGACCGGTGGGAGGTCCTCTACCAGTGGCACCTATCGTGCCACCACACCGGCATCGATGGGATGAGGTAGGAGGTCCTATTAACTCCATTTGGTTGTTTTTAATTTTGGTTTTGTTTTTATAGTTTTTATTGTTTTAGCTAGTTAGTGAGAGGGAGGGGTAGCTAGGGGGTGGGGAATAGGTCTAGGAGGGTTTAGGAATAATTAGGAGGGTTTTGTGGGGGTTAAAGGGTAGTAAAATGGGGAAGCCCTAAATTTAGGGCTCGCCCCATTCGGCCCTAGGGCCAAACCAGTCACCGACATCGGCGGGTCCACCGATGTCAGCCAACCAGCGACTGGTGTCGGTCACTAACTGGCTGACATCGGTCACTAAGTGACTGACGTCAGTTAGGTAAGTGCCATCACTGGCACACTAACTGATGTTGGTGGCTACTTGGTCAGAAAAAGTTGTGAAATTGGTCAAGTCGAAGGGTTGAAGCTACGGAAATGGCTTCCCGAGTGTTGGGTTAGGCATAGATAGTCAAATGGGTCAAGATAAAATTAACTTGGTATTATGGTTACAAGCGAGGTAGACATTGATGCTACAGGATCACCTCCCAACTTTGCTGACGCAGATATGCGGAGGCATGACCATCGAGGAGTGGGGTCACATGGCAGCAGTCAGACTAGGCGGGGTGCGTCGCTACTACAGAGTGGCATGAGACGTGAGCCTCATGGTTGCATTGATTGAGCGGTGGGACCATACCACCAACACCTTCCACTTGCCCATAGGAGAGCTGACAGTGACTATAGAGGATGTGTACTATATTTTGCAGTTGTTGATACACGGAGTAGACCTGTATGCGTGCTTGAGAGAGGTGCATGACATTCACATGGTCACACTGTTTGGGGAGGACGTCGTGGAGATGAGCTACCATTCAGCAAGTTTTGCATATGAGCCGCTATATGTAGCAGATGAGGAGGCACATCGGCTGGTGGTGATGATGATGATCAGCATCACTGTGTATGCACTGCCAGATGCAGAGGGAGGTAGGTTTCCAATCGCCATGACCAGAGTTTTGACCAAGATGTTAGAGCAGCAGACAGTGTTTACCTGGGCACTAGTTTTTTTAGCCCAGGTCTATAGAGAGTTGTGGGGCATCAGTCGATGGTGGTGTTATAGCCTATGCATGGGCCACCTCTTACATTGTTGGGCATATAAGCACATAGTGGTGACGCATCCTCTCAACCTCCCAGTGGTGATTCAGGCCAGCTTCAAGGTCGGGTTCAGACGGTGGCATGAGGTCATGGCGCAGACACGGGTGGACGAAGTAGTCAAGGACATCGACTACTATCGAGAGGTGCTGGAGGCCTTGATCCCAGTGGACATCATCTGGAGACCATACTTGGTGTATCCAACTTTTAAAGACTAGGGAGAGCAGTTGGTCGGGGCCCAGAGCATGAGATGGGTTAGGGGCAGATGAGCAGGCGAGCTTGAGAGGATTCCAGCAGAGAGAGTGCGGTGCCATTATGGGCTGCTACAGGATATGCCACCTACCTTCCCACTATACAAATGGGATGACATCGAGGTGCCGCTCCCACTGCCAGAGGAGACTGAGGGTCTGGATTTTGAGGAGTTATCGGTAGGACTTGGGGTGGCTGACCCAAGATGCACAAAGGCCTACACAGCATGGTGGGCATGGCAGTACATGGGTATACAAGTGGGTCCACAGCCTGATCTGTAGGTAGTCACCAGGGAGCGGGATATAGCCCATGAGGAGAGGGACACCGCATGGCAAGAGAGAGATGTGGCATAGGCCCAGGTCACAGTTTTGTAGGGATAGCTGGCAGGGGTGACAGGGCAGCTTGCAGAGATGACTAGTCGGGTGGTAGTGTTGAGAGGTCAGGTCACACTCCTATAGGGATAGCTCACTGTAGCCCAGGCACAGGCAGTGGCCAAATAGGTTTTTGGGGGACAGGGCCCATTGTAATAGCCGATTCAGCAGCCAAGATTTTCACAGGGGGCAGGACCGTCAGCATCGGCACAGCTGACATTTTCACAACCGCAGAGTTCAGAGCAGGGCGTAGGTGCAAGGCAGATGGGTCCACCATAGACTATATCTATGGTTAGATATAGTGATGCACTGGATGAGATCGCATACTATGAGAGGGCCATCAGGGGGTTCCCTCAGATACAGTGATACTCTGAGATGAGAGCAGAGTAGAGCTGGCAGTGGTCTAGGTCACGGATGATGGCTACTGAGTCGCGTAGAAGGCACAGATCAGAGGGAGGAGATGACACAACATCTTCTAGACCACCACCACCACAGCCACAGCCTCAGCCTTGAGAGAGTTTTGATACTATGTATATACCGGCCTGCGAGCCGATGATGCGAGATGTATAAATTTTAAGAGATAGAGACAGAGGCATGATTATGCCTATTGTAAAACATTTATTATATATATGATGAGATTTTGGTTATTTGAGATGTTATGAGAATGATGTATGTTTATGATTATGATGACTAATGTGATGATGATTTTATGTTTGATAATGTTTTGATGATAATTAATGTAATGATGTTTTATGATAATGTTAATGATGAAAATGATTATAATTTGTTTAGATTTACATGATGATGCTTGATAATGTGGATGTTCAATGTTATGATGATGATGTCATTTATGGTTAATGATATGAATGATGTAAGTGGTTATGATTCGATGAATGTTATGATATGACGTTTAAGATGCTGATATTATTGTGTTTATATGATGATGAATGGTGATTAGAATTAATGATTAATGCCATGGATGAAAATGATTAATGTTAATGATAAGAGATTGTTTGTGATGTGATTGACAGGTGTTGGAATAAAACGTGATGGAAGGAAAGCGATGAAAGGATGGGAAGAAAGAATGGCTAAGCTAACCCCAAAAGACCCCATGTCAACTGAGTGCTGCCTACATAGCCCCTTGTCATTTTAGGGGCCTCAGGCCTATGTAGTTCTCCCCAAAGGGAGGAAGAGTCAAAGTGGGTGATGATCTGGTCAAGGTCAAGGTCATGGTTATAGTCATGGTCATGGTCATGGTCATGGTCATGGTTGAAAAAGGGGTTTGGTTGAATGTGACTAAAGTGTAAAAGATAAGTGAAAGGCATATTTGCTCTTTCATTGACAAGGACCAACAGGATAAGATAGATAGGGGTTATTAGAACCAAGAACCCCATTCATGCATTGCGTCGTTGACCATAAGTTGTGTTAGAGTGGTAATCAAATCACTTTTACATTAAAGTGAGCTCGAAGTCCCTTGAGCAGGTGTTAGGATAGGAGGAAAAATAGGGTAAGCCATTTTAAGAGCAGAGATAACTTTGCCCCTTTGTATAGGAGACCCTGAGACAAGTATAATTCAAGTCCATGACCCGGTTTTTTTTTTTTTTTTTTTTGGAGGCTGATCAATGCGGGAAGCCTATATAGTGATGTCATTGTGCTTGGTGGTCAGTTGTGAAGCTGATCGATGTGAGAAGCTTCTATGATAGTGCTATTATTTCCAGATTTAGTCATAGCCATCCTTTGAGGGAGTGGTCTAGATTTTTGTTTAATAAGAGGGCTTTTGAATAGATGTCCTTCGAGGGAGCAGTCTATTAGCTACAGTAATGATAGTGCAGCTGTCCTTCAAGGGAGCAGTCTGCCTTTTTAATTTTTCATTTGAGATAGTGACCTTAGATATTTTGACATCATGACTTACTGTTGATAGGTATTGAGTCATGGACAAAACTTATAAAAGTTCAAGGGTTCCCTTTTAGTAGGACAAAGTATCCATACTGTATAAAAGGGTTTTAGAGGATTTGTTACGGGGAATAGGGTTTGAAAGAAAATAGGATTAAGAGGACAGGGGATTGCTCAAGGGACGAGTTCAAGTTAAATGTTAAGTAAATGAGTACTTGACTAACAGTAGAATGGTCGTAGATGCAACGCATTAAGGGGTTCAGGTTCTGGTCGGCCTTCAAGAGAAGATAGACGATAAGTCCCTAATCCGTACTTGTGCATGATGATGTAAGGTCCAAGCCAATTAGGAGCAAATTTGCCTCATTTAATTCACTCCATATTAGTCACATGATGATTCTCTTTGAGGACGAGATCTCTGATATTAAAGTCTCATTCTCTCAGATTTTTGTTATAGGCTCGTCTGATTCGATTTTGATAGACATGGAGATGATTAAGGGCAGCAAGATGACACTCATCGAGTAACTCCAATTGAGCTAAACGATCTTGACGAAAGTCATTGTTGGAAAGGATGTCTTGTAGAGAAATGCAAAGAGATGGGATCTGTACTTCGAGAGGTAAGACGGCCTCTGTTTCGTACATGAGAGAAAAAGGGGTAGCACCCGTGGAGGTTTGGATACTAGTGCGGTAGGCCCACAAAGCGAAGGGAATGTGAATGTGCCAGTCCCTTCCTATGTCATTGACCACCTTCATGAGAATCTTAGTCAGAATTTTGTTGGAAGCCTCGGCCTGCCCATTTGCTTGTGAGTAGTAAGGCGAAGAGAAACTGAGCTTGATGCCAAATGAATCGCATAGCTTTTGGACAATTTTGTTTTTGAAGGACTTGCCATTGTCAGTGATGATCTTATGAGGGACATCGAAGTGACAGATGATGTGGTTATTGATGAAGTCGATGATCTTGTCGGCTTTTGTGGAGATAAGAGGAATAGCTTCCACCCACTTGGTGAAATACTCAGTGGTGGTGATGACGGACTGATGATGAAGAGACGAATGAGGGTTAATCTCACTGATGAGATCTAAACCCCACTGTGAAAAAGGCCAAAAATCTTGAGAAACTTGTAAGGCATGGCTAGGGAGATGAAGCAAGTTAGCATGCTGCTGACACTTGACGCATCACCAAACATAATCGCTACAGTCTTGGTGAAGAGTAGGCCAATAATAGCCCAGACGAAGGATGTGCTTGGCAATCGAATTTCCACTGAAGTGTCCACCACAAATCCTATCATGGGCTTGCTTAATGGCATGAGAGGCTTCAGTGGAGGTGAGACAGCGAAGGAGGCCATCGAAACCTCTCTTATAAAGAAGACCACCTAGCATGGTATAGCGAGTGGTGCGTTTGATGAAAGCTCACCGCTCATTGCTAGAGAGGTTGGGAGGAACGAGAGAAAGAGATAAGTAGTCCACGAGTTGGTTGTACTAGTCATCTCGTGGGCTAGAGTCTATAGTGTGGATATGATTAATGTTAGGAGAGAGATAAGAAGCTAACGGTAGATGATGCAGATGAAAAAGATGGGATATGTGAAGCAAGGGATGCCATGGTGTCAGCAAACTTGTTCGTGGATCGAGGAATAGTCTATAAGAGGTAATGGTCAAAAGATGCGAGGAGAATGTCAGTACGGTTTTTGTACCTTTGCAAGATTTCATTTTTGTAGAGGTATGAACCATTGACCTGATTGATGATGAGCTACGAGTCACCGAAGATGTTGATGGTCTTGATGTTGAGAGATAGGGTGGTCTGAAGTCCCAAAATTAAGGCCTCGTATTCGGCCATATTATTGGTACACTCAAAGTCATGTTTAAAAGACAAAGGCATGGGCTCCCCTTCGAGAGGGATGAGAATAACCCCGGTGCCTCCACTGAGTTGACATTTGGAGACGTTGAAGAACATGGTCATCTGATAGATGGTGTCATCAGTGGAAAGCATGGCGATAGACTCGTCAGGAAACTCGCAGTGAGAAGGTTGATTGTTGGGAAGTGGAGCATCCGCTAGTTAATCAGCGATTGTTTGCCCCTTTATAGATTTTTGTTGGACAAATTTGAGGTCAAACTCAGCAAGTAGCATGAGCCACCGAGCCATACATTGATTCTGATATGGCTTGGAGTGCATGTACTTGAGAGGGTCGGTGTGGGTGATGACAAAGGTTTTATGGTTAAGAAGATAATGGCAGAGCTTAGTAGCAGCAAAGACTAACGCCAAACAAAGTTTCTCGGTATGGTTATATCGAGTTTCATAGTTGACTAATGTTCAACTGATGTAGTAAACCACTTACTCGCGGTGATGCTCATCTCGATGCACGATCATGGCACCTAACGAATGATTAGTGGCTGAAATATAGATGTAAAAGGGTTTATCATCTTGAGGTGGAATGAGGACTGGTGGGGAGATCAGATAGCGTTTAAGGGCTTCAAAAGCCTCTTGACAATCCTTATCCCATGTAAAAGAGATGTCCTTTTTAAGAAGATGATGAAAAGGTTGGTAGCAATCAGAGAGCTGCGAGATGAAACATCGAATGGACTGGAGTTTCCCTTGCAAACTGTGAAGCTGCTTGAGATTGGTCGAAGGTGGCATTTTGAGGATAGCGCGGATCTTGGCGAGATCTATCTCGATGCCACGAAAAGAAACAATGAAGCCTAGAAGCTTACCAGAGAGGACCCTAAAAACACATTTCTTGGGGTTAAGGCAAACATTGTATTGAAGAAGATGAGAGAAGATGATTTTGAGAATGGTCAGATGGTCACGGCAAAATTTGGACTTGCCTAAGAGGTCATCCACATAGTCCTCCATGATTTTGTGGAGGAGATCATGGAAAATGTAGGTCATAGCACGCTGATAAGTGGCACCTACGTTCTTTAAGCCAAAAGGCATGACCCGATAGCAGAAAGTCCCCCATGGGGTAATGAAAGTAGTCTTGTGCTGATCTTTCGGTGCAACCAAGATTTGATTATATCCTGAAAACCTGTCCATGAGAGATAACATCTCATGGCCGGCCGTGAGATCAATGAGCTGGTCAATGTTTGGAAGAGGAAAGTCATCTTTGGGATAAGCTAGGTTAAGGTCGTGATAGTCCATACAGATTTAGATCCCCCCAGTCACTTTGGTAACAGGAATGATGTTGGATACCCACTACAGATAATCAATGGGTTGGATGAAAGAGACAGAGAGAAGACGCTGAAGCTCTTCTTTGACCAGAAGTGCAACACGAGGATGCATTTTGCGAAGCTTTTGCCTAACAGGTTTAGCCTCTAGGTTTGTGATGATGTTATGGGTAGCGATGGTAAGGTCAATGTCAGGCATGTCACTATAAGTCTAGGAAAAGGCCTTGCTATGGTCGGAGAGAAACTGGGTATAGTCAAGCTGCTCTTGAGTGTCTAAAGATTGACCAATCTTTAAGACATGAGGAACACCAAAAGATGGAAGGTTAATGTTAATGGTCGATTCATTTAACATAACCTACGTTTCAAAAGGGAGGGAGTGCTAGATGAAAGAATCATCGGCACCCATATAGGTAAGAATAGCATCATCATCTACGCAGTGAATAGTGTTAATGGTTGCAGATTCATCGTCTATCATGCTAGGATAAATGAGAGGAAGAGACTTGGGGACCCCGTTGAGTTGATAGGTTAGGGGTTCCAAGCGGATGGTGTTTATACAAAAAAAACTAGGAGGGATGGAAACCACTGACTCCGTAGGTGAGGAAGGAAGAACAGGTGAGTCTGAAATAGATGGGTCGATGGCGGGTTCGAGGTAAGAAAGTGCAGAAGCGTCAATGGGCTCTTGAAAACCCAAGCCATAGCATTTCTTAGCATAATCGTCATTGGGTGGTTCAATAGGCTGATGAGAGCCTTGTTTGTATCGCCCAAAGCCAAACCCCTTCCATGCACACCTATAAAGGTAGGTATGTGCAAAGGTGGGGTTGCCAAGAAAGGAGAAATTAGAATTGAATAGTTGAGGTGAAGTAGAAGGATTCCCGTCAGTAGGAGCTTGATCCAGCCCCCCGTAGACGAGGTTGGTTCGAAGGCTAGGAGGACCATAAGGAATGACCATTTCGAGCCGACAGTCATAGTTTGGATTTTGATGGAGCTATCCATACTCTTGAGGAGTCTGGAACATGTCTAGAGTAAGAAGGTGATATTCTCCCAGTGAAAGTTTTTGGAAGACATCATCCATAGGGTCCTTAGTTGTCGTTTTGGAAGGTGACGTGATGGCAACTATTGTTTGCGTACTAGTTGACGCTTCCGTAGATGGAGTGGATATTTGGGTTGGTGTTTTGATAGGAATAAGGACATCATTTGGTCGATAAGTGGTATTACAAGTCTTAAAAGGAGATGGGTCGGCTGGAATGACATGGACTTGTTTGTCGTGTTCAAATTTGACACAACGGTGGAGAGTTGAAGGGATGCAAGCCATGGCACGGATCCAAGGTCATCCTAGGAGCATGTTGTACTGGAATTCTCCCTCAATGATGTAGAAGAGCTCTGGGATTGTGCGTAGGCCAACGTGAATGTGAAGGACAACAGTGCCAATAGTGTTGGCAGTAGTGTCATTAAAAGATCTAAGGATTGCGTCGATTTTTGATACGCAATTCTTGGGAAGAGCCAATTGATCAAAGTCATGGGTTGAAATGATATTAATGCTTGTGCCCCCATCAATCATAACTTGCTTAATGCGGGTTTGATCAATGTAGGCGGTGATGAAAAGAGCAGTGTCCTGATCTCTAAGGTAGAGGTGGGAATCTCAGAATCACTGAAAGTGATGGAGGTGACGGGGGAGAAGGAATGGACTAAGGTAGCTAATGGTTGAGGGTCTTCAGGTTGGACCTCTGCTACTTGTAAGGCTTTGATAAGGGCTTGACGGTGCTAGGGGGAGCTTTGGATAAGGTCGTATAGGGTCATCTTCACAGGCGTTTGGTGAAGTTGTTTAATCATAAAGTCTTTAATTGCCTCTGAAGAAGTGGGTTGAGATGGACCTAAGATGGAAATCTTGGTTTTCGGTGGTTGAGGTGGCTGGACAAAGGGATAGGTCCAAGGGATAGCAACTTTTTCCTTTGCTTTGTCCTTTTGTGACCTAGTGGCTATATGGATGGCGTTAATTTCAAAGATAGGTGGTGAAGGAGATGAAGGGGTTATAGGTTGTTGATGAGATGTTGACGCATTTGAAGAGGTCGAAGGGTTATGAGAAGTTAAGGGTTGGTCAAGAGTGTCCTCAAAGAGAAGAGTGTCTTTCTCTAGATGTTGGTGAATGATAGCCTTGAGGGCACAACAAGTCTCGGTATCATGTCCTGGCGTACGATGATATAAACAAATCTTCGTATCATCAAACCAGGAGGGTTTAGATCTGAGGGGTTGGAAAGGCCTGATGGGTGGAAGGGTTATGCTTGAAGTCTGCAAAAGTTGATGTAATATTAGAGAATATGAACCTACTAAAGGGTCCATACCTGCTGATGTGTGTGATACTGGTGACTTTTGCTTAGGTGGAGTCAGAGGAGGTTTCCGTACCACCTTGTGGGTTGACAGTGTGGCGACAGGTGGAGACTGCACTTTGTTCGTTGGAGGTGTTGTCTTTTTGATAGAAGGTAGGCTGGAGGTACACAAAGGAAGCAAAGGAGGCAACTGGTTTTGTTTAAAGGCTAGCATAGGAATGACTCTAGTGAGGGTCAAAGGATGGGGGCCCAAAATGGAGGGCAATGGTGATGGAGGAGGAGGCATTCACCTCTATGGTTTGACAGTCTTCTTCAATTTAGTTGGAAGGTTACTGTTGGTTGAGCTCTGGTCTAGGTCCACCTTCACTTGTGGATGAGTGAGGGTAGAGATAGGGTGAACACTGAGTGACTTGACAGGTTTGGGTAAGGTGGATGTGGGTTTTGGTTTTGATGAGGTCAGTTGAGGTTTAGAGATGGGAGTCTGGTTTTTGCTGATGGTCGTGGGAGATTGTGCCTTGGGAGGATTGGCAGCATGAGACGAGAGGGCACGAGCATGTTGAATAGTTTTGAGATGATCCCACAATATCTGACGTTCCACTTTCTTTGTAGAGAGAAGTCCAATTTTCTCCATTAATCGGGAAAATGGTTGGCAAGATGATGAATGGGAGTTGAGTTCTTGAGAAGATGTTGTCATTTGTATGGCCGAAGAAAAGATTGATGTGGTAGTCTTGGTCTCAAGGCATGATGAAGGTGTGATAGGTTCATCCTTGATTGGAGATGAAGGAGAGGCAGGTTCTTCCCTGGGAGGAGAAGAAATAGGAGAATGAGGCTCCTCAAGCAGGTTAAGGGCAGGAATGATTGTGCCCTCCACTTGTGGTCGAGGAGTGGGAAAGGTTAAGTCCTCCATGGGTAGTAAGAAGGAAGATGGTGAAACGGGTGGTGCTGGTAGGGTCAAGGCATCCTCCAAGATGAGAGAGGTTGACAGAGAACTAACCGGAGAAAGAGGCTCATCCACATGTGTTGGACTAACTTCTTGAGGTTGATTGAGAATGAGGGGTAAGACCGTATTGACTGTTTGAATGTTGTGTTCATGAGTATTGTCAATTAAGGTCTAGACATTATTTTGGGCTGGCGGATGGTTAGGAAATGGTTGTTTGAAGATGTCGATGCCCTGATTAGGAGGTGCATTGGGGTTATCTAAGATGAGATCACCCTTTTCAGGCATGTCTTGGATTGTATTTTTAAAGGTTTTACAGTTATCCGTGTCATGACCTTTGACACGGTGGTAGTTGCAGAAGTCATTTTCCCTATACCACACAGGGATGGTATGTGAAGGGTCAAATTGTGGAGGTGGTCAGATCTGGGGGAGATTGATGACCCCCTGTTTGATGAGTTTTTCTAGGACATACGCATAAGACTCTCCGATTGGAGTATACTATCTTTGTACGTATCTCTGCTGGAATTGATGGGTGGCACTCTGAGACGTAGATGGCTCAGGCTGGTTAGTTGAAGGGGAAGAGGAGGAAGATCTGACAACCACAGCATTTGCTGAAGCTTTAGACTTAGAATTAGAAGAGGAAGGTTTTGAAGAGGAGTCATTGGTCTTAGAGTTAGGATTCTTGCTCCGCAACTTGACTTTATTCTCCTCAACGGCACGTGTCTCAAGTTTGCGGGCCATTATGAATGCTTCCTCAAATGTACGGAAGGTCTGAACCCATAGGGTGGAAGAAATATGTTTGGTGCAAGCTCGGGAGAAAAGTTCAATGAGTTCGGGTTGGGGTAAGGAAAAGGAGAGTTGGTTGATGAGACCTCTCCATCGAGCAACGAAGTCAGCTATGGATTCGTCCTCGAATTGGTGGATAGAATAGAGGTCTGTGATCGAAACCTTCTTGGTGATGTTGATGGAGAAATGATCAAGAAAAAGCTGGGCCAACTGTGTAAACGTGAAGAGGGAATGGCTGGGAAGAGAGCTGTACCAGTCAAGTGTAGCTCCAAAAAGAGACATAGGAAACATGCGTAAAAGCAACGCATCATCATGGGCAATAAGGTAACAGGCGTGTCTAAATGCCCGTAAGTGTTGTTGTGGGTCTTCCTTGCTTTGAAAGCGAGAAAATTTTGAAAGTTCCCACTGGATGGGATATGGCCTAATCGGGATAGAAGGATGAATGGGCTCATTGCAAATTTGCTCATATGAGAGAGCATTATGGGAGCTGGAAACGGAGGTCTCTAGGCTGGACATCTTGTCCATCAGCATTTTGATAATATCTACTGACGGATTGGCGGGTGGAGTGCCCCCTAGATTATAAGGCACTTGAAAGAGATTGGGAGGGACATATGACGTGGTTGGTTGTGTGGATGCAACATATGGGTAACTAGTTATTGGGGTGGAAGTTGAAGCAAAGGGTACGTGTGTTGTAGGCATAAATTGGATTGGAGCCATCAAAGATGGTTGAGGTGTGGCCGGATTTGTTGAAGGGTAGACGGTTACTCTTGTGTTGATAGGTGCAAGAGTAGAGGGGATAGAGACCACTAGGTTTTGGAAAGGATTTGGTTGAGTGGTTTGATGTTGAGGGGGTATTGGAACCCCCATGGAAGTAGGTCTAGATGGAGAGGCCAAATTTTGAAGGTAAGAGACGGTTGGGTTATTAGTTGTAGTGTTGACTTGATTGTCTATAGATTGAATGGTAGGTAATGTTGATGTGGTCATTATTGTGGCTAAGGAAATGGGCATCCCATAGATTGGGTTGCCCAGGGGGTCTCGCGTTTGGTTGTGTGCGAGATAGTGTTGCAAGGCTTTAGCGTTGAGGTCCAAGAATCATGCAAAATCTTGGTCCCCTTCTGGGACAATAGGAGTCTGAGGCGGGGTTGGGCGAGTTGGAGTTCTTTCAGTCTCTGAGTGCAACTCCATTATAGGACTGGTTATAGATGGTGAAGGTGGAAGCGGTTGTTGTCTAGCGTGGTCAAGAAGAGCCTTGGTTTGAGTGCTTGTCAAAACCATTCAAGGCAAGAAGGGTCAGGTTTCAGAAGACTATGTTTTTTAGTTCCAAAAACTCAGAATGGGTGTCTAGACAGCAAGAAGGTTAGATTTTAAGCTTGCTATTTTTGATGAAAAATATTTGATAGTGACTAATGTCGGTAAAAGAACCGATGCCGGTGAAGAAGACTGCCGATGTCGGTCAGATAACCGATACCGGTGAAGAAAAGCTGCCAACGTCGGTTATAAAGCCGATGTCGGTAACTGTGTTTTCCAGAAAGTCAGAAAAAAATTGAAAGTTTTTGGAAAAGAAGAAAGCGTCCTTACTAGCTCAAAAAACTAGATAAAAACAAAGAAAAAGATGAAGGCAGACAGATCCTAACATAAAATCCCTAAGAATAATTTTATTAAGATCATGTTGGCTTATGCCTTAAAGAGTGTTTGGAAGTTTGGTTTATGAGACGGGTCCTAGAAGAGGTAATCTAGAGATGGTTTCAGGTATGTTAAGGCGCTCAAAAGTCTGTATTAGGTTCCGTACTGGCCTGGTGCTAAGGAGCAAGCTCCCCTCACTTCACAATTCCAGTGGTGAGCTGGTTTCGCTTAGCCAAAATATACTTTCCCTATAGATTAGACTCTACCAGAGAACAGAGTGGGCTTTCCCCTTGGTGGTGAAATCCAAGTGGGATTGCCGAAATGGGTAAGGTATCCGCTGGGTGATGAAATCCTAGTCGTGCCTTGTCTCAAGTGAGTTTGATGTTTAATTGAGTGTAAGTGGTCTGGTTGTGTAACATCAAGTGAGCTACGATTAATTCAATATGCGGTTGTTTAATTACTAAGTGTGGACTAATGCAAGCACAAGCAGAAATGTAATGCAAAAGTGTATTAAGCCCCAAGTCCAAATGTGAATTCAAATGAAAACAAATTTGAGAAAGGGTTGAAGAAAATGATTTTGGACCAGTCTAGAAATGCAAGGAAAGAAAAGAATGTTCTTTTTATTCCTGCTTATGATGTCTTTAAGAAAGAGAAGAGAAAGAGGTGAATAGGGAGAAACCTAATGCACCTAAATGAAAAGAAGGAAAGGAAACCCAAAGAAGGCCCTAAGGGTCCCACCGGATGTGCCAGAATGTTTCTATGCTAGATTTTGCTTTCTACATTCAAGAGAAGAATAAAGAAACTAAGAGATGGTCAAGGCTTGTATGTACCTGGATTAAGTTCTGCGCACCGTTATCCATACGTCGTGAGAACTCCTCTTTGGCTGTGGAGGAATGACACCTACAAAAGAAAAGAGACTAAGACAGAGAAGGTGTTAGAAGACAAAAGGGTGGACTGCCAAGCAGAAGCTTGATCCTAGAAGTGCTAAGGCTTCTTAGAGGATGACAATCCACTGTTAAACAGAGTGTGACTGAGACAAAAAGTGATAAAATGATGAAAGATGAAATGAAAGGACTGAAAATAAAGGCATACCTGATAATCAGTAATCTGGTTTTACACAGTTGCCGACGTCGGTGATGTTGCCATCGTCGGTCAGAAGGTTGCCGACGTCGGTGGGGGTAGTGACCGGCGTTGGTTGGGGCAATGGTCAAGAACTGGTTATAGGATTGGTTTTAGGGGTGCAGAATGGTCTATGGTCTTGTCTGTGGGCTTGTGGGTCTGTGCGAGGTTACTTGAGGTCTAAGGGACAGAGAATATTGTCTAGGAATGGACTGGATAAGTGACAGAGGCGAAAGGTGGATGGACGGGAGAGAGGGCTTTTCAGCCTCTCTGGGAATAACAGAGGAAAGAGGGTCAAGGATGTTGAAATAGATAGAAGATAGAGTGATTTTTATAAATGAAATGATATAGAAACAAAAGACAGTATGAATACTTAGCTGCGTTGGATGATTGATGGAGATAGCATGCAGTCCCGGTACAAAACGTCAGATGCAAGATCCCAGTGCCTGGATGAAGAGCTGTCAAGTACACTGATTCCTGAAAGAAAACAAGAAGCCAGAACACCAACATGTAATAGCACCAAAGCTTTGTTTCGCTGGAAGAGAGTTTTGATTCGCCTGTTAGTTTGCCAGAGATTAGGAGTTTTTTTTATTTTTGTGATTAGCTCGAAAGGAGGTTAGAAACTGGTTTAAGTAAACCGACGTCGGTGATTCTGCCAGCATCAACTGGCAGTTGACCGACGTCGATGGGTGGAGAATGGGTAAAAAGAGCCACCAAGCCCATTCTCCATTCACCAAGTGCAGGATCCGTTAGAGAATGTCAAAGGCCAAGGCTAGATACGCATGAGAGTTGGTTAGGCGGTTAGAGGGAAGCAAGAATAGGTCTTGGGTGAGTCATGGGATAGGAAATGGTCCAAGGCGAGGTGTCCTAGGTGAGGTGTCAAAGGAGGGGGGTTAAAATAAGTTTATTATTTTAAATTAATAAGTGTATAGGTTAGAAAATGGACCAAGGGGGGGAAGACCAAGGTTAGACATGATTTCAGTGTCTACACCATGGACTAGTGCACTATCATCTAATTGGGTCAATGACCCAATCTAATGATTTTCCTACTTCATGGAGGTTTTCTCACCCAAATCATGGTGATTTTTCTTTACTATAGTAAATATACTTTATGGGATCCTGAGTGGCCTTATTTTGTGAAGATCCAAACTATTATGTTTTAATGAGGTGGTTTAATGGTGGATTTTGAATTGCTATGGCCTAAGCTTCAAGGGAGATGGTTGTTTGGATAATGTTTTTATTGGGCCTATTTCAATATTTATATTTTATTTATTAGTTTAGTTTTATGTGCTTTAGGGGTTCATAGTATGTATGGTCTGCATCCCTACATTCCAAGATTGGTTGTTGATCGCCTTGAGGCCTTGCAAGATGTTTTATTTGTGGCCTTGGTTACTAATCTTGGTTGAGATTCTAATGAAGCTTTTGATTAGTAAAGTATAAATATTCCAGTCTAAAATATCGTGTTCTTCTATCCCATGCCCAATTTTGGGATCAATTCAAAACCCTCTTGTAGCTATGTTTTAGGCCTTGTCCAAATTTATTCTCTTTGTGGATCAACTATTA
This sequence comes from Torreya grandis, assembly GCA_037957365.1. NCBI lineage: Eukaryota > Viridiplantae > Streptophyta > Pinopsida > Cupressales > Taxaceae > Torreya > Torreya grandis. The sequence goes on along the minus strand of JARHVA010002967.1, from coordinate 778,420 downwards.
TTTCATTGTGTGGGATTACATGCCCTATTTGTTGTGTTATAAATTTGATTTTTAGGTTTGATGGATCTTGTTAAACCCCTTTGAGATTGATTTTAGATGGATATATTTTGATTCCTCTATACCATGCCTAGTTTAGGGATCCATTAAAAACCCTCTTGGTTCTTTTTTAAAGTTTATTTATTTCCTTACTGTGATTCAACTATTATTTCACTGTGCAATATTTCATACTCTTCTAGATGTGCTTCAAGTTTATGGGACCCTATCAAAACCACTTGAGGTTGTATTTCATTAAATATTTATAGATTCCTCTTTTCATGTTACCACTGGTAGAGGTGTTTCTCGAGAGACTTAATTTCAATATATTTTATTCTCCATTGTATTAGGTTATGGGACCTATCAACACCCTCATTTATGATTAATAGCTCTGGATCAAAAGCATTAACCATTAATAAAAAATACACATGGGTGGTGGCAATGATTTTGAATTTACTAGCCATAGAGAGAGGTTTGGCGACCCAACATGATAGTTTATTCTCAACTCTCAGGACAATATAGTTTTAAATGTCCATAATAAAATATTGAAAATCATGGGATAACCTAGGAATTTGAGCATTTCACCATGGGTGATCCACTTCCATTGATAGTCTTCTAACTAGTTTAATAAAGGCTCATAGTTTTGTCTAAAACATTGCATCTTCACCCACTAGATGTTTTAACCAAAATCCAAGAAAAATATATGTAAGGATTCCATGGCATTATGGACAACCTCCTCATTATATTGAAGGGAAAGGAAGGAGTCATTAGAAAAAATATCATTAACAAGCTATTCTTAAGGATCATTATAGAGACTAATGCCTATGATAAGTCCTCTAAATGTGAAATATTTAAGTAGGTATCCAAATCTTTTAGTTGCAAGGACATAAAGCAAGGTATTAAAAGGTAAACCTTGTCGAATAAAGTGAAATATTCTAAATATTTTAGTTTGATACCCATTGATGTAAATTCAAACAAAGGCATCCTAAAATAGGGTTTGAAATAAGAGAAGGAACTTGGGACCAAACCCTAAGACTTAAATCATCACTAAGATGAAGGGCCATTCTATTTGGTCATAAGCCTTTTCAAAATTAATTTTGATGAATATAGCCTTATATTTGGATGTGTAAGCCCATTCTATACCATACCAAAATACAAGGATGTTATCCAAAATGTAATTGACATGAATAAATTTAGTATGCCTAGATCAGATAATTAAAGGGAGTAAACATCTTATCTTGATGGAAAGAGCCTTAACTATAATATTGTAGGATATATTAAAAAGAGTGATAAGCCTCTAGTTTGAAATAATCTAAGGGTCTCTAACCTTGGGGATGAATTTTTTGGAACTCATATTGATGAGACACCCCATAGAACCTTGATTAAGATATTATAAATAGGCTTTATGAAAATTAGGTCCAATATAGTCCCAAAGAGATTTTTATAACTCATAAGGAAAACCATCAATACCTGGGGCTTTATCTTGGGCCATACTCATCAAAACATGATGAATATCCCCTATGGATAAGGGTTTGTCATGAACTTCTCATTGACTAGGGAGAGATTGCAAGGATCAATATCAAGGAATTTTTTTAGAGCTAATATTTGAGCATTTGAGGATGGTTGAGCTTGGAAAATCTACTTATAATTCTTTACTAAGGCTTTAAGGATATTGAGAAGATTGGTTAACTACTCCCTAATATATTTAATAGCTTTGATTTTGGTTGAAAATTTATGATCCCTTAGCTTATTCTAAAATAAATTGGAGAACCTATCACCAATATTAAGCAAATGGATGTGAGCTAGAATTTGAGCTCCATAGGCTTGGTAAAGATTAAAAAGTTTTATTTGATGTCTTAACTCATCTACTTAGTTATACAAATACTCATCTAGAGGGATTGTTCAAGCACCTAAAAAATATAATTTAATTCATTTAAAGTGTTGGAATTTGCCCTTCTATTGATATAAGCCCAAATATTTCCAAAGAAATGAATAAAGGTGGTAGTACAAGAAAAGGTTGCTTCCAACCAATCAATCCACCTAGTTTCACTTAATGTGGGGAAGAGTTTGAGGATGATATAGATGGGAGGTATTAAAATAAAGCTAATTGTTATATATTTTAGTTATAAGGATGGACCATTCCATAGATAATTTAATAGGTTGATGGTTTGACTAGAGAATATTAGGAAGAACACTTATAGGTTGATCAAATTTATAGGCAAAAGAGAATATATTTTAGTTTCATAAAAGGGATCTATCGAGTGACATGTGTCATATATATCACCATTTCAAAATGTCTACGTGATATGAAATAGGAGTGTCATTATGACAATGCCACATAACAAATCATTCATCAATTATCTATTGATCCCACTATTAGACCTCACCATACTTGGGTTGAATAAAAATTTAGATATAAAGGTATTATTATATTGATCACTGGATCTAGGTTGAAACACCATATCTTGAATGAGTTTCATGTCTCCCATTTCATAGGTCAATCAATATTTACAAAAATATATGATCAAGTTTCCTAAAACTTATTCTAGACTATAATAAAGTATGATATTAAAACATTTGTCATACAACGTGATATGTTCTAAATCCACAAAGGGGAAATAGTGGTATCAATTAGTTTACTCCAGCCACTACACATTATGTAATATATTTGGATTGATGTTTTGATGTATTTGATTGAAGGCTTAATAAAATCAAGAGGTAAATCTTCCATTCTTGTGGTGGTAGATATCCTTTCTAAATATGTTAATTTTTGTGATTTGACACATTCATAAACTGCTTACAAAATAAACCAAACATTTATTGATCAAATGATCTAGCTTCATGAAATTCCATTATTAATTATATTAGATCATGAATTAGATTTAAAAATTCATTTATGGCAGGAACTCTTCAAGCACCTATGAACCCATCTAAAAATGAGTTCAGGATACCATCCAAAAACTAATGGCTAGATGAAAATCACACACACACACACACACACACACACACACATTTGGAAACCTATCTTTGTTCTTTCACAATGGATCAAAAATATCTTTGGGAAAAATGGTTACCACTTTAAGAATGGTCATAAAATACCTCTTACCACACCCCCACCAAGATGACCCCGTATGAAGTTGTGTATGGTAAAACTTCACCATCTCTTCTCATATACATAATAGTTAGTTATTAGGTGTAGGTAATTGATACTACCACCAAAACATGAGATAATATCCTTTGCCTCCTCAAGTACAATCTTCACATGATTATTTTTTTCATGAAGTAGAAGTTAGATCAACACTTCTTATAATGATCCTTTCAACCTAGAGATATGGTTTTCCTTCACCTATAACCTTATATATAGTCTTCTCACAAAATGAAATTCTACAAATATCTACCTCATAAATTCCTTTGGGCTATATAAAATTCTCCAACAAATCAACCCTATCACATATAAGTTGGAAGTTTCACCTTCATCATGAGTGCATTTATTTTTTCATGTCTCGTGCTTATAGAAGGTCCTTAACCATAATTTGAATTCCAATAAATTGCTTCCAAATCTTGATTCTATAGGATCTATAATTCTTAAACTTAAGGCTATTATATAAAGGTGATCCTATCAAATCTGCAATCAAGTCATCATAAAAGCTCTAGTATAATGGTAGGGAATGTTTCAAAATATGTTAATTAGGAACCTCTTATTCAAATATAGTATCAGTTTCCTCACCATCATATTTTAGGGAAAACATTTTAAGCAAGAGGGAATGTTTGGACCCTTCATCTTAACCATTTTATTTTAAGTTATATGTTTAATAAAAGGCTAAAAATGCATATGATTTATAATATATCCCTTGAGCCCATTGTCATAATCCAACATTTATGGGAAATAATAGTTAGTTAGTCAAAATATAAAATTGAGTATAGACTAGTAAGAAAGCATTCATGAATTTTGTTTAATTCAGATTGCTCAAAAGAGGTCCTCCCTCAAATAATACAATGATGTTTGTAATGTAAATATACACTTATTTAATACAAATAATCATTTTCCATTTAATTTTTGCATATTTTCAATTAATTTATAATCTATTTCAAGAGGATCTATTTTATTTGATGAGATAAATGCTTTTAAAACCAGAGCTATGAATCAAAAAAGTGAGGTTTTTGAGGATCCCACAACCTTTGCAAAGCCTAGATAGAGGGTTTTAAGGATTTGACAACTATATCATGAATAATAAGAGGGTTTGGAGGCTCCCATGACCTTGGTAAATTAGACAATAGAGGGGTTTCAAGGATACCAAAACCATAACATGAGGTTTTTAAAGGTTCCCACAACCTCAGCACAATAAAAAATGTTTCAAATTAATGAGATTTAAAGAGCTAACACCTTTTGATAGGACTTCCCTGAGACTTAATTTGTAGAATAAGAATACCCTAGTAGTAGAAGGTATTCTATCCCCTAGGTCTTTCTCATAACCTTTACACAACTGAGACACAGTAAGTGGGATTTTCCTCCCACTAAAACCAACAAGGTGGATTCCTCTATCATCCACTCTGATAGAACAAAATTTGGTTGGGATTCTTATAACCACCCCAAACCAAACTAAATAAAACTGAAGGTATCCTTTTAACTTTGATCTTCAATGTATTTTTTCCCTTCTTATGTATTCCCAAGAATCCCAGAACTTGTATCCAAGTATGAGCAAGTATTTTTTCCCTATTCCAAGAAGGATCTTAACATACTAGAATAGTCTAATTTTATAAATTTCAAAATTCTAGCTACAATAATCCATGAATTATATGAATATGGTAGGCCCACCCATTAAACAAAATAAAACTAGTATGTCTAGGATCTTGTGGAAACATATGTGTTTTCTATAACTCTCTCAATATTCTAACTCTTCCTCTTATGAAAATGTTTGGTCCACTCCTCAACATCTTGAGTGTCTAAGTTGCATTAAAACTTAATTCATGTGGGTACAATTCATCCACAAAAAAATTGAAACTAATTTATGCATCTTTTGGTATATCAATCAACCAAGCTTTCTCATTTATAACTTTTAATATTTTGCAAGGTCCAAACTTTATAGTTTTCAATTTGTGATGGGAGCATTTAGGATAACTCTCTTTTCTCAAGTGTACCATAACCCATTATCCTTCCTAAAATACATGATCCCTTATATGAAAAACTACCATTTATTTATATTTCCCATTCATGATCTCTAATTTCTTCTTGACCTACTACTTTATGTTTTCTAATACTCTCCACAAAACCTACTGCATCATATTTAACACATTATTATTTACGTTATTATTTAGGTAGGTCAACTAAATCTATTAAACTATTAGGATTTACACCATAAATAATATGAAAATAAGACTCACCTATGGACCAATTAACAATATAATTGTAATAAAATTATGGTTTGGATAAGACCAAATTCCATTTTTTTGGGTTGTCTTTGACTAGGCACCTTAGCCAATTTCCCAAGCTCCTATGCACTACCTCTAATTTCCCATCTATTTATGGTTGATATGATGAACTATATTACAACTTTATATCAAGATCATTCCAAAATGGTTGAGAATTTTTTTATCTCTATTAACTATGATTGTATTGGGTACTCCATGCAAGCATAACACTTCATTAGAGAACAAACAAAAAATTATGCTTGCATCACTAGTTAATTAGCATGTTTATTTTTTATTCAACATTAAAATGCTATACATAAAAAACTATTGAATACTAATTTAGATTTAAATAATAGATAAAACCTAAATGTACAATACATAAACTATAATGATCGATAAATAGTAAGTGTGTAAGGGAAATGGAAACTTAGTTTAAATTTAATTGTCACTAACTATATATATTGATCTCTGATGTGAAACAATATTAAAATAACTCTAAAATGTGTCATGCTCAAAAATAAAATTCTACAATACACTAGGATAGGGCCACAATAGTAGGATAGGGGTATATTAGAATTTTGTCTATGGATTTTAGCATTATTTATTGTATGGTTGAATTCTATATCTAAATACCTAAACCTGTCATAAAATGCATGTCGTCTATCTTTAGGTGTTGATTTAATGAGTATAAGTACCTATAATAACAAACCCTTATTCTTACACATAAACCAAATAGATATCAAATACAAAAAAGGGGAATAGATGAACTATCCTAAAAAAACCTCACATAATTTTAGTGATACCTACAAATACCAATGGGCCCCAAGGTGATGTAGTTCTCCCTCTTAGAGTGAGTGTGTGAATCTTGATGTTTACTCTAAGTGAGTGTGTGAATCTCTATGTTTTATATTTATTAATGTAACTAGTAAATTGAAATGAATTATTGGTAATAAGTAACCTTGTAATAAAATAGATTTATACTTGTCCTATGAGTGTTAGAATAAATTATAACTTGAACTAGGAAGAATAGTGTTTTTTTCTCAATGTGCAATAAAAGTTAAAAGTGATTGCTAGATTTGTATTAATTAGCCTTGATGTGTTTATATAGTGGTATACCTAGAATATTTATGCTAATAAAGGTTGATAAAATTATGAAAGGACAAACACCAATAATATTAAATTTAAAAAATGATTGTTGTAGCATAAAAAATGAGGTTGCACTATTGGATAAGGCCAGGTTACAGCCCTATCGAACCTAGTGAAGTCTTATTCTAAAAGGATAGAGATTATTTTAACTTGGTTGATAGGAGTATCTAAATATAATAGGGATATATAAATGATTTTCTTGGTAAATTAAATATCATGAGTAGAATAGTGATGGTTTTCATAAATATTTAAAGTTAACAGAATGATAATAGGTCAAATAAGGTAAAGATGTCAAGATTAAACATTTTCAAGCACTTAATGGTTAAATTTGAGTGTCTACATTCCCCTATTTATTATAGTGATGAAATGAATTGAAAATACTAGAGTAAATCCTATAAATACCTAAGTGTGTATAAATAGTTTATATTTTGATGTGAAGCTTGATTGTGCAAGATTCCTCATATAAAACATACAACAATACCACTTAAATTAGTTACTATCCATATTTAAAATTTGAAAAATCTAAAACTTGATATTTAAATCTTGAAAAGAGGGAAAGGAAAGAATACATCTGAAAGAGTATGTAATTTAATTTTCATGTAAATTTAAAGTGGAGTGGAGAAGTGTGTGCCCCCTTATTGAGGCATTTAGAGAAATGTTGAACCTATAGAAAATTAAGAGTGATTAAGTCTCAATTTCTGAAAATAAACAAAATACCTTGAGTTTTAAATATTTTATACTCAAAATATCATATGAATATATACAATATTATTTATAATAATTTGTATTATTTGAACGGGTGGAACCACCAAATGTGGCTAGCTACAATACAAATATTGAGTGTCACTAGACTAAAATGGGAAAGAAAAAATTGGAACCATGTACTAGGTTCACAAAAGTGAAACCATGGATGTTGAGTGTCATTAGACTCTAACATGACCCACTTGATACTGTATGAATATACTACTATAGACGAATCTATAATTTTATTTGAAAATTTTGAAACTTATTGAACTTTGAAAAATTGAAAATAAAAATTTGTATTGTAGTAACATGAACATGAATTAATATCATGCCCCCTATTTATATATTATATTGATATATAATATCATTTGAAGTTGTAACTTTTTGAAACTTTTAACTTGTGACTATAACTATTTTTTCACATGCCCATGCATTTGCATCAAGTGTATGTGTATTTATACAAGAGTAACAATAAGAATGAATGAATATGCATGTCATATGTCCCCATCATCTTAGAATTCTAAACCATATTAAAAAAATTATCATTGTAATTTATCATAAATATGAATTTGTTACTAATGAGGGATTGAATACTCGACACAAGCCCATAGTGATGCCCTCATTTTTATATGATGGGTGTAGCTTACAAATAATTGATCTCAAAATAAATATTTTAGAATATGTGAGGAATATAATCATATATTATCATGTGAAAATTGAAATGTATTTCATCCTATTATTTAATATAACAATGTAATTTCTTATGAAAGATGCATTAGATAGATATAGCATTGAGGCTCATAAGTAGCACTCACATGCTATGTATCATGACGCAAGAGTAAAAATAGAAAAATAATAGTGATGAATGATAGGAATCATGGATCCATAGTAACAAACACTGACCATACAAGTAATGTCATACAATGTTACTTAATTTCCATATAATGTCACACATAAGGCCACAAAGGCCACATACAAGGGACATATGAATGTTTAAAAAACAAACAAGGCCAAAAACAATACTCAAATGGAATGATAATGCCATATAAAAAATAAAATTTATATGTTGTGCACATAATGTCAAGGGCCACACACAATAAGCAAGCAAGACCTAACTTATTAAGTAGTAAAGTAAGATTTTTTAAAATAACCATATCAATCATATGTATCAATTTTAATGCTATAAAATAATATTAATTGTAACATAATTGTAAGTATGAATGATTTAGTAAAACATTTGTATGACATATTTCTCAACATGGTAGCTATAGATGATATTGTATGATTATGTAACACCTCAGTCTTGTACACTTATCAAACTCTGACCTTTGTTGTTCCTCTTAGTTATGCATATGCCTTGATTTCACAAACCTTTCATATGTTCTAACTTGTGACCTTTGGCTTATCTCTTGGTCTTATTAGCCTTACATCGATGACACAGATAACATATCTTGTTTATAATGCTTAAAATGTACTTATCTTACACCTCTGCAAGTTTTGATCACCTACATTCTTACTTCCTAGACACTAACATCTAGGCCAAATAATAGCATTGATGTTACTATCCTAACTTAATGCAAGTGTCTAGTGCCCTAAAGTCATCTAATTTACAAATGAAGTGTATAATAATGGTCATCCTAAGTGATTTAATGTATGTTATCTCTTGATAATATTGCGATAAATATAATATCAACCCTCATTTATTCTTCACCTACAAAACCTAGAAACAAACTAAAAGAACATTCAAAAAGCACTCAAGCTTTCTTATTCTACCAAATTATGAAATAAGTTAAATGAATATCCCAAATATTGGTCTAAAGTACTAAAGGAGTGGTCATAAGGTCATATTTTTCAAGTTACAAGTTAGGTCACTATTGTACTTGATTTACATATTACATGATTCACACACAAACCAATACATAAGGGATAACTACATGATTTTAAGGGCCTCTTTAGAGTATTGGATATCTAGGCAATGACATTTGATAATAGGGTTATTGTGTGTCAACTTGACACTATGTTCCCACTAACCCATTTTTCTCCAAGGTCACATTGAAAATGAAAAGCTAGGGTTTTGCCATTTCATAAGGAGTGATAGTCCATAATCTAGAAAAAAGGTGAAGCCAAATCTAGAATCATCTAGGTGGCTGTATCCTATTTTAGTGAGTATTATATACAGGACCTTAGCATCAATGCAACCATGTAGGGCTAATATTACTATCTAGAGAGCTAGAGGCACCATATCTAAAATATGACAATTATTCTAGGACTGTCTTCTTGCTTGCTTTCAGCCTGTTCTAGATCTATCACTATGTTATCACCAAAACCAAATAAGTACTTTGTTTTACATATTATTTCCATATATAGCTTAGTTTTACTTTCTATTAATAGCTTATCTTAGTTTAATAAATTTAGTAAGGTATATCTAATTTTAGCATTTAATTAACCTGCTGTAGATATGATATTCACCCTTGTGCCCTATCATTTCTATACCTTTAACCCTAACCCTAAATAAGAACTTTATCCAAATTAGGGTTAAACATTTGGTGAACTCAATATTTGAACATAAAACCATAGGGTGATTAGGGTTTTTTTATTTTTTTTATTTATTATCATACTTTGTTGTAAACTTCTTTCTTATATAGGCATAGCTTAACAATGCTTGGTTACATTATTGTCTTGACTTAGTAATTGTGTACTTCATAATTTTACTAAAACTCATAACCTTTATTGAGTCCAAAATAGTAGATTATGTATAATCCCATTCTTTTGATTACTCCCTAGAATTCATATGCCTTTCCTGCTTGGTCCTCATTTTGATATTTAGAACATTTCAAAAGGACAAAGAGGAGCCTATTCCCATTTTGAATCATAATAAGGATGAAAAATCCCATCCCTTTAACTAGGTTCATGTTATCCCCTATTCAAAGGTTAAGTTGGATCATCCTATTATACAAAAATTGGGTAACCAAAAAACATTTCCAACATCCCTTCATGTTACATGTATAAATGTTTAATCTAAAATGCATAGGGCTTGTGCTTGTGAATCCCTAAAAGATATAATTACCAATATGATAAATATATTTCATGATTTAAAGAATAAAATTATTCTATTACAAAAACCTTGTTAAACTATGTTATCTAATGCACCATAGAGATAATTTACATGATTACCCGAGTCCTTAGCTTCATTAGTCTCATAGTTACTAGAGTGCCAACTTGTATCTCTCCCTCATCCCATTAAGGTTGATATGAGTTGACCTCTAACTAAAGTATAATATGAAAATGATTATTATGAATATCATGAAGGATTAGGATATTATACAAGTAGGTTCTTTACCTTTAAACATAATAGCCAATATTTTTTTGATGCCCAAAACATTACATTTGATGATCCTCTAAAGGAGTTAGCTTCAAAAAACATAACAGGAATCCACTCCAAAAAAATATAACACTTACATTATACATTGGTGGTAATTATTTTAGGCATAAACATATTAATCCTACATAAACAAAAACTACTTGCAATATAAATAATTTTTAGTAGATCGATTTTAACTTACAAGACTTGTAAAAGAAGGTCACTTGGAAGGACTCCTTGCGAAACATAACAACACAAATTTATTGTCATCCTAAAGTAATACAAACATGAATTTGGGTTATGCCCACCAAATATCCATATGAATTTACACTAGGAACTCTTTGACTATACCAAATAGAAACAAAAAATGATCCAAATTAGTAAGATATTTCCTTTCCTCATGAAGGTAAACTAATACATATTTTGAATGATAGCATTACATCTTATAGTACACATAACTAATGTTAGGAGGAACATGATATGTACCTTTTCAACCTATCTAATCATGGTGTAAACAATGTAAAAGATCTAATGTAAGGTTGTAAGCTTCAAAATGGGGGGAGATACCTATGACATCTATAGGATGACATTATAGGATGATATTTCCTCATAAAAAAATCCCAAAATACCAAAAAAAATCCAAAAATATTTTTTTCACCTACATGTTCTATTGGATCCTTGGCATCTATGTGTTAGTTCCACGTTGAGGGATAGCATATCAATTACTTCTACATACACATTTATAGGCCTATAAAGATACATGATTCTATGTAATTACGGGTGTTGGGATTTCCTTCTACTCATATCACAAGTACATTTGGGGCATCCATATTCTATTATATTGATACACATATGTTATATGATTTTATTATCAATATTTTTAAACTTATATATATACTTTCACATTCTTTATCCATGCTTATACCCTGCACATGGTACTTTGATATGATATGTACTTGACATTTCTTACTTACACATTTAATTCATGAGATACTTGACATGTTTATGTTGGTTGATTACAATTTTTTTTTAAATACTTCCTTAAGTGTTTTAACTTGTTATTGTCTTTCTTATTTGAGCATTTGAATATACTCTATTGTATGCAGTGCCTATGCCTATGTTTTCAATATTTGACATTTAAATATGTCATTACTTCTTATATGGATATTTGAATATGCCATTCATTTATTTATAGACATTTGAATAAGTCTTTTCCATTCAATTTTTTAGTATTTGAACATGCCCCTTATTTTTGGTTTCTTAAGACCTTTATTTATTGACTTTATTTTGAGTGCTCTTGTGTGTATGTTTGTTTGCTCATTGATCTTGTACTATTAGTATCTATACATTACCATGATATTTATCATGAATATTAGTCATAAATGTGATTTTATTCTATTAAATTGAATTATATATTTACCAATACACATTATACATGTTACATGGTTCAATCATAGAATATGTAGCTATGTGGCTATCTTTTTCCTTTAAGGTGAGGTAACTACCATGTAATATTTTTACCTCATCTCAAACAGGGGGGAATATTTGTGGGGGAATTATTGGTAAGCATGTTATCCACACTTTTCATGGTTCTTATATTTAGTGAGGGCATTCTTTTGAATCATTTTCTCCACACTCATTCGGTATGTGGTACTTACACTAGTTTGCACATTCATTGGGGACATGTCATGGTGACATGGATTCCACACATTCACAATTTTTAGATTTAGTGTAAGAATGCTTTGGAATCATTTTATCCACACTTAGTTATCACATGGTACTTATATCACTTCTTAGATTTAGTGGGGGCATACTTTGAAATCATATTATCTATACCTACTTGATATTTAACATCTCTAGTTTATAGTGGGGGCATGTTTTTTAAACAAGTCCTCCACATTAGTACTTATATCAATTTTAATATTTATCCATATATAGTGTGGGCATGCTTTAGAATTATATTTTACGTGCTTAAATAGTTGTCTGAATTGGAAAAAACATGTAGTTATATAATTCAGATTCATAGTTGTGGAGACATTTTATAAATGGTACCATTATTTTACATAGTTTAAGCATGAGACATATTTAAGGTGCATATGATATGTAACATGTACATAATATTTAAAAATCTAGATCAATTTCATATTCTAAAACCTTTGAACATACTGAAACCCCAAAAACATTTACAAACTTTAGCAAATCAATCTACTACAGTAGTTGGTTCACCTTTTGGTATGGTTGAGGTGATCAAATCACTCAATTTTGCCAAGTTTTTAGGTTGTACTGATTATATCATCCAACCTCACTAGATTATAAGTATCATTGGGTTGCATGGTTGAAATAATCTCAAATTCCAAGTGGGAACTCACTTTTGATCCAAAATTGGGGGTATGTGCCTTATAATATCTCTCACCCCTCTCTCTTTTTGGATATGTGCACTTTAAATATTTAGTTGTATTTATCCTAATCTCAATTTTATATCCTTAAAATGATACATATTTTTTAAAACAACTTGCCAATAGGTAAGGTAGTTACATCGACACACATGTGTACCCCTTAACCTTTCTATTTCAATTTAAATCTCTTTAGGTAATCTCAATTATAGATTATATGCACTAATTTTAAACTATAACATGCTCTTGGTTGTAGGCCAATCACTAGTAAAAAAACTCAAATTCAACTCAAGCAAAGATAAGGTGTGTATGCACACTCAGGTACTTATATCTTTCCTTTAAACTAGTAATTCCATTACTAGATTAAATGGGGGAATGCAAATGATATTTTGTGATTATGTAGCACCTCAATCTTATACATTTAGAAAAATATAACCTTGGTTATTTCTCTTAATTCTAAACAAGCCTTGTATTCATAAAACTCACATCTACTCTAACTTATACCCCTTAGCCTATCTCTTAGTCCTACTTATGCTAAATTGATGACATAAACAACCTATCTTGACTAGAATACTTGAAATGTACTTATCATATACCTCTATAAGTTTTGAGCGTACCATCTTTTTTGCTTATTGAACACTAAATTCCAGGCTAGACAATATCATTGATGTTATTGTCCTAACCCATCATAAGTGTATAGTTCCTTAAAGTTATCCAATTTACAAATGATTTTTTTTACAATGGTCAGCCTAAGTGCTTTAATGCGAGTTATCTCCTGATAGGATTTTTATAAATACAATATCAAGACTCATTCATTCCTCACCAATGAAACCTAGAAAAAGACAAAAAAAGCATTCAAGAAGCACTCAAATTATCAAAATATTTCTTATTTTTCCCTATTATGATATAATTCAAAGTAACAACCTAGCTAGAAGTTTGAAGTATTAAAATAATAGTCATAAGGTCATATTTTCCAAGATACAAGCTAAGTCACTATTCTAATTACTTTACATACATTACATGATTCAAACACAAGCTAACACATAGGGGATAACTACATGAGTCTGAGGCCCTCTTCAAAGTATTGTCTATATATGTAGTACCCTTTGACAATGGGATCATTACGGGTTAGCTCGACACTATGTGCCCACTAACCTATTTTCCCAAGGTCACATTGAAGATGAAAACCTAGGGTTTTTAAATTTCAAAAGGAGTGATAGTCCATGACTCAGATCTAAATGTAATAGAACAAAGGTGAAGAAAAACTTAGAAGAATCTAGGTAGTTAAATCTTATTTCAATGAGTATTCAATACAAGAAACCAATGTTGAACTAGGAAAATAACATTGATGCAACTGTCTAGGGTTGATGTTACTATCTAGAGATCTAGAGGCATGAGATATATAATCTAATGATTATTCCAAGACTATCTTCCTACATGATTTTATCATGTTCTATATCCAGCACTATATTATCATCAAAACCAACTACGTACTTTGTTTTACATGTTAGTTACATACATAACTTAGTTATACTTTCCATTAATAACTTATCCTAGTTTATTACATTTAGTATATGTTATATTTATGTTTAACATTTAATTGGCCTACTTTATATTTGATATTCACCCTTGTACCCTATCATTTATATACCCTTAAACCTAACACTAAATAAGATTCTTATCCAAATTATGGTTAAACAATAGAAAAGGTTATGGATAGATTTAACATGTAATATTCATAGAGAATGAAGAGATGTCCCAAACATAGCAAGGGTATTGGCTAGAAAGGTAAGCTCAACACTAAATAACCATGTAATAGTTTGTCATTCATGTCACTCACATACCTCATGAAAAGTAGTGTGTATTGAGAGTAAATAGGTAAAGTGCCTCAAAGTGAAAATAAAACTAAGGGACAAAATAAATATTGATATGAGGTATAGAATAATTATTAATGAATTAAAATAAAAGAATTTATGTAGAATGGAAATGGGTAAGTATCTTAACCAATTATGGAATGCCAATGTATTAAACCAATATCATTAGGATTACACCAATCTTTTGTAATATCAAATTCATAATCATCAATGTAATCATCATCATAGGAGAGAATTAACATCTTAGGTTGTGCTTATAATTATGATATGACACTTTGATCATATTTTGTATCTATGTATGAATAATCAGCTACCCCATACGGTGGTATTAACCTTTCTAAATTTTCTTTTATAATATGTATTGTATCATGTGCCTTTAATAATATTCCATTAGTTTTATTCACTATATTATTAGTTGAGGATATTATTTATTTTTGTTATTATTGCGCTAAATATGTTACCGATTTTGAAATGGAAATGGGTTTGTCTTTATGATCAAATGTAATGCAACCTCTTTTTGTTTATCAATCATTCTTCCTATTAATTTAAACCATGATTCTCCAAACACCACATTGTATGAACTTGTATTAGAGATAATGTTGAAATTAAAAGGACAATCTTTTAAAAACAAGAATACTTTTAACTTAATTGATCCTACACATGATGTTGATTTGGTAGCTTGATCTATGTGCTGGCGATTATAAACAAGAGATATAATAAATGAAGTAATTTTTTTGAAATCTTGATAGTCCATAACTTTGATGTTGGTAAATTTATTTCCATTTATATGAGTAATAATAGTGAAATGTTCTTGATATGAAGAAGGGCTTGTAATTGCTTCCTATGTAAACCTACCTATAACATTATATTTTGTGGGAATCTCTTGCATTTTAATTTATTTTGTTAGAAACTCTTTTTTAAATATAATTTATTTCTTGGATTGAAATTTTTTGGCAACTTATTTTTAGTAATTTATGTTTGTCTTACTGTAAATTTTGTAACCTTTGATTTTCAAAATTTTCCTATTTTAATTGTTCTTTTTGAAATATATATTTTTTATCTTGTAATCTTGTTTTCTCTAATTATTCATTTTAAATATTTTCATACTCTAATTTTCCCATTTTAATTGTTTTTTATCTAAATTAACCTTTTGTATCCATACTTATCTTTGTTCCATTTGCACTAGTTATAAATTTTCTACTTGATCTACTTGCATTTGTGCCTTAGGATTGAAATTATAATGTGAGTGCATTTATTTATTGATGTATCTATTTAAGGATCTCCACTATCAATGATATTTTTAGTTTTTTCTTCAAATTAAAAAAAAACTATCTCTATGATGCCCATGCATTCTATGACATGCATAATAGTATTTTGATCTTTGTAGAGGAGGCGTAAAAGGTAATGTAAGAAAATAATTTGAAATAATTCCTCTTATAACATAAATTGAACTCTTATTATCCTTTTATACTCTTTTTGGATTAGTAATTTTAGATGCATGTTATTTTTTAGGCATAAGATAGCTAGATGAACAAGTAGATACATGATTAACAATAACATATTCTGAATTATTTGTATAAGTTCTACTATTTTCCTATGATGTGATCTTTGAACTGAAATACTAATTTTTATTTTTCAATTCTTTTATTGAATTTATCATAGTGATGATTTGATGTTGAAGATATTAACAAGCATAAATACTAAGTACTCTACAAATACCAGTAAGAAGAGATGTGGAAGGAAGAACATTGTGATTAGTAATATTGGGCTAGGGGAGGAGAGGATATATCATGGGATGTGTTAGAATGAGGTGTAACAAAATAAGATTATAAAATAGAACAAAAGAGGAGTATAAATATGAATTTAAAGGAGGATCTAGAGCTAAGTCCAAAGGGGAATCTAGAGGTGTAACCAAAGAAACGTATAAATATGAAACTATTGACATTTTAACCTCTTAGGCCAAAATTCAACCTCTACCATCCAAAACCTGACCATTGTATCAATATCCATTCCAAAAGAGGTCTAAATATGGTCAATTATGAGGTCTTATGAAGGCTTTAGTATAGTTTAAAGTTATTTTAGCATCATTTAAGGTATTTGCAAAAGTTAAGGTTAATGTTCCATTGCCTTATACTTGTCAAGTCATTCTTGTACAAAGATCCCATGGTAAAGAGGTTATTATATATCATTTTCAATTTAATTAAATTCATATTCTAATACATTATGTTTATATACCCAACCAAGGGGTCAATTACACCATTTTCTAACATTTACTCACTTTTGAAACCTCTTTGTTCATTTTTTCAATTCTAAATATAGCATAATGATAGGAAAAGGAGGCATAATAGATATTTTCATGTTATACTATCATTTTAAAAGATAATTAACAATCCATGGATATTTTGTGTGCAGCTATAACAAGGTATTGTTTTAAATGGACAAGTTTCATAGCAAGAAAAAACATGGTTTGAAGAGATCATGTAGGTTTCTATTTTGGCTCAAACATATTCAACAAGGTATATCAAGGGAAAAGGTGATATGGACTTAATAAAACCTCCTAAAGCCTTATTAGGTTCAAAATACTACTCAAGTATAAGACATAGGTCTAATAGTAGGGGTACCTAAATACTCATCTTTTACAACTCATGGATCACATTTGATTCTTCTTTGGTTTATATTTCTTTTAATGTCTCAAGGAAATAAACTAATGGTATAGTGACATTTCCCTTGTGTTTATCATAGTTTTCCTTATTTTTAGTTTCTTTATTATTTAGTTAAGATTGTTTTATTTCTTCATTTATATTTGGTATTTTAGAAATGAGAAGTGGTGGTTACTTTATAGTTTTCCTTGATCTTAACTAAATATAAGAGTAGTCAATTGCTCCTACATTCATTATTCCATCTTGTTCACTGACATAAATAGGTGGTGGATACTTATTATTTAGATTGGATATTACTTGTGTAAGCAATGGGGGTTAATTAAATAGTTCTAGGTGTTGGACAATAGGGGTGGAATTATAGTTTGTTGTTGTGGTGGTCTTCTTGGTTAATTATATTGTGGATTAGGATTCCATTGTGGATTTTATTGTGTATGTGACTATTGTTGGGGCACCCATGGCTATTATGGCATCATCCATGGTTGAGGTGGTATCATCCATGGTTAAGGTGGTATTTATTCTTGTCCTTGTCATGTCATTTGAGCTGATGGTGTTTGTGTTTGTTCTCACATGGATGGAGGCATTGGAACATTCCATGATGATGTCCAAGGGTTACCTAGATTTCTGGAAGCAAACTATCCTTAGTGTTGGTTTTGTGGAAATAATCTCTACCTGTAAATATAGTTTAGCTCTTCACTGGGTTAAACATTTGAATTAATCTAAATTTTCAAAGTGGGTAGATAATTACAATGATCTATATCATGATCTTTTCCTTCACATATTCCACAAGATGAAATGTTTATTTTATCGAAATGATAATTTCTAAGGGCATATTTCAACCTACACTTAGAATAGTCTATTGCCAATGGTTTTGTTGTATTAGCCTTAGCCTGAAGGCCATCCAATGTAGTATTGAGTGTGACTAAAATGTCTATCTTCAGATTAGCAAATTCTTCCATCAATTTATCTATTTCATTGGATTGCCTTAGTCTTTTTATCTTAATCCCTAGTTTTGTCTTGGAGTAGTTAGTACAGAGTTTTAAAATCTAATGAAATTCTAATTTATTTGTCTCCTCTCATTATATTTTATGCATCTCTAGTTTCTTCATCTAAGCCTTTGAGTAAAACAAGTTTTAGGACTTCCTCAGTGAGTGGGTAACTACTCCATTTATAAAAAAATGTAAATCTATCCAGATAGTATTCTAAGGATTCATCATAATTCTTTTGATTTTAAAAAAATATTACTTTATTTCTCACACCCTATAATAATATTGATACTTATTTAGAATTGTAGTTTCCCTTTCATCCCATGTGTGAATAGAGTTACTCAGTAGGCCCATGAACCATCTAATGGCTACATCCTTGAGAGTAGATGGTAATAATTTGAGTTTTTGATTCTCTATTTTATAGTCATAATTTTGATGAAGTACTTTAAATTCAAATAGAAACTGATTAAGGTCTTTTATAGATCTTCCCCAAAAATTTGGCAAATTAGCAGGAGAAATGTTTTTCATATAAGTTTGATCATTAGGATCTAAAAAATGGGAAAGGAAAAATCCCTCCTTGGTATTTTAACTTGTTGGTTTTGTTGTTGAGCAATGTCTTCTTCTTCTTATGATGGTTATTCAAAACTAGGATTAGCTTCCCAATAAATAGTTGTATGGCTAGTTGAAGGTTTTCCAAATTCCTCAAAACTTTCTTCAGTGATGGCTTGTTTAAATGCTTATTCTAAGTCTATTATAGCCTCTAAATACTCTCTTCTTGAGAATGGATGATCTGGGTGGATTCTACATATAGGACTTGGTTGAGGCAATGCTTTAGTCCCAAATAATAATTTAGGAAAATCCTAAAGATGAGATTTCATAGCTTGTTCAAGGCTCTCAGATAAAGATGATGAAGGAATTCCTTCTTAGAGTTCTGAAGTAGAGCTTTCAACTTTTGTTTTTGAAGGTTATTTATGTACAAACCTTCCTTTAGAATCTCTGGGTCAGAATTTAA
The DNA here is from genome assembly GCA_037957365.1 of Torreya grandis. NCBI lineage: Eukaryota > Viridiplantae > Streptophyta > Pinopsida > Cupressales > Taxaceae > Torreya > Torreya grandis. The sequence goes on along the minus strand of JARHVA010002967.1, from coordinate 758,805 downwards.
ATTGATTGTTCTTTGTTTGATTTTTGTTTGTTTTATGTTTTTTTTACTATAGATCAATAAGGTTTACCTTAATAACACCTAATAATTTCCTTGGAAATGGATCCAAAAATGATGAGTGTCATTTAACCCTTCATTTAATCAATCTTTTAGATTTATGTCTATCAAACCAAGGCTGGTGTCCAAAGCTATCTGCAGTAAGGTTTATGGTGGTAGATCTATAAGTTGGTCTTGAAGGGAATTTTGATGATTTTAATCTAACTTCTATTGATGAAATAATTATTATAATCTAATTGCTTCACACACTTGCTAAAAGAAGAGATTAACCATTACACTAACTAATTCAATCCTTTACTTGAAATTAAAGTACCCTTAATCTACTTGCTGAAAAATTGTAAATTTAAATATAATTCACACTTTGCTAAAATTGTAAATCTAAATCTAATTCACAATTGATGAAACTGTAAATCTAAATCTAATTCAAACTTGCATGGAAATGTAAATATATATCTAATTCACATTTTTTGAAACTATAAATCTAAATCTAATTCATACTTGCCTGGAAAAATGAAATACTATTGAAATGTAAACCCAGAATTTACTATTTTATGAATGACTAAGACATGCAATGATTGAAGATACTTTGATTATCTAATAATAGAGAATTAATTTAACATAAAATATAAATACTGTATAAAAAATCTTATTTCTAAGGAGAGTGGGCCCTTTCTCTTCTTAGAGTCAAGAACGAAGTTTACTCAGTATTGAAAGTTGGAATGATATTTCATTAATTAATAAAAAGATGGAACATTTACATTATATCTAAAATTATGAGTGTAATAGTTATTCATCCCCTTTTCAAATAGAATATTTACATATTTATGCTAATACAATCAGATTAAAAATAGTATGCATGAAAATATGACTTCTTTGTCAATCCATTCATCCTCAAAATAGGAGATTTGGATTGATCAAGATCCTAAAAATCTATTTGTCTTGATAAGACAATTATACTATCCCTATAATAGTTTTAAGGTCCAAATATATACAAAATATATCAATTTTGAATCCTTAAAAATAGGAGGCAAGTATTTCATTGATGTGATTCTATTTGGATTATTAGATCATGTACAAACTATTTGCTTTTAATATTTTAGATCTATAGATTATGTAGATTTTAGACTGGCAGAGTCTGTAGATCCTAGATTGAAAGAGTCCATAAATCTTGGACTGGTAGAGTCCATAGATTCTAGATTGGTTGAGTTTGCAGCTTCAAGAAATTAAGGTCAAATTTGAAACTTATAAAAAATGCTATTTCTACCTTCCTTCCTATGTATTATTAAAAAATAAAACACTAAAACATTCTACTTGTTAGGAATAAATGACAAAATGGTAACTCAACCTTTGGTTTGACATAAACGAGACAAAGTAGCTATTTTTCATACAATAGTTAGCTAAAGGTCTATGATTTACATAAGATTATATCCTTATAGATATTAAATGAATATAATTCCATGTCAATAGTGATCCATATTTTGGGCTCATCAAACATAGGCCAAAATATCTCAAACTATCACACTCAAGATGATCACTCAAACTAGTCATACACTATCAAAATACAATCAAGATATTTTGACTCTCCACATAAGATTAAGGACCAAATATGATGATAAAATCCTTAAAATAAATATTTTATACTTATAAAACATCTCCATATTAATTTTAATCATAAATTCTACTCAAAACACCTTCAACTTGCTCTTCCAACATGATCACTCAAACTGCCAATGTATTCAACAAACACAATCAACTTTTTAACCTATGTTCATACTCAAGACAGATTGATCACACCTCTAAAATCCACAAATATAATCCTCATGGAGTCTACAACACTCCTTAGTAGATAATTCACCATCAAACATCAAAACAACATTAACACAATCTCAAACATCCTTCTCAAGTCACTTGCAAATAAAACACAGACATATAGTCAACTTAAAACCTTAATATTTTTGAATATACACACTTCTATATGTTCAAATCAATTTCATTAAATTTTCCATGGGGTCCTCTTAATATTTTATTTTTATAGCACTAGAAAATTTGACTTTTATCAAAATATATGGTCAAAATATATAACTTTAGTTTTTCCCTATGTTAAATTCAAATATTTGAATACAGATTATCATAGTTAACCTTCGAACATAATTCAATCATCTCATGTTCTTGTATCTTTGGATTAATCTCACACTTTTGATCTTTTTTAAACTTTAATTCTTAGTTTTTCAAAGATAAATGTTAAACATTTGTCACTTTGACCTCATCTCATGCAGTCTTGTAATGTTGAGTTCACACGCTCTATCAATCTCCATAGATTAGTCAGGGCCTTATCAATCATTGTGCACCATTAAATTAATATGTAAGATCAACCATGAGCTATTTTATCTCCACTAGGTCCATATATTTAACATCATTTAAATTGACTAAGTATGGGGACTAACTGCAATATGCCTAGAAAGCCTACTTTGGACCTTAATAACTTCTTTTGTGCTTAGATGCATGATATCAAATTTAGACCTCATGATTACCTTTAAAAGGAGAATACATCCATATAATAAAATAATAATATAACCTTTGTGCATGATATCTATAATTCCTTTAAAACACCTTCTCAAAATCTTTTGTCACAGAGCCAACTATGTCGAAAAACCTTCTTGGGAGGCCAACTTTGAACAAGCATATCTTTTACTGCACTTCAGTGCAAGATTTAAAATTTATAAATAATAAACTAAGCTAAAAAATGAAAAAAATCCATATGATCACCTTCTCTTTAAATTTCCACACATGTGATATATGATGTCAACAAACTTCTTACTCAATTTTATTTGAACATAGAAAACACTGTCAAAATGCTTGGGAGCCCAACTTTGCACATGCATATCTTTTGTTGTGCTACATTTCATGACCTAGAATTTGGAAAAAAATAACTATAGATAATACTAAAAAAAACAATATGATAATTTTATCCTGACACCTCAATTTATGTGAATTATAACCTCATCAACATGCTTACTCAACTTTGCTTGAACCTTTTGCAAATTTGGCAAAGTATGGGAACTTAATGAATTATGTCTAAGAAGCCAACTTTGCACCCTCATATCTTTGACCATGTTTTTATTAATTATTTTAATTATATCATATAAAAACTAGGGACTAATGTGATCACAACCATATGACTAACTCACCCACATGTGGTAATGGTGACATCAACAAATTGCCTACTTAGATTTTCTACCACTAGACCCAAAATGTCTAGATGAAGTAATGAATTACCAGATGAGATCCACTCAATTCTATACTATTTTTAATCACTATTGACACCTAATATTGTCTCTACAATATTTCCATACCAAAAATAACATGTCCAAATTCCTCACTTAGTCAAACACTATAATTTTCATTCTAACACTAAAGAACCATGCAAGAATATTGAGGCTCATTAAATCACACTTTGTCATTATCATTATAGCACACATGAAACCTCATCACAATCCTTGGTCACTTTAGAGACATCATTTACAAACCTACAACAAGTTTGAGAGGGTTAATATTATGAAGAGCTAAAGAAGGTGATCATCATCTATTGTGTGAGAAACATAGTGTTCTAAAGGTTATCAAATTAATTAGGTTGTTGTGTTGGTATTGACTCATCTAAGGGCTTGGTGCTTCCTTGTAATTTAATGCTTTTTAAAGCCTAAATGAGTTGGTGCTTAAATATTTGGGGTTGACACTCCATGTGGAGTTGGTGCTTCACTAAATTATGATATTTTTAATTATAAGACTATAGTCCATTTGTAGGGATCAATGTTTTTTCTTCTACTTGACAGTTTCCCACATATATGATGTATTGTCTTGTGTAATATTATTTTATGTTTGTATAGTTGATTTCTTATTCATTTCTTGATATATGTGTTGATGTGATGGTTCATATATGCTAAGGAGGAATTGAAAGGAAGTTTTAAGACACTAATTCACCCCCTATCAAAAATTGTGCTTCTAATATTTGGTATTAGATCCAATCCTTTAAAGTAGGCCTAATAGCCTAAAGGATATCCTAGAAGTAGGGATGGATAGTCACAAAGTGCAAGGTGGTTTCTCTACAAGTAAGGCTCCACTCTTCAATGGGATAAATTATTCCTTTTAGAGCATTATAATGAGGACATATCTAATGTCAATGGGCCATGACATATGGTATTTAGTTGTAAATGGATACACTCTACCTCCTACACCACTAATTAATGCAATAGGCAAGAAGGAAAGTGACAGCAATTCCAAGGAAATAAATTCCATTATACATGGCCTATCAGAGGTAGAGTTTGTGAAGGTGATGCATTTTGAGTTAGCTAAGGTAACATGGGACAAGTTGAAGACTATCTATGAAAGAGATAAGAAGGTGAATATGGATAAATTATAGACTCATAGAAGGTAGTTTGAAATTTTGAGTATGAAGGAAGATGAGAGAATTTCATCCTACATGTTAAAGTTTGATAAAGTGGTCAATGTCATTAGATGATTAGGATGAGAAGTGAAAAAATCTATAGTTATTCAGAAGGTGTTGAGATCACTAACTCCTAAGTTTGATTCTAAAGTATCTGTAATAGAAGAGATACAAGATTTTCAAGCTAGATATAGATGGACTTAATGGCATATTGACTACTTATAAGATGAGAACAAATGAAGGAAGACCTCCCAAGAAGGAAGCAACATTTATAGTTGAGAAGAATTCAAAAGTCAAGAAGATCAAGGATGAGGTATGTTCAGATTTTGATGATGATGAGCTAATAGCCATATTTTTTAAGAAATTGAGGTTTGGATATAGTAAGTACAAGGGTAAGTTGCCTTTAAAATGTTTCAACTATGGTGTGATTAGTCACTTTGCATCTAAATGCCCTAACAAGGATAAGATTGAACATGATGAATAAAAATATGAACATCATGGAGATGATAAGGTCTATAATCCTGATAAAAAGAAGAAATATTTTAGGAAGTATGAAGGTAGGAAAGGGTCAATCAAGAACAAGAGAAGTTTTTATACCAAAGAAGATAACAACTCATATGATATAAGTGACACAAGCACATCTGATAGTGATGATGATAGTAATGAACATGAACATGAACATGATAACAATGAAACCTTATTCATGGTTATATAAATAGACAATGAGGGTTGTTTGAAAGGGAAAGACCTTATGGATGATAAAGAATTAGAACTAAAGTTAACCTTGAGGCAGAATTGGTGAGTAATCTACAAGAGTTAAAGTTAAAAAGAAGGAAGAATCATAAATTGAAGTCATTAGTTAAGGACTATGAATAACATAATGGTTTTCTTAAGGAGAGACTAACACATCCAAGGAGTATGATGAGATTATCAATAAGATTGAAGCACAAATGGAGATAGTCACTACTAGATTAAAATCTAAATAAGAAAAATGCACCAAGTATATAACTAAAATGAAATCCTTAAAAGTTGATTTGGATCCAGCATCTAGCAAGTTGAATATCTTTGTGAAGTTTGAAAAGAGGATTGATGCTCTAAATAACATCTTGAGAAGTCAAAAGTCTACAAGTGATAAGATAGGTCTTGGTTTTAAAAAATACCAAAAGTAGGGAGCTCAATTCAAGGAGAAGGCTAATGAAAATAAGAAGGCCAACATGAAAAGACCAATGAAATAACCTAATAATATGAGGTATGCTAATTCATTCAATAGTTATTATTTTGCATGCAACCAATTTGGTCATAAAGAAAGATAGTGTAGAAGACCTTCTAAAAATGACTAAGGTTATTTTCTATAGTTGTCATAATGTGGGACAAATTTCAAGATTTTATCCTAATAGAGTTATAAGGCCACCAAGTCAAAACAATAGGTTTGAAGCCCCTAAAGTGTAAGAGAGAAGGAAAATGAATGTGTGGAAACCAAAGGTAGTAAAGGTGAGTCATGATCAGTCTACAAGCCCAAGTGGACTAGTTTATATGGTAGATCACACTTCAAATGTGAAATCAAGTCAGGAATGTCAAATATCCTCTCATATTGTTGATCAAAAAATTGATCAAAAAGTCAAGCCTAATAAGATCCTGAAAGATATTTAATCTTGTGAGAACATGAAGATCTAGGAATATCCTAAGTATGTGATATTTTAGTACTCTATGAAAGGGGATACTCCATTAGGATTCATGTAGACTCTCTTGAGTTAATAGAAACATGGTGGATGCTTAGTTTGACGGAGATCTCTTTAGGTTGTTCATAAGCTCCAAGTGTAGTTATTTAGCAAGCATAGAAGAGTTTATGAGGGTAGTTGTCAAAGAAGGAGAATGAATGGTTCTAGAATTTGTAGTATGTATAACCCTTTGTCATTAATGTCAAAGGGAGAGAAAGTTCAAGAAGGTAGATTGACCAGATTGGGAGAGATGAGAGTGACCAAATTGAAGAATGTTTTTCTATCAATGACAAAGGGGGAGATTATTGATAAGTGTTATCATTGATGTCAAGGTTGATGTCATTAATGCGAAGGTGCATTTTGTTAATATACATGGTGAGTGATCTTTGAAGTATGAGCTTATGTTCTTGAAGTGACAAGGAATCCATGTAATAAGAAATAATTTAAAGGCAACCTAATGTCATTTATGTTGGTTGATGTCAAGATTGATGTCAAGGTTCATGTCAGCTTGAAGTTGTCAGTGTTGTCACAAATAGGTATGATGCTGAAGTGATCATTGAAGCATGGTTATGAGGCTATAGGTCTACATAAGGACATGAAATAATTTTGATTAGAAAGATATTATTATAGTGGTGTGAGAGTTTTATCTAAAGAGTGTTCTTGTTTGATATCATTGAGGTAAGCATGTTTGAGTACTAGTTCTTGAGTACAAAGTGCTTGAGAAGACTAGTCATAGCACTAGTCAAGGAATGTAAAGTCCTTGTGATAAGGTATGAGTATGATGAATTTGTAATATAAGTGAACACAAGAATGAGTGGATGTATGAGGCTTATTGAGCATGTATGTGAGACATTAGAGTACTCATGAGAGTCTCAGGGTGAGCTTATAGGGGTAGGATCTTCAGACCAAGTATGCACTTAGACCACTTCTAGACTCTGCTTGGCCTAATAAGGTATCATGATCTATTTTCAAGTCATATTAAGGATGTATGAAAGTGTTTAATAATTTATGAGGTTTATTGAGTATGTGGGAGTGGTGGAGAGTGTATGTAAAGAGGTATGAAGGTCAGTTTTAAGGTTTAATGTGGTTTGTAGGTCAAGGTCTAAGCAAGTAAAGAGAGAGAGAGAGAGTATGACCTAATGAGAGGTCATTTTTAGAATTAAAAATGTTTGATCTTATGCAATAATTTTCAAAGGTTATGTATGTTATTTAAAGTGTGTTCATATAGTTTGAGGTCACAATTTGAAGGTTAAGGAAAGAAAAAGTGTTCTAAGGTCTCTTGAATACATAGAATGAAGAGTTATCAACTATAGAAGGATTTTATTGTGTTTTTTATCTACCCAAAATTATTCATGGGAACCTAATATATCCATGGTAGATGTAAATGGGTCCTATCTCAAAATTCTAGGCATCATTTTTTAGATTGAGGGGCTATGCTTTATAAACAATCGTTACCAATAGAAGTGTGTCTAAACCCTCTTAGAACCCTAATAGTGACATGATATTTATGATATGATTAAAAATTTCTCATGATGGTTTTTAATTCTTAGGTAAGTGTTTGTATATTTTATTTAACTCTCCTAGGTACATCTAGATGTTGTTGGTTAGAGAGAAGAGAGAGAAAATATGAAGATACAAGCTTAATTTTGAAAAAGTTGTTGTAACTATAAAAATTTGTATTGGAAAATGTTTAAAAATTAATGAAGGATGAATCTTGAGACTCATGTCTCAAGAGTGTTAAACTGGTCATCCAAGTTATCTAGTCGCTAACAGGCCTAATGGTGAAAATAGTGAGAAACTAAGGCAACAATGAGAAGATGATTAGGAATATGTTATCATGATATAATGATGAAAACATAAACATGGATATGTTTATTTCATATTAATTCTTGTTATAAATCTTTAAAGTCAGGTATAGTGATGAAAATGATGAATCCAAAATGGCTTGTCTAGCTCAGTGAAGTTTGTGTATAGTAAGGTCATAAGATTGGTTTGCATGACTAATATTTACCATTTGACCATATAATATTTCTATCTAATAATGGTCTAATGATATCATATTATAATATGATTTCATAATATTTCTTTGAAATTGGTTAGACAAGTGTCAAAGGTCAATATCACCATGATTATACTTTAAGGTAAACTGATAGTTCTAGGTAAACAAATTATAGTGATGAGTTTGAGGCTCTATGCTCTGAGTTTAAGTATATAATACATATGTTTTTATTATTTGTGACTTTAAAGTATTTTTTATGCTTTTTTAAATCTTGGAATTCAGTTTAAGATCTTGAAAATTTGATGTCAAAATGGCTTGTCTAATTTTTGTAAGACTGTGTGAGATAAGGTCAGAAGATTGGTCTGCAAGACCAATATTTGACATTAGACCTTGTAATTTTTTTATTTTAGAGTTGTATAGAGATGTAAAAGGATATTTTGAAAATGTGAGTGATCATGGTAAGTTTTATTTTAGGTTTTGAATATCAAGTTGTTCATAACTGGTTTTTGGAGTGTTTTGATAGTTCTAAGTGGGATATTTACAAAGAAGTGTTTAAGTCCTTCTTGACCTAATTTGAGAATTATAAATAATATGGTGATATTTTTAAGGTCATGAATTTTATGTTCATGTGATTTATTTTCATGGTTATGTGACTAAATTATGTACATGTTTTAGTTTTATTTGGCAAATTTTTGTAGGTTTATAAGCCTAATTATGAACAGTGCTACAAGGAGCGTTCATGAAGTGATTGAAGATACAAAGTGTCATGGACCTAAGATGAGATTATTATGGGTATATTTGAGTTTTATATGAATTTTAAATAGTATTTATCTCGTTTTAAATTGTTCCAATGAGATTAAATGGTAACATGCATTGATGAAGGCCTAATTGAGTCAGGTCTCCTTAAGGCCTAAAAGAGGTTTTGGTTTTTTAAGTTAAGGATGACCTATTGTAATGATTGATTCACATATGAAATATTTTATAAGACCTATTTTAATGATAATAATTTTTTTTAAGTGTATATGTATGACAAAGATGTATATGAGCAACAGGCTTATATATATACAAGGTAGTTTTAGGCCTATTGTGTGGATACAGAGTAAATGAATAAACTAAAATATTGTTGAGAAGAAGGTATATCATAAGAGGATTTTATAGGATACATAATTAATATTTTATAGTGTTTTTTAATATTAATATCAAGGCCATATGACCTAATCAATCTTGAAGAGACCTAGTTGAGTGAAGAAGCCTAGAAGGCAGTTTGAGAGGGTCAAGACTGTGAAGAGATAAAGAAGGTGATCATCATCTATTGTGTGATCAACATAGTGTTATAAAGGTGATAAAATAAATCAGGTGGTTGATATGGTGCTGATTCATCTAGGGGTTTGGTTCCTCCTTGCAATTTAGTGCTTGTTAAAGCCTAGCTGGGTTGGTGCTTAGCTAGTTGGGGTTGGTTCTCTATGTGGGGTTGGTGCTTCACTAAATTGTGATATTTTAACTTATAATATTTTATTCCATTTGTGTGGATCAATGTGTTTTCTGCCCCTTGATAGTTTCCCATAGATATGATGTGTTATCTTGTGTTATCTTATTTCATGCTTGTATAGTTGATTGGTTATGCATTTATTGATCTATATATTGATGCGATGGTTCATGTATGCTAAGGAGGAATTAAAATAAAGTTTTAAAACACTAATCCACCCCCCTTAGTGATTTTTATTCCAACATAAATCCTTAACCTCTATATAAATTACTTATGTAACAAGACCAAATCAGGAGTTATGTATGTAAAATTTAGTCCCATGGTTTATTGTGCACTTTCAAATACATGGATAATATGAGAACAATTGGTTCATCACCCCTTTATTCTGTTACTTTTATATTTCTATCTCCCTTTTCCTTGTAATTTGAGTAGATGTAGTGATAATATAGGTTTATCATCAAGGAATACAACCCTATTTGGAGGTTCTCTTTAGTCATAGGCCACCCACAACCATAAAGATTTCCCATTGTGTTAATTGAGCAAGGATACCTGAAAAACCACCTCAAAGTGTGCAACTCAAATTAACTACAATTTTTGGCATGCCTAGTGGGACAATAATTTCATCTACTGAGGATTTTTTTGGTGTTGTTATTCAACATATTAGTCAATGGAGGTATTTAAACAAACACCAATGATAACTCCAATTCATATACAACTAGTTTAAGTCATTTGAGTGCTTAAATACCATCAATTGGTATGTATTTCAATCCTCCATTTTGTGAGAATGCATTTTTCATACATTCATATCCTTCATATCAAGTTGAGAACATTCATGGTTTCATCTCAAGTAGCCCTAAACTAGTAAGATACCAATATTCACATGAAATTTTGAACCCTCCCACTCCTCCTTATGCTTCCAATTAGTTTTGGCAAAGCCATGTTCTTTCTAATCAGCCTAAAAATAGTGTCAAAGAGATAAAAATTGACTTTGAGACATAATGTATGGAAAATGATAGGGAAAAGGAATATAATATACACTAAGAGGAACTTGAATATCATGATTATATCCATCAATAAGAAGTAGACTCATGGAAGATATATAATGAGGCTACAAAAAGAGAAAATGTGATAGCTACCCTTGAGAGCACAAGGAATTGAATCCAAACCTCAATTAATCCTACATGTCCCTAGTTTTAGACAAGAATTTTTAAAATGAGTGTACTTGTTTCAAAATCCTAAGCTTTAAGACTCCCAACCCTATGAAAGAGCCTATGCTTGAGTAGACTCCACCCATTCTGCCTTAAGAATCTCAAACTTCTACCCCATGGCATTCTTATTGGACCACTCCTTACACACCAATCCAAAATTAACAAGAGGAAAAGGTGGTAGAGGCCAAATTAAGAAATTTTCCAAGTTTTAGAAATCCTCCATCCACATCTCTAGTTATAATTGTTCATGAAGATCAAGGAATACCAAAAATTGATGGGTTGATTGTTGAGTGAAAAAATAAAAATGGAACATGCCTAACACAATTTTATTTTCCTCCTCTCCAAAAATTATTGAGTTAAACTATCACTTACAAACCTCAAAGTCTTAGGAGTATCTCTTCAACCCTAAAGCCAATTCAAGAGCAACCCATAATGCCCTTTATTCCTATTCTACCAAGTGTACCTTCTTACCCTCCCACCATCTCCCTTTTTAAAGTAAGACTAGTTGTATGGAAGGTAAGTGAAGATCATTTAGGGGAAGATGAGAGTGTTTTAAGTGAATGTGATGAAGATTTCATCATTAGTAGACCTCATTATACCATCAAATTAGAATTAGGAAAAAAGGAAGAAAACCAGTCTTTTTGGTACATTTTTTATGAAGAAGAAGCTATGCTTGAAGAAAAAAACATTGGATCTCATGGTCAATAGGAAACCACTCAAATAAATTTCATGAGGAATTTCAAATTATTTTTAACTTAATGGAGTATAGTAAACCTAATTAGAATTCTAAGCCTAAAGAAAAAGATACTAACTTGTTTGAAGGATTACCACTTGGTGTGATGGAGGAAGAATTTGAGAGTGAACAAAACATCCAAGAGGAGCATGTGTTTTAATAATAACTCCCTAATCATTTTGAAATTAGTTTACAAGCACAATCATAATAAGGAGACACTATTCACCATGATATTATTGTACCAACTTAAAAGGCTCCTAATGATTCATTTAAGTGGGCCAAGGACTATTTTGAGTTTCAAGAACATAGTTAATAAGGTGTAGACTTTATTTATTTCTCCATTATTTATGAGAAAACCTCAATACCAACCCTCATGAATCCAAAATATGGTATAAATGAGCCAAAAATAAGGGAAAGACATATTCAAGACTTGTTTAAGGTCCTAAAATTAGGCTATGTGCTTTTTCAAGGAGATTATAATATAAGGCTGAGGAGTGTAGTCTTTTAAATATGTCATATGAAGATCCCATTTCTCTGATATCGATTTGTTTGATGTTTTAAATATTGGTTATAAACTCCTTAATCAGTTTGTAAACCTTGAAAAATATGATAATGATCAAAGCATATCTCAAGAAGACCCCAATAAAGAGTGGCATAAATACCTTACGCTCATTCAAGATATTAAGACTCTTTGTAGGCCTACATATCCTAGTGAAGACATTGATATAATGGTTGCTAATATTGGAGAACATGTTCAAGAGGGTGTTGATCAAATTATATCTCAAGAATAGCTTCATGAAGCTAGGGGGAAGTATTTGGATCTCTTTTAGAACTTGAACAACTTTAAATAGTTGACAAACAAAATTATAGCTCTCAAGATGTCATATAAGGCCAAGAACAATGTTTAATGAGCCATTAGAGGTTGAGGTTACAACTATTCCTATGAATTAGAATGTGATCACATTAGAGAGTTTAATCAATGATGAAGAACAACATGAGTTGAGAATTGAACCACAAGAAGATTTTATCTGTATATGAGATATGTTTGTTTTAGTTGATCCACTTAAAAATAAAATAAGGAGGTTGAAAAGAAGGAAAAGAGTTTATCTGACAAAAACAACATAAAAACATCAATTTATTCTTCATCTCTATCAACCACATGGAGAAGCCTTGAGAGATTTTTCTTTTGATCCAGGTGGAATAGAGGTATTTTGAGCCTTGTCTATATTAGGTTATTTTTTGCTTTATCTAAGTGTCTCTAGCATAATGTTTTCCTAGTTGTTTGATGTTTCTCTTTTCCCTAAGTGCCTCATTGCATAGGTGTGTTTGTTTCTTATTTATTATGTATTTGGGAAGGTACTATCAGTTGTATCAACTTGTCCTAAGGGATTTCAATCAGGTTTCAAGGCATAAATCAATTTTTTTTCTTATTTTTTAATGACTCCATAGCCTAATGGATTGATAAATTTACTAATCTAATTGTCTAGTAGGTTAACCAAACCATGTGAGTTACCAAAAAAGCTAACATTTTGGCCTCCTAAGTAAAAATTAAACCTCTACCATCCAAAACCTGATCATTTCATCAGTTTACATTTCAAAAAAGGTATAAATATGGTCACTTATGAGGTCTTATAAAGGTTTTAGCATAGTTTAAGGTTATTTTGGCATTGTTTAAGGTATTTATAAAAGTTAATGTTAATGTTTCATTATCTTATACTTGTTAATTCATTATTTTACCAAGACACCATGGTAAAGAGGATCTTATAGGTCATTTTTAAATTAATGAAAGTTATATTGTAATCCATTATGTCCATACACCTAGCTAAGAGGTCAATTATACCAATTTATAACATTTACTCACTTTTAAAAGCTCTTAGGTCATTACTTTAACTCCAAATATAGCATAATGGTATGAAAAAGTGGTATAAGATATATTTTCACATTATACTATCATTTTAAAATCCAAATAAGGTTACATGGACATTTGGTACATAACTACAACAAGGTACTATTCCAAATGAACAAGTTACACAACAAGAGAAAGCATGTTTTGAAGAGACCATACAGGTTTATATTTTTGTATAAAGAATATTAAAACAAGTATATCATGTAAAAATGTGATATGGAATCACTAAAACTTCATCCATCCTTTTTAGTCTCAAAATCATGCTCAGGTAGAACCTACAAGTCCAAAATAGGGCGAAATTCACTAAGAACTACATCAAGTCACAGGCACAATTAAGAAGGTTAGTTTGATGAGGTTGGTTCATAAAGGAGAAGAGGTATGAAAAAAATGATCTTAATATTTTAAGGGAAAACATATTTCCTAAAAATTTGTGTCATAGGTTCAGGGTTAGAGGTCATGTGCTTTATGAACCATCATTAACAAGTTAGTAGCATCTAAAACCCTTCAAAACCCCAGGTGTTTAGTTTTGGAGAATTTGAATGCAATTTTAAAATTATTTAATATATTATAATAGTATAATAACACTATAAATACCTATAATAATACATAAAACATCAAACTCAATACAATATTCCATGGTTAGTCATCCAATGCCAATAAATCTCATGTTTTGATGGTTTTTTGACAGGACAGGAAGTGTTTTTAAAGGTGTATTATATTTTTAAATCATGAAATTGGTTTTAATAAGGTATAATATAATGTAATAAAATTTATAAGGCCTCATCCAGCCTCCTTAGACCCCCTTAAATAATCATCAGAGCTAAACATGAAGAAAGCAATATAAACTTGCATGTCAAGTTGACTGTATCAAGTTCGTGTCAAGGTTACATGCATGTTTTTGTTGTTTTGAGGTATATAAAGACCTAAATTTTATTTAAATAGGCTTTAAAAATTTTAATAAACCTTTTAAAACTTTATTAAACTTCTTCAAGGAACTAACAAGGTTAGAGTGACAATGATACAATGTAAACATGCATACCAAAACTTGACTATGTTAGGTTTTCAAGTACTATCAAGAATAGAGAATAAAAATATTTAAATAATATAATGATTTGAAATAATATGATTAATTTATAAAACCTTAAATTATTTTACAAGTGATCATAAACCATAAGAATTGAATACAATGCTCTAAACTTGTAAAGTACATAGTCTAGGTCTTGTTCTCAGTCATGGAAAACCAGAGAAGCTTAAACCCTATATGCAATCATGGTTGAAAATATTTATGGAATTATAAGAGTAATGGAAAATGTTAAGGGTTTTTTATACACAAAATTAATTATTTTATACTATTTTTGGATCCCATGGCTCTATGAATGATCTTTAAGAAGCTTGACTGGTGTTAAACTCTAAATGAAAGCTAGATGAGAAGTTTTCATTACTTTTGAGAATTCTAAATGTTTATTAGTATGTTCATGAATAAAAAAAATATTCCAAACCCTGATAATGACAAAACTTCCATAGTTATGATTTATTTAATAATGAAAATGTACACAGTTTTGCATAGTCAGTTACTTAGAAAGAACATCTACAACAAGGTATTATTTTACACAAAACATGAAGGGAAAGTGTAATTTTTGAGTTTAACTTGAGGTTTTGAGGTTTATTATAAGTTTTATATATCATATGGAAGGTTTAAATAAAAACATTATATATTTCTAAGAGGATAAAATATCAAAAGAAGATAAATAGGGTTAAAACCCCTAAACTACCAAAAAACCCCAACCATGGCTAAATCAAGGCTTGAGGCCATCAAGGGAGTAAATTGGTCTAGATAAATAAATTAGGTTCTCATGGATAATGTATAAATCCCATATAATGTGTTTCCAATTAAATTTCAATAACTTAGAATTTGTTTTGCTCAAACACTCATATAGAATGCACACCTACAAGCTTGAAAAGGTCAACTTTCTCATGTGAGAAGTTAGCTGAGAAAGTGCATTTGGAAAATTTAAATTATGGTATTTTAATAAGTTATATATACTCAAATTTCATGGAATTCAAAAATAAATCAAAATCTAATGCTTTATGAATACTCGTTAAGAAGATTGGAGACCTCCAAATTGTCAATAGCCCTAAAAGGAGCTCGATGATTATGCATGTCTCCAAATGGACTCTAATGTACTTAAAATGTCTTAAAAACCCATTAATAAAATATTTAGGCCTCATAATCACATATTAATCCATAATATTGGCATGTGTGGAGTAAAATCATAAGGAAAGGTCTAAAACTACACTTTTCAAGCCTAATTTCATGTTTCGACTGTGTGGAAGCTTCCAAACTAGTTGAAGAAGGTTTAAAATCTTGGATAAAGGAATAATAATCCTTAGTCATCCATTTAAAATACTTTCAAGGTGATAATATAGGTTTCAAGAAACTAAACCAAACCAAGATGAATATTGTTCCTTGTTTGCATTGAAGGGATGAGGTTACAAACCTTCTCAAGGTCATCAATGGAAATAAGAAACTTCATGACACCCATATAGTCTTTTAATGGCACCCTTGTAAGACTCTAAATTTTATATATAAACCCATTCTAATGACTATAGGCATGTTTGAGAGCTCCAGTGCATAATTAGTTTTCCACTTTATGATGTTAAAAGAACACAAGGATGAACATAGTCCTTTGGTAGGCTTTCAAGCCTATTTAAAGGTATTTGCACTATAAACAAAATTTTATTAGGTAGGGATGAATAAAGTGTCCTAGAGATAAGTCTCAAAATTTATTTTTAGATAAGTACCATCTTTGATACCTTGTGACAATTTAATATACTCTTGATGATAACTATAACCTTCTCCAAACCTCTTGCTAATGGGTTTTGAAGACATAATAAAAAAATAATCAATTTAACATGGTATATAAACTTGAACAAATATTACATAATCATCTATAATACATCCATGAGGTTGAAAAGTTATTGTGGTAGTTTTCTAATAAAGACTAGACCTTGTATGACTGATATACTTATCTTCATTGCATTCCTATGGATCAAATAAACATAGATATGAAGTTGTAGCTTCTAAGGATAGATATCAGAGTATGATAAGGTTTAATACTTAAGTACAATTATCACTAAGATGAGATATGCATTGTAAGATCTAATAATGGCATAGAATGATGCTAAGGAGGGTAAGCCAACCATATGTCAATATATCAATTTGTAACTCTTCGATCAAGAAAGGTTAGTTTCAAGAGAATGAGCATGAGTCATTGGAGTTAAAGAGACATTTATATGCCACCTATCATGAGATAAACATCAATCATAGCCAACAAATGAAGGGGAAGAATCAAAGGATTATTTTCACATTCTATTGGCACTGTAACTAGTTTCATGATTGATGATAATCATAATGAACTTCCTACACATATACTCCATATCTCTCTCTCTTATCCATTATTACATATATACTTAAGAAAAGGAAATTTTAAAAAATCCTCCACATGAGTATGGTAAATCCCTACTCCCTTTGTAATCCATTAGATTAATAAACACTTATTTTTTCCTTCTACTACTATGTTTAGTGTGCACTTTAAAATGAGTGGATAAAATTAGAAAAGTTGGTGCATCACCCCTTTATTCAATTTATTCCAATTTTCTCTATCTTTTTTCCTTGAAATTTGAGTAGTGATAGTGATAATATACGTGTAGTATCAAGAGATACAACTCTATATGGAGGTTATATTTAGTCATAGGCCACCCAAAACCTTAAATAGTTTCCATTGTGTCTATTGAGTGAGGATACCTGAAACACCTCCTCAAAGGGTGAAACTCAAAGTTACAACAAAAGAAAAAGAGGAATCTAAAGATGAATCACAAATAAGATTTGGAGATGAGTCTAAAAATGAATCTATTAGCGAATCTAAATAGATATATAGAGGTGAGTCTAAATATGAAACCAAAGAGGAATCAAAAAGTTAATTTGAAGAGGAGTAAAGGTGAATCCAAAGATGAATCTAGAGGTAAAATCAAAGAATAATCTAGGGGTGCATTTGGTTCTATGAATTTTTATTTCCAAATGTCATCAAAATCAAACTATCTATTCATTTCTATATCATCAAAATCATAATCATTGATATATGCTTATTCCATAAGTTTTTACTTTTGATGGTTTGTCCATTCATTATAATATGTTAAAGTAATAAGATGAGAAGATAAAAATTTATCTAAAGAATGAAAATCATTAACATATTTAATTTTAATATCCATGATATATATAATAAATTTGAATATAGAAAATTCAATAAATAAAAAGCTTATTTAAATGAATTAAGCTTCCATGTACACAAGAGTTAATGAATATGAATAAAATATAATAAAAAATAAAGGTATATAGGATGATCTAGGTAAGATATTGAATGACTGTGTGGGATATTAAATATACTTTCTCATTCATAGATTAGTTTTGGCCCAATGTTTCATAACACTAGCTACAAAAGCAAAACCATACTTGTATCTCACTATCCTCTCTTCAAGCGAACATTTAGAGTAAATATCCTGGGTAATATATTCCTATCAAGTGCACCACAATTCAAATGGATAAAATAGGATTCCTATGGTGTAAATAAGGGACCTTTGGCATTTTTAATATATCACAAGGTACATGAAAACTAAAATCTATGAAAGGTATTGTAAAAAGGCTTGAGTATTGGGACAATACCCATCACACCGCAGTGTCTATAAAATAGATCACCACTTATCCCATAATGATAGTCACTAAGTAGTTTTAAAAATACTATAAAATAGTTTATAAAAACAATCATTAATCAATAAAAAATCAAAATCAAAATAATTTTCATGCATAGATATAAAAAAATTCCATACCAAGATCAAAAGAAAAACTTCAATATCAAAGGTTATCTAAGGTGATAAGGAAATTTATTCAATGTTAGATTAAAATCCAATGTCAAATAAGATTAACTTGTAGTGTCATATTTATATCAAAAGGTGAAGGTTTGTTTTCAATGTTAGGAATTTATAAAAAAATTAATGAAATCCTAGGGTAATAATCAATCAATCAACAAAATTACGGGTTCACTAGAATGTTTAATCTATTTATTTTTCATTTAACATTAAAATTCTATAAATAGAAAACTATTGAATATAGATTTAGATTAGCAAAATATACAAAACATAAATATGAAATAAAGTAAAATATAAAAAATTATAATGAGATATAAAAAGAAATTGTGTAAGGGATATGTAAACTTAACCTAAACCTAAATTTAGTGACCATTTCAAATAATATGGACTTATTACTAGTCCAATTCAAAAAATACTATCAGGAATAAGTCTATATTATAAAGAACTTATTTAGTTATGAATTCTCTTTAATATAATATATGGAGAATATATCCAAATTATTTCTATGCTCCTAGTCCATTTTATTTGTAATATATGAATTTTTTATTTATCTAACATTCTCTTTAGTCCAATTTAGGGGGCACAAGTCTATATTATTTGAAATGTTCATTTATTTGTCACTAATTGTACAAACTGATCTTTGATGTGGAATAATAGAAAAGACCTCTAAATTGTGTCATGCCTAAAAATAGAATTCTATAATGCACTACAACATAACCACACTAGGAAACCAGGGGCACATTGTGGCCTTGTTTGTTGATTGCAAACACATATTTGTTGATTGTATAGTTTATTTCTCTATCTTAGTACTTGTACCTACTAGAGAATTCATATTATGTGTCTTTATGTGCTGATTTGGTGTGAAAAGTATAGTAATAGAAAACCCTAGTAAATTCACATAAACCAAATGGATATTAAACACAAAAAGGGGGAATTTGGTAAGGGGAATGTTTCCAAGCTATCCTTATAAAACCTTGCATAATTGAGTGTTCCCTAAATATCCCAATGGCCCTCAAGATGATGTGATTTTCCCTTCTAAAGTGAGTGTGTGAATCTTGATGTTTGTTCAATATTAATGAAACTAGTAAATTGACTTGAATTATTATAAACAAATACCCTTAACCTGTATTAAAATATAATCATACTTGGCCTATGACTATTAGAATAAATTAGAACTTGAATTGGGAATAATAGTTCTCTTTTCCTTAATGTGAAGTATATTTCAAAATTATTTCTAGATGTGTACTGAGTAGCCTTGATGTCTTTATATAGTGACAAATTTTAAATATTTTAATTAACCAATCTTGATAAAAAGTGTGAGAGGGCCCACATAGAGTGACATGAATTTAAAAACTGAATATTGGAGCACAACAAATTAGGCCACACTAATGGACATAGTTAGGCTAAAACCCTTTCCAACATAATGAGATATTGTCATATAAGGACATATTGTAACTTGGTTGATAGGAGTATATAAGCATAATAAGGATGCTTGAATGATGTTCTTGGTAATTTTAATATAATGATTAGAATAGTGAAGTATCTCATAGATATTTCATTTTAATATAATATAAAATAGATCAATTATGGTAAATATGTCAAGATTAAACATTGTCAATCACTTAATGGTTAAATTTGTGTCTACACTAGTCTTCTTACATGGAGTGAAGTAGACAATATTATAAAATTGATCTAAAATAATAAATATTGAGTTTATATCTCTTTGGGTGTGTGGAAGCCCCAAAACAAATTCCATTTAAATGTTAATCCAATGCCCCTTGAAACTGGTAAAGGCTTGTGTAAGATTGAATTTTTTGTCTTCCCTTATCCACTCAAAAAATTATACAAGAAGAGACATATTTATTCACATCTTTCCTCAAATGTGGCTAAATTATTTTTTCACTGTCTAGGCTTAAAGTTCTATCAATTCAAATGCATCCCCCATAAGCCACTTGCATGAATTTATCTAATCAAATTTTTTATCTTGGATCCTATTTTATTATAGTTATTGTCTATTGAATAAGTGTATTTCAACCATGAAACAAACATCAAAAGATGCTTTATTTATCCTAACTTTTTTTAAGGCCATTAAAAATGTTTTTGAAATAACGATCTACAACATATTCATCCTTCACATATTCTAATCCAATAGTCTCATTTATCATGTTAAAAATAAAATGGTGTCTCTTACTCAATGTACCATCCACCAAATTAGATTTTACACTCATGCACTAGAAATGTATAACTTTATATAAACAATACCCACTTTGCATGTTTGTGGAAAAACATTGATTGTGAGCTTATGTAATTGAATGCTTGATTTTTAGTCATCAAAATAACTTATATTTTCAAGAGATAATGCCTTAAATACATCAATTATTACACTATAACATACATCTCCTTATCATAAGTGTTATACTCTATTTTTAAATCATATAGTTTCTCACTAAAAAAGGCAACCAACTTACCTTCTTGATTTAGTACTCCTATAATGGCTATTATTGATATATCAAACTCTACTATAAATATATTCTCAAAATATAGTAACATGAGGATTGGTGTTTCACTTACATTTTTATTGAGAAATTCAAAGCTCTTCTCAACTACTTTTTTCCAAGTAAGCACCTTTCACCTTATACAATCTATCATGGGTGTACCTATAATATTGAATTTTTTAATGAACCTTTGATATAAATTCACTTGTCCATGGAAATTCTCAATTGTTTTTGTAGACACCGAAATCGTGTCGACTCCCCTAGTCCTTCCCCGTCTTATTCTTCTTCGCCTATTGAACCCTTGTCGATCACTTGTTTCACCAACCTTGACCCTGGCAGCATGTAAAGATGAGCACAGAGCTAAAACTAGACTCTATACCCATTATGCATCTGCCGACGTCGGTCTTTACCCGACCGATGTCGCCGACGTCGGTCACCTATCGGCCGACGTCGGCAATCCTGCCGATGTCGGTCACCTTCCCCTGGTCCGTTGTCAGTTACCATTCGGTTTTCTGAAACGGTCGACGAACCGTTTCTGGAACCGTCCCCGTCCCCCGCCTTCATCAACCTCTGCCAGCCATTTGAGCCAGGATCTCCGAACGCTATTCAAGAAACGCTGAGCAACCAACCTGCGAATTCCTCCATCAACCTGCGAACTCCGAGCAATCATCAACACAAACGACATCAACTAATCTGCACACCATGGCTTTCATCGCGTCTTCTACCAGGTAAGTATTATTCTGTTTATTTCATTTCTTTCTCAGTTTATCAGTTCTGTTATCTCTGCCTCTGTCCCGACTCTGTCCAAAACCCTACCCTGACCTTATCAGACCCTGTCCTGACTCTGTTCAACCCTGTCCCGACTCCCCCAGACTCTCTCAGACCCTGTCCCGACTCTCCCAGACTCTGTCCCAACTCTGTCCAAAACCCTACCCTGACCTTATCAGACCCTGTCCCGACTCTGTTTAGCCCTGTCCCGACTCTGTTCAGCCCTGTCCCGACTCTGTTCAGCCCTGTCCCGAACCTGTCCAGACTTTCCCAGAACCTGCCCCTACCGACACCGGTCACTACCCCGATCGACGACGGCATCTTAACCGACGTCGGCACCTTCCTTGACCGACGCCGACACCACAGAGACCGACGCCGGCGACTGTGCAGAACAGTGCCGCTTATCAGGTACTCTCTTTATTTTTCTGTCATTTATTTCTATTATTATCATCTACTTTCGTCCAATTTTCTACTCTTTTTTATCAGTGGGTTGATATCCTTCTAGGGAGTCTTCGTACTTCCGGGATCGGGCGTTCGCCTGACAACCCACCATATCTTTGACTAACGTTTTTCGTCCAGTCTCTTTTTCTTCGCAGGTGTCATTCCTCCACAGCCAAAGAGGAGAATCTTCCAACGTCTGATTTCGGTGCGCACGACTTTATCAGGTACTTCTAGCCTTAACCATTTATTTCAGTTTCTTATTTCTTCCTTTGAATGTAGAAAGCAATTTTGCATAGAAACATTCTGGCACGCCCGGTGGGACCCTAGGTCCTCCTTGGGTTCTTTCTTTCTTTCGTTCATTTAGGTGCATTAGGTTTCTTCCTTTTCACCTCCTTTCGTCTCTTCTTAAACAACATCATAAGCAGAACTAAAATGAACATTTCTTTCTTTCTTGCACTTCTAGACTAGCTAAACTCATATTCTTCAACTCTTTCTCCATTCGTCTTCATACGAACAAACATTTCAACTTGGACATTAAAACACTCTGCATTCATTTCTGTTTGTCTGCATCTCTTAGACCACATATAGTAATTAAACCGCATATTGAATTAATCTAGATCACTTCATGTTACACGACCAAACCACCTGCACAAAACAAACATTTTAACTTACCTGAGACAAGGCCCGACTGGGATTTCATCCCCCAGCGGATACCTTACCCGTCCCGGTAACCCTACTTGGATTTCATCACCAAGGGGGAAGCCCACTCCGTTCTCTGGCGGAGTATAATCTCTAGGCGAGGTATATCTTGGCTAAGCGAAACCAGCTAACCACTGGAATCGTGAAGTGAGGGGAGCTTGCTCCTTAGCACCAGGCCACGTACCAGACCCTAACACAGACTTCTTGAGCACCATAACAAAACCCGAAACCATCCATAGACTTCTTCTAGGACCCGACTCACAAAGCCAACCTCCCCAAACACGCATTCTAAGGCATAAGCCACTATAATCCTAATAATTTACTTCTAGAATTTTAGGATCTGCTTGTGTCTTCATCTTTTTAGTTCTTATTTGCTTGTTTGAGCGTGTAAGGACGTTCTCTCTTGCCTTTTATGGTTTTGACACGCAGTCAAACCAAGGCCCTTTTTGACCACTCTGACCGTCAACTGCTTTCGTCTACCCCATCTCTAAACCGTCCTATCATGGAGTTCCACTCGGAGACTGAAAAAACTCCTACAGGACCGACCCTGACCCCGACTCAACTTCCCATCATCCCCAAAGGGGACCAGGATTTCAAAAAATTCTTGGACCTCAATACCGCAGCCCTCCATAACTATCTCACGAGAAACCCAACGCGAGACCTCTCGGGTGACATGGCGACGACATCGACACCATTCGCCACCCAACCCTTTTTAACTCAGCCTTTCGCCTCAACCGTTAACTCGACCATGGCCAATACGGAAAGTTTGGCCTCTTCGTCTATTTTTAGACCGACCTCCATCGGGGTTTCGTTACCCCCTCAATCATCTACAAATCAACCAAGTTCTACATCGTATCAGAACTTGATTGCCTCGACCCCTTACACTCTTGCGCCCACAAATGTAGGAGTGCCAACCTATCCCTCTACCAGTGCCGCTATTCAACCACCTTTGGCGGTGCCTAGTCAACCTATACCTTCGACCTTCATGACGCAACCACCCTTAACCTCTACTTCTGCCCCTGCGACTAGTCATCCGTACGTTGCACCCTTACTGGTACAACCGACTACGTCGTATACCTTCTCTAGCCTCTTTCAAGTGCCTTACAACCTAGGGGGCACTCCGTCCACCAATTCGTCAGCAGACGTCATCAAGATGCTGATGGATAAACTGTCCAGTCTCGAAGCTTCTATCTCCGGTTCAAATAATATCTCTTCATATGACCAGATTTACAACGAGCCCATTCATCCTTCTGTCCCTATCCGACCATACCCCAACCATTGGGAGCTTCCTAAATTTACTCGCTTTCAGAGTAAGGAAGACCCACAACAACATCTACGGGCATTCAGACATGCCTGCTATCTTTTTGCCCACGACAATGCGTTACTTTTACGCACGTTTCCCATGTCTCTTTCTGGCCCTGCCCTTGACTGGTATAGCTCCCTTGCCAGACATTCTATCTTTTCCTTCACCCAACTTGCCCAACTATTTCTCGACCATTTCTCAATCAATATCACTAAACAAGTCTCGATCACAGACCTTTACTCCATTAGGCAATTTGACGACGAATCAGTAGTTGATTTTGTCGCCCGTTGGAGAGACTTGATTAACCAGCTCTCCTTCTCCTTGCCTCAACCCGAGCTCATTGAGCTCTTTTCTCAAGCATGTGTCAGTCACATCTCATCTACCTTGCAGGTTCAAACATTCCACACTTTCGACGAGGCCTTCACCATGGCCCGAAAACTTGAACTCTGCGCTATTGAATAAGATAAGGTCAAATTGTGTAACACTAACACAAGAACCAATGACCATTCTTCTTCCAGACCTTCTTCTGCCCACTCTTAATCTAAGGAGTTAGCGAACACTATTACCTTTAGACCATCATCTTCAACAATAACCAACCGACCAACATCTTCAACATTAGACTACATCAATAAACATTTTCAACGTCAATCCATACAGCGTCAATTCACTCCAATTGGAGAGTCATATGCCTCTGTCTTGGATAAACTCGTCAGGCAGGGGGTCCTCAATCTCCCTTCAATCCGACCACATCAATTCGACTCTTCAACACCTATCCCTGCATGGTATAGGGAGAATCACTTTTGTAACTATCACCGTGTCAAAGGCCATGATACAGATCACTGTCAAACTTTTAAAAACCTCGTCCAGGACATGCTCGACAAAGGCGATCTTATCTTGGATAACCCGAATGCACCGCCCAACCAAAACCTCGACACCTTCAAACAACCTTTTCCTAATCACCCACCTACTCAAGACAACATCCAAACCATAATCAATGACTCTCAAGACCATATACACACCGTCAACACTATCTTACCTCTTGTCCCTGACCAACCTTCTTCACAGGATGAAGAACCCTCTTCTCCTATTAGTCCTCCATCTATTTCTCCTATACTGGAGGATGCCTTGACCACACCTACACCATTAGCCCTACCTTCATCCAAAGACCTTACCTCGCCTACTCCTCAAGCACAAGCAGAAGGCATGATCATCCCTACCATCTGCCCACTTGAGGAGCCACCCTCTCCTATTTCTTCTCCATCAAGAGAAGACCCTATCTCTTCACCCATTTCAATTGAGGAAGACCCAATCATGGTTTCCTCTTGCCCTTTGCCTGAGATTGTTACATCTCACTCACCTCCATCCACATCTAAACCCAAATCCGTATCTAACCTCGCCTCGCACAATAGTGGCCCTCGACTCAAACCCACGAAGACCACTAGACCACATCGGAGGACTCCTCCCCCACCTTCGTCATTACCTTCAATCTTAGGCCCACATCCATCCACTTTAAATGGAGTGCTTCCTACTCCCATCCTTCACAGAGGCACGTCGCCTCCATTACTCTATCAACCTGTCAAACATATATCTTCTCTAAATCATCGACCAACGTCTCTTACGCCTCTCAAACCAACGTCATCAACCCTCACTGCAATAAAATATCCAGACCCGTTAGCAGGTTCTTATACCTTGCTGTTACGGCACTTGTTGCAGTCATCTCGCCTCAACCTTCCACCTCTCAAACCATATCATTCTCTCGAACCTAAACCACCTTGGTTCGACGACACTCGTATCTGTGCGTATCATCGTACACCTAGACACGACACGAAACATTGTTGTGCCCTCAAGGTCGCCATTCGCCAATGTTTGGGGAATGACACCTCTCTTCTTGACCACGTTATCAAGCCTTCAACACTGCCTCTCTCATCAACTCTCGGATCAAGACCCTCTTGGTTTGACAACTCTAAATACTGTCACTATCATCATACTCTGGGACATGACACTGAGCGTTGTTGCGCTCTTAAAGCTGTCATTCGTCACCAACAGAGAAAGGATTCCCTTCTCATCAAGGATCCTCTTGACCTTCCCTCCCACAAATCATCAACACCAACTCATACCTCTCCAACCTCATCACCTAAATCGGGATCTCTACGCCAGGTTCTGGTTCCTTTGTCGCCTTTAACCCCCTTATTCAACATCAACACAGTCCATCTGACCACTAAACCTCAACCTACCTTAACCAATCCGTCAAACATTCTCCCTAGTCGCTGGGGGAATTCAACCTTCATCCAAACCTCGACCAATTTTTCAACGCAGTCTCGACCACATATCACTCACTCTTTCAACTTAACCTCAACCAGACTAGCAACCAAACATTTAACCCGACCTCAACCAAACAATCGACCCAATCAAATGACCAAATCTCAACCAAACATTGACCAACCTTTTTATCCACACATTCAACCAGTCTCGATCAATCAACAACCATATCAGTCAACTTCACATCCACTCATCCATCAACACGTGACCAATATGGAGCGAAGTAAACGAGGCAAGTTTGCTCCTAATTGGCTCGGACCTTTTATTATCACGCACAAGTATGGATCAGGGACTTACCGTCTGTCTTCTCTCGATGGACGCCCAGAACCTGAGCCTCTTAATGCGTTGCATCTGCGACCGTTCTACTGCTAGTCGAGTATTCGTCCACTTGACACTTAACTTGAGCTCGTCCCTTGAGCAATCCCCGTCCTCTTCATCTTACTTCCTTTCAACCCTATTCCTCTTAACAACTCCTATAACCCTTTTATGATACATGGATGCTTTGTCCTCATAAAAGGGAGCCCTTGACCTTCTACAGTCTTGTCCATGACTCACATTTCTGTTAAAACAAATCAAGATGTCACATATCCATGGTCACTATATCTATATCAAAATCAAAAAATAGACTGCTCCCTCGAAGGACAGCTGTACTATCATTGTTGTAATAAATAGACTGCTCCCTCGAAGGACAGCTATTCAAAAGCCTTTTATTAAACAAAAATCTAGACCACTCCCTCAAAGGATGGCTATGACTACTCTGGCAATAAACAGCATTATTTTAGAAGCTTCCCGCATCGATCAGTTTCACAACCTGACCACTATAGCAAATGACATCTCTATGCAGGCTTCCCGCATTGATCAGTCTGCGCCAAAAAAAAAAAAAAAAAAAAAAAAAAAAAAAAAAAACGAGTCACGGACTTGACTTGTAGTTGTCTCAGGGTCTCCTATAAAAAGGGGCAAAGTTATCTCTACTCTTAAAACAGGTTACCCTCTTTTCTCCTCCTATCACCCGCTCAAGGGACTTCGAGCTCACTTTAATGTCGAAGTGATTCGATTACCGCTCTAACATAACCACGGTCAACGACGTCACGCATGAATGGGGCTCTTGGTTCTCATAACCCCCTATCTATGCTTTATTTTTGGTCCTTGTCAATAAAAGAGCAATATGCTTTTCACTTCTTCTGCACTTTGGTCACATTCACCTTCATCACTTGTCGATCAACTCAGCTCAACTCTCTTTTCAGACCATCAACATGACCTACCCTGTTCCCCCTAGTTTCTATGGACACCAATACACATGGAAACTATCGGCTCGACCCAATTTATGTTAAGCATAAACCAATACTTGCTGAAGCATAAATAGACCTCAATTCATTTTTAGCATACATCCATCACGCATATGGAATATTGCTAGGGATGAAAAACCCCTCAACCAATGTTGCAGAATACACCATTTGGAAAAGGCTGCAACATCTTTTTTTTTTCCTCACCATCCCTTTGACCCTTCCTCCCTTCTAGGGAGAACTACATCGGCCTGAGGCCCTATCACCAGGGCTATGTAAGCAGCACTCAGTTGACATGGGGTCTTCTGGGGTTAGCTCGGCCGCATCCTTTCGTCCATTCATCCATCCATCGACCACCAACCATTGGAGATCATACCTATCTCCTCCGACCTCGACCACTTCCAAGACGTTGTTGCCTTGGTTGTTTTTGCATGTATGCTACCTCATGACTGGTTAGCAGAATTGTGCGCAGACCTTTTTGGACCCTCACAAGTATAGGATCGCACACCGGTTGATCCGCACTACTTGTGACTTTTTCGCGTTTCTAGGAGCACTTCCTGAGCCCGGGATACCTGGAACGCGACGACCCATTTGGAGCTTCAGCTTAGATTGAGTGACCCGATCAGCAGATGACTAAATGCTGGGGCCCGGTTACTTCAATTTTGGCACTCCTCGACCCTTGACCTGTGACACTTTGACCTGACCATCTCGTGCAGTGGTATGCGCGCAATCACGACCTTTGCAGCGTTCACCCTCACCCCTTTTTCATCCGCTCTTTATCAAATCAGCACCCGATTCCCGGTTCCCTTCCCTCGACTCCTGCTTTGAGGGGGAATACCTCATCCTTACTCGGGGCATTTCGCTTCCTATTTTGTCTTGCAGTTCATTCGAACAACCAACAAGACGAAATCAACCTTATCCCTCACCTGGGGCACTCACTCCTATTTTTGTCTTGCAATTCATCCAGAACAACCAACAAGACAAAAAGGGGCAAATGTAGACACCGAAATCGTGTCGACTCCCCTGGTCCTTCCCCGTCTTATTCTTCTTCGCCTATTGAACCCTTGTCGATCACTTGTTTCACCAACCTTGACCCTGGCAGCATGTAAAGATGAGCACAGAGCTAAAACTAGACTCTATACCCATTATGCATCTGCCGACGTCGGTCTTTACCCGACCGATGTCGCCGACGTCGGTCACCTATCGACCGACGTCGGCAATCTTGCCGACGTCGGTCACCTTCCCTTGGTCCATTGTCAGTTACCATTTGGTTTTTCGAAACGGTCGACGAACCGTTTCTGGAACCGTCCCTGTCCCCCACCTTCATCAACCTCTGCCAGCCATTTGAGCCAGGATCTCCGAACGCTATTCAAGAAACGCTAAGCAACCAACCTACAAATTCCTCCATCAACCTGCGAACTCCGAGCAATCATCAACACAAACGACATCAACTAATCTACACACCATGGCTTTCATCGCGTCTTCTACCAGGTAAGTATTATTTTGTTTATTTCATTTCTTTCTCAGTTTATCAGTTCTGTTATCTCTGCCTCTGTCTCGACTCTGTCCAAAACCCTACCCTGACCTTATCAGACCCTGTCCTGACTCTGTTCAACCCTGTCCCGACTCCCCCAGACTCTCTCAGACCCTGTCCCGACTCTCCCAGACTCTGTCCCAACTCTGTCCAAAACCCTACCCTGACCTTATCAGACCCTGTCCCGACTCTGTTCAGCCCTATCCCGACTCTGTTCAGCCCTGTCCCGACTCTGTTCAGCCCTGTCCCGAACCTGTCCAGACTTTCCCAGAACCTGCCCCTACCGACGCCGGTCACTACCCCGATCGACGACGGCATCTTAACCGACGTCGGCACCTTCCTTGACCGACGCCGACACCACAGAGACCGACGCCGGCGACTGTGCAGAACAGTGCCGCTTATCAGGTACGCTCTTTATTTTTCTGTCATTTATTTCTGTTATTATCATCTACTTTCGTCCAATTTTCTACTCTTTTTTATCAGTGGGTTGATATCCTTCTAGGGAGTCTTCGTACTTCTGGGATCGGGCGTTCGCCTGACAACCCACCATATCTTTGACTAACGTTTTTCGTCCGGTCTCTTTTTCTTCGCACGTGTCATTCCTCCACAGCCAAAGAGGAGAATCTTCCAACGTCTGATTTCAGTGCGCACGACTTTATCAGGTACTTCTAGCCTTAACCATTTATTTCAGTTTCTTCTTTCTTCCTTTGAATGTAGAAAGCAATTTTGCATAGAAACAGTTTTATGCTTTGTGGATTAGGTCATTCAAGTGTGGATTTTAATTAGAACTTCACCTAAAATTGTATCAACAAAGAACATAAGCTAGTTTTAAGAAAACTCACTTTTCTCAAAATTAACAAATAATATATTATATCTATGTATGTAAAACACCCTTATCAAATATACTATATACTTTTCCACATTCTTAATAACTACCAAAATGTCACCAAAATAGACAATTATAAAACTTCTAGTGTATTTCCTAAATACCTACTTCATAGTTTGCATGAATGTAAATAGAGTACTAAATAGCCAAAATGGAATCACTAACCAATAATATAGTCCATATTTAGTCTTGATAGTTTTATTCCACTTATCCCCTTCACGAATTTAGATTTGATGGTACCCACTTCGAAGATCAATCTTTAAAGATATATTAAACCCCACCAAATAATTTAATATGTCATCCATCTTGGGTAGTGGGTACCTATACTTTATTGTAATTTAGTTAATAGCCATAGAATAGACACAAAAACTCCACCTTACATAATTTTTGTTTAACCCTAAAAATATAGATTAGGGAATCTAGGGTCAAAGGGGATAGAGATAACCTAGGGCATAAGGGTGATAAACTATCTCTATGGTAGGCCAATTAATTAAAAAACTTAGATAGAACATATATTAAATTTATTATACTAAGAAATGCTAAAAATGGAAAGTAAAACTATGCTAGATATGGTAATGATATATAAATAAGATAGTTGGTTTTGATGCTAATATAGATCTGGGTCTAGAACAAGTAGGAATAAGATTGGAAGAGTATTTTGAAATAATCACCAAATTCTAGATTTAGTGCCTATGTAGCCTCAGACACTTACATCTACCTGGGATGGTATCATCAATGGTAGTTTTTATGTTAGACTCAAGTGTCATGTATGGAATAACTAATGAAACAAGATGTGACCACCTAGGTCCTTCTAGGTTTTTCATTGCCTTCACTTTGATGCATTAAGATCTAGGTCATCGACTATCACTCTTTATCAAATAGTAAAACCCTAGTTCTTCATATTCATAGTGGATGTGAGAAAATAGGCTAGTGGGAACTTAGTTTCAAGACCCAAATATCCCTCTATTAATGAGAACTGCCTACATATCCAATAATCCTAAGAGGGCATCATATTTATGTAGTTCTCCCCTATGTGTTGGCTTGTGTGTGAATCATGTAATATGTGGAAATCAAATACAATAATGACCTAGCTTGTAACTTAAAAAATATATATCTTGGGATGATTCTTCAGTAATTTAAACTTGTAGATATTTTTTCCCTATGTCTAATATGAAAATATGATAAAATAGGGAATATTTGCTCACTTGAGTGATTGATTGAATTATTTTGATAATTTTCCTAGTGAATAGGTAAGAAGTTTCTAGGTTAGGAATGAATAAGGGTTGATCTTATATTTATACCAACTTTTTGAAGAATAAATAAAATAATATCACTTAGGCCAACAATTAGGATAAGTTTGATTTGAAAATTAGATGAATTTAAGGGCACTAGACACGTGTGTCAGAGTAGGACACTTGTGTCGACATAGGTGTCTATCTGGGATACAAGTGTCCAAGGAGCAAGAAAATAAGTAAAGGTTAAAAAATTGTAGAGGCATAAGATATGTATATTTTAAATATTCTAGATAAGATATAAGGCCCATGTCATCAACATAAGATTGGTTATACTAAGAGATAGGCCAAGGGACACACTAGAGAACATGTGAGACTTGTACAAGTAGGAAAGGTTTAGATCTAAAAGTAACAACCAAGGCCTGAGTTTTAAAATCATGTAAGATTGAGGTAATATATAATTTATAAATAGTTTATACTTTTACCCTCCCACCCATTTTAATCTAGTAATTAGATTGCTTGTTTAAAGGAAAGGAATGCATACCTGGGTATGTATAATACACCTTGTCTTTGCTTGAGTCTGACTCGAGTGTTTTGTTGGTGACTAAACTAGAAACAAGATAATGTTACAATACATAATCAATGCATATAATCTAAAATTTAAACCACTTAAAATTATTGAAATTTAAATAGCAAGGTTTAGGAGTACACTTGTGTATTGATGAAACTACCCTACCTATTGGCAATTTGGTTAGAAAGATGTATTATTATGAATCACTAAAATTGATATTATAAAATATATATAAATTTGGAAATTGCATATATCAAGAGAGAGAGAGAGAGAGAGAGAGAGAGAGAGGAGGGCACATACCTCTAACCTTGGATAAAATATGAATTGCCACCTGGTAGTTGAGACTAGGTCAATTGTGCAACCCAATCATACTTATAAATTGGTAGAGTGTGAGTGAACCCAATCAACTCATAATATCAAAATAGTGATTATGGATGATAAAATCAAATCTAACTTGAAATCTTGGAAATATTGAATGATTTAATCATCTCAACCATGATAAAAAGTGAACCAACTACTATAGTAGATTGGCTCAATATAGTTGATAAAAATCCAACCTAGTGGGTGGTGATTGTCCCTGAGAGTGTTTAAAATTTGAAACTAATTTGGATTTTTTAATATTAGGCACACATTGTATAACATATGCAAATTATATATGTCTCATGTTGAAACTAAGTATAATAATGGTATAAATGTACAAATTTATTCCATAAATGTGTATCTGAATCATATAACTATGTGTTTTGGCTAATTTGTAAACTTGAACAAGTGTGGGTGATATGTTACCATAACATGCCCCCACTATACATGGAGAAATTTGAAAACTGATATAAGTGCCAATATCGATAACATGTTTCCAAAACATGCCCCCATTATAATCTAAATATGAGAATTGGTATAAGTGTCGATATGGAGAACATGTTTCTAAAACATGTCGCCAATAATCTAGGTATTTTGTATATTAAGTATGGAGAAAATGTTTCCAAAACATGCCCCTACTGAATCTAAGACAGTGAACATGTGAAAACCATGCCTATATGGCATGCCCCCACTGAATCTAAAACTATGAATGTGTGTAAACCATGCCTCTATCATATGCCCCCACTTTGAGGTAGTTGGTATTTACTGATATGAATGTGCTGAAATAGGATGTGAAAAATATAAATTAGTAGTTACCTCACCTTAAAGGGATAAGATAACCATATAATTGTGAATGAACCATGTAACATATAAGAAAAAATGTCTAAGTAAATATATCATTAAAGTGCATATAATGCGATCAAATTAAGGCCTAAGATGCATGATAAATATCATGGAAACATCTATATAGTAATAGTACAATATCAAAAATCAAATCAATCACACACACAAGATCACTCAAAATCAAGTCAAAAGACAATGGTCTAAGGAGACTGCAAACAAAGGGCATGTTCAAATGTTGCACAATCAAAAAGAAATGACTTAGTTAAATGTCCACAAAATCAAAAATGACATATTTAAATATCCATATATAAATAAATAACATATCAAATTTAAAAGAGGCAAATAAAGGTAGGGGGATGCAAATAACGGATCATATTCAAATTCTCAATAGAAAAGATAATAGTAAGGCAAGACATTCAAGGAAGTGCATAAAGGAAATCATAAGAAATCCACATAAGCATATCATAGTATCCCATGGATCTAATGTGATAGAAAAAAATGTCAAATACATAGCATATCAAATACACTACAAAAAATATAAACATGGATAAAGGCATATGTAAGTACATATTATCTCAAACATGATAATGTAAAGTGACCATAGAATGATATAAATTATATGTATCATGATCATTCATAGGTAAAAGTCCTAGTAGAGCCAAAGGATCTAATCAATGGGATGCCTTTGTGAAGGCCTTATAACATGCTTACTAATGCCATCTCTGGTAACATACAAAAATGCATCTTTAATCCCTTATTATTATTTATATGAGTGATAATGCTTCTTTATCTTCTATTTGAAATCAGGTTTTTGCTTTTGGTTTTAACACTATAACTAATAGATCTATATATAAATAAGGAACTGTGCCATAGTGTGGTTATGACCTTTTTGGTAGGCCATTATTTCTATCTATGTGAACCTAAGATGTTAATACCTTATGAGCATTCTGAGCTACATGGTTGACCTTATTTTTATATGTATTTGGTTTTGTATTAGGAAGAATATCATGACTGTCATAATCATTTAGAATTGTGCCATTTTTTTATTTGGTATTGATCAAAAATAGGATCTCACATGGTTTAGTTCCTTGTGGTTTGAATATTATTGTCTCCTTTGGTAAAGTAATTTTATCTATTTCTTTGTTCTTTTGACCCTTCTCTAGCTTTGAATTATTTTTTGGTAACCATATTTGTTGTTTTGGCACTTGTGTTTTATTAGAATTACTCATTATGTGAGTGGTTTTATTTGTTGATGTATCACTAATATGATCACCACTACCTTTTTTACTTTGTATTTTATTCTTGAATGCAAAACAACAATCTATATGATGCCCATGCAATATATGATATTCACAATAGTATTTAGATATCCTTATAGGATGTGGAGGAGGTAATTGAATCACTTTGTTTTGAATCATATCTCTTAAGGTTTCACTTGGTCTCTTAGTATCCTTTTAGTGGATTTTGGAATCACTTATTTTGGATGTAATCTATTTTATCTTCTCATTTTTATGTGACACCTTGTCTATCACAACAATGGTAGATGAGGATGCAAACACATAATTAACACTGCCAAGTGCTGGATTATATAGGAGTGTAATATTATTTTGTAAGTCTTTTATTAACTTTATCATATTAGTGATTTCATATCTTAGGGATTCATAGGTTGAACATGAATACATATGCCATATACCTTACCCAATAAAGGAGTGATATCTTGTACCTAGTTAGGGGGGTGGTAGCTATCACCCTCCTTAGGGTTATAAGGAGAAAGAGGCCACTTTGTATCCATTTTAAATTTTCTAAGTAGTAAATACCTATGAGGAATTTTAAAATGGATATGTTTGGAGGCATAAATGCTCTAATCAAGGAATAATTCACTTGCATTAATATGCACATGAAGCCCTTGTGACTAGAGGAGGGTAAAACCCTAGGGTAAATTCTTAGATTTGAAATTCCATCAAAAGAAGATAAAAAACTAAGAGATTTGGAAGCCCTAGAATAGAAAAAAAATGCATTCAAATGAATCAAGTTCACCAAATGTTTAATCCTAAAAATATAGATTAGGGAATCTAGGGTTACAGGGGATAAAGATAGCCTAGGGCACAAGAGTGATAAACTATCTCTATAGTAGGAAAATTAATTAAAAAATGCATATAAAACATATACTTAATTTATTATACTAAGATATGTGAAAAATGGAAAGTACAATGATTCTAGATATGGAAATGATAAATAAATAATATACATAGCTAGTTTTAATAATAATAAAGATCTTGTCTTATAACAAGATGGAAGCATACTAGAAGAGTATTCTATAACAACCACTAAATTATAGATTTAATAGACATGCCATCAACCTAGGATGATTGCATCAATGCTAATATTTATGTCAGATGTAGGTGTACTACAAGAAATACCTATTGAAATAGGTTTTCACCACCTAGATGATTTTAGTTTTTTAATTTCCTTAACTCTAATGCATTCATATTTTGGTCATGGATTGTTTATCCTTGTCAAATAACAAAACCCTAGTTATTCATCCTCATAATGGTTGCATGAAAATTGGTTAGTGGGCACACAATGTTGAGCTACCCTAAATATCCCTTTGTTAATGAGCACTACATGATTAATTTGACCCCTTGGTCAAATAAGTCAACCCACATATAATTTTAAGCTTGTCATGAGGTTTGCTAGGTCCTAAAGTTTCCACCATGCTCATAGACTAAGGTTAAATATCTTGTCTTACTTTGGTCATATGTGTCATTTTGTCCTAATGTTATTTATGTCACCTTTGAGCCACTTTGATGAATAATATAGTTTACTTAGTAATACAAGTGTTTTAAATTATTCTCCAACATCCAATGTGTCATGTGAGAGTCAGATAACTATTAAATAACTAAAAAAATTTAGGGTTCCATGTTGAAAACAAGAAGATAATTGAAAAAATAAGAGTTTTGGGTAGTTGTACGGACTATATCATAGTCCTAGCAAATGTAGCAAAATTTAAAGTGACCTTTTAGATCCCTAAAACTCATTTCCATGTTTATATTGCCTTGGAAACTCCAAAAATGAAAAAAAGTGGTTTACCTTCTCCATTGCTCTCTTGTGTAAGTCAAGACTAATCAACCAATTTTTTATTGGTACGAATTGAAGGTAGGGATTTGAGAACAATGCATTTGAGGGATTAAAATAGTCTTTTTGAGATTCAAATCTAGGGAAATATTTTGAAAATTGGTGGATTTTACTTCATGAACCATCTTGAAGAGTGATAGTGACTCAAACTGCCTTCATATTCCTAACACCTACAAGTTTTCTCTAAGGTTAAATATCTTGTCTTACTTTGGTCATATGTGTCATTTTGTCCTAATGTTATTTATGTCACCTTTGAGCCACTTTGATGAATTATATAGTTTAATTATTAATACAAGTGTTTTAAAGTATTCTTCAACATCCAATGTGTCATGTGAGAGTCAGATAACTATTAAATAACTAAAAATTTGTAGGGTTCCATGTTGAAAACAAGAAGATAATTGAAAAAGGAAGAGTTTTGGGTAGTTGTACGGACTATATCATAGTCCTATCACATATAGCAGACTTCAAAGTTACCTTTCAACTCCCTAAAACTCATTTTGATGTTTATATTGCTTTGGAAATTCCAAAAATGACAAAAAGTGGTTTACTTTCTCCATTTCTCTCTTAAGTAAGTCAAAACTAATCAACCAATTTTTTGTTGGTACGAATTGAAGATAGGGATTTGAGAAAATTTCATTTGAGGGATTAAAAAAGTCTTTTTGAGATTCAAATCTATGAAAATATTTTGAAAATTGGTGGATTTTAACTCATGAATCATATTGAAGAGTGATAGTGACTCAAACTGCCTTCATATTCCTAACACCTACAGGTTTTCTCACTTGTTTGCAAGATTTGATCTTTCTAATTGGTGTGTGTTTTAGAAGAACATGTTATTTGTATTCATGTTATTTCATCTAGTTTACATGTGTGGAGAATGATAAGATAGTTAGCATCATCCTCATTTTATTGGGAGTGACCATCATTAAAGTTTGTAATCATTCTTTCACTAGTTGTAGGGTTTTGTTCTAAGCCAGTGGCTTCAGAGTAGAAAATACACCTATGTCTCTCTACTCAAAACATGTAAGGTCATTTATCCATGGAAATTTTGAATTAGAAGACCTCAATTTTGTTTGAAGTGATTTTCTCAAGATATGAACTAGGACTAATCAAAGTATTAATGTACATAGTCACTTAAAGTTATTTATAGGTGTGTATAGAGGACTGTAATGCTACTCAAGACTTAAGAAATAGGTGATACACATTTACATGAATTAAAGGAGGGTTTTTAAGTCTATTTATGGTTCATTGGGTAGACCTTGTAGTCAATTAAAACATGTAGACAACCATAATTGATGAAAGTTACAAAT
Organism: Torreya grandis; assembly: GCA_037957365.1. NCBI lineage: Eukaryota > Viridiplantae > Streptophyta > Pinopsida > Cupressales > Taxaceae > Torreya > Torreya grandis. The sequence goes on along the minus strand of JARHVA010002967.1, from coordinate 721,161 downwards.
AGGGCTATGTCACCTTAAACTCTTTGAATAAGGTATTTTTTCATATAATAGACATCTATTGGTGAAGATTATTAAGGTTAGAGTAAGTATAATTATTCATGATAGTATCATGAGCCTAAGAGTAACTTATTATAATGAAGGGAAGTGGTCAAATCAAGAATAAATGAAGACTGATTAAATTCTAAGTTAGGTAGGTGTTCGTTATAAGGACTCAGTGATACAATGTGTTTTGAGCTCAAAGAAGCCTACAACTTGCAAACTTCTTATGCGTGGATGGTGTAGATATGAGAGTATGGTCTACAGGTATGAAATGAGTTCACTAAGTATGGAATGGTCTTATTGACCTCAATAATAACTTAGGTGTGAAATATAGTGTCCAAACCCAATTGACACCTACAGGAAGCTTCATTTCCTCCCTGATGGTCACCTACATGTGACATAGTTAGGACATATAGTGAAACAGTATGAGAAACAAAGATGATAATTATTTAATAAATAAATGTATGGAATGAGATGACTCATAATGACCTTGGAGAGAATCAAGAGAGTGAAACATAGTGCTTTCACACTAGTGTATACCTATAGGGACACTTTATTTTCCTTTGTAAGACACGTCTAAAGTTAGAATGAAAACTAGTAGTAGCTCATGGAGAACTATAGCAAGGCAGTATTCAAGAGTGTATGATGGATGGAAATATTTGGAACCACTATCATAGTGTTGATGATACATCTCTAGGTGATCTCAAGGTGTAGGGACCCTAACCTACATTATTGAGCATTGATTTATAGTCAGTTAGAAACATTACATGCAACCCTGCATAGTCAAAGTCCTAGTGAGATAGTATTGAGTATTTTGAGGTATATAATGTGTTATAAAAATCTCTAAGACTTGAAACTTTGATAAAAGGGTCTTCATGACCTAATCAAACTCTCCATGGCCTCTATTATATCTTAGATAGAGGGCACTTCATAGTCAACAAGTTTACAGACCTAGAACATGAAGGGTAAATAGATGAAGGGGAAAAAATTTAATGGTCCTAGGATGATATATATAGTTTCATGGGATGTCAAAAAGAGGTAAATGAATACCTATAGTCAATGAAAACTTCTATAGCTAGTAACATGTTCAAATACTCAGTCTAGGTCTTTAGGTCTAGAACTAGGCCTATACCCTAAAGACTATCAAATTAATTTATATGACCATGAGATATTTCCAAACCTTTTGATGACATTAAAATTAAATTATGTGATGGATAAAATCCATTTTTTTCAATGAATTAACCTAGAGGGGTCAATTTGACCTAAAATCATCTTAGTCCTATTCAAAATACATAGAGAGAGCTCGAAGGTCACTTTTATTCACTCACACCTATATGGAGGGTATACATGAGACTTAAATGAGGTAGGAATAGTTTAAGGGTGTCTTTATATCAAACTCAATAGAATTTATGTAGATTTTTAATGTCAATATTTTATGAACAATACGTAACAGTCTAAGGCACTTAAAACCCTCTCAAAACCTTTATTAGGATATGATGGTGAAAACATGAAGGGATTTGAATCCAAAATGATTTATCTAATTAATAAATTTATTTTAAATATTTTATGAATCTTTTAGGCTCCTCATCAATCAATTATTCCATATTGTCTCTTGTATGGAAAACACTAACATGGTGTTTCTTCCAAAATTTAACTAGGTATACAGGTGAAGAAGGGGGTTGATGGATGAAAATAATTTTAAGGAGTCTATAGAGAATATTTACAACCTCTCATATCTATTTAACATCACAATTAATTAGTAAAATCTCTCTAATATCTCATCCACTATAGGTAGTCCTAAACAAGATGGTGAGAGTGAAATGATTGCCTAGTGTGAGAAGTGAAAAGTGTGACAATGAAGCTTTGGAGGTATATTTGATATTCCATAGGATAAATATGTCTTAAAAAACTTTCATAACACATATAAAACACATTCTCTTGGAAAAAATATAGGTCACTCAGACAACAAGTGTCAAGACAAGCTAAGGAAAGCTGATGAGTGACTGTTAAAGAGTGAACACAACTATCAAGAAAGAGACCATCAATTAGGGAGGTATATGAGGATTGTTACCATAAAGATTCCATCTTCTAATTATATTTAATATGTTTCAAAGTCTCCTATATTATTTTCAAATAAATCTCTCATCACCAAAAATGTTTTAAACAAGAAGATGAAGAGTCTCTACACCAGATTGAGGGAAGATGTCATACTTTTGATGGACACTTGGCCAAGAGGACTTCCTAAACTATTTTACACCTAATTAACTATATTTGTAACTATTTTATAAAAATTTACACATGTAATTGTGACTCTTCCACTTATATTCTTCTCTCTCTTCTCCTTTACTTTATAAATGCAAGCCTTTTTGGCAATTGTATCTAGTACACACCTAGTATGGTGAAGCCTACAAGTTTAGCACCTTATTTGTCATTCGAATAATTTTATGAAGTTTATTTACTCTATAAAAATATTTCCTAATCATTTAAATTGGTGTATTTTCATTATAAGTGATGAATATTGTTTCTCCTTGCTTTCATTCTGCCCTTGTATGCATTGTGTGAGTGGCATCTTCTAACAGGTCTCATAAAGTGTATTGTTTGTTGATGTGTGATTTAAGTGTGAGAGGGAAAATTAGTGTCTTATATCAGACCGTTTTTTAATACACATCTAGTTATTCATGAAAATATTCCTCTATGAGAAACACTTAGGCTAGAATATCATAGAGTTGAGGTCAATTTTAGTAGCTTTCTCTCTTAGTGTATATGCAAGTGTGTTTATGGACTAATATTTTGGTGTATCACCTCAATAATATAGGTTTAAATTATGTTACCATCTTCCCTTTTCACCCCTAAGTGATTTTATTAGTGTAGTGTGTGAACTTAAGAGACAAATCAAGGGAGCTAGCCATTTAACCTAGAGGTTTGCCTCTATTATAGCCAACCCATAGGCCTAGAGGTAATTTCATGTTATCCAAATATGGGAGAGGCTTGAACACCCTCTATTAGGGTGAAATATTTGGGTAAAATATTTATGGCATACCTAGTGGGACAAAGGTCTAAAAGAGTAGAATAATTGTTAGTGTGTCTCCCTATTATCATCTTTTGGAAGCATGCAAGTAAACACTAATGGTGACTCTAAATGAATCATCTAGTGATAAATAGATATAGGTACCTATTTGAAAAAAATTATCATATTTTATGTTTCACTTGACTAATGAATTTGATATGGATAGATATCTTGAGAGCACTTACTATGCATCTAACTATCAAAGTTCTTATCCATCATATAGTCAACCTATTCCTCCTCCATATGGTCATGAAGTTGTTCAAAAGTATTTTTATGAAGCCTATGAAGAAGGATTTCAAGGAGATAAGTTTAAATCTCTTAGATAAGATATCTAATCTCTTAAGATGTAGATTCTTAAGGAAGAAAATAAATCTCTTGAAAGGCATATTCTTAAAAACATTCATCCCAAATAGCCCTGTGCATCTTATTAAAATCCTATAAAAAATCCTAAAGTTAAATACCAAAGCTCCTATCCTCCTCCTACTCTTATCCCACCTCAATCCAATTCCTTTCTATCACTCATGCTTGAATTATTAAACATAGAAATGTTGATAGAGAAATGGGATCAAGACCTTGTTATGATGCTTAGTCATTCTATAGAGAAAATGAAAAAGGTAGTTCATTTCCTTTTGAGTAAGTGGAAGTTGGTTTAATAAGAATATAAATATGTCATTAGTGAATAATTACATCAAATGAGATGTTACATACAATGGTAGATTGATAGGCTTTCAAGGTGGGAGAGCTAAGAAGTTGAGAAACAACTTACAATTGTTGAAAGTCCTCATGAAATCTATGGGGAAAGTGAAAATTTATTTGAAGAAAAAGTCTATCTCTCCCATCCTCAATTGTTTTCCTATGTTCCATGTCAATCCTCTCATTCTTCTCATCCTCATGAGGATCCCATGCAATCTCCAAAATATCCTAGCAGCCTCAAGGTTCTAACTTGGAACCAAGTATATGATGATAAAAATGAAAATAGAGAAATATAGAGAAATATGGTCAAATGCATACGAAGATAGATAAATATTTTCTCATGAAAGATAATGAACAATATTATATGGACCATATAAAACTCCTTGATGAGCTTGAGGAGATTTCATCTAGTAAGAAACCTGATCTCATTAAGGGTAACATGGAGGTCAAGAGAATATGCCTTATTGAAGCACCATTGTAATTTGTAACTGAGGAATCTCATGAAAATATTGAGATTGTTAAAGTGATAAAGGAATTCACCTTCATAGGTTATCTATTTGAAACAACCCTGATTGCATTGAAGGTCATGCCAAAGAGGTTGGTAAACATCAAAAAGATAAACACATTAAAACCCATGCTAAATTGGCAACTTTCCTCATGCATTCCTCTATCTCATGGAATAAGATATGGTGATAATTTCCCTTAGATCCAAGAGGATAATCTTGTTTCAGGTTATTTTATATATAACTTAGTTTTCTTAAGTGTTGTTTGTGTCTTTCCCTAAGTGTTTTTGAGAACACAGGTGTGTGTGTCTTTATCTTGTTTTATGTATTTTTCCCCTTTTATATGTGTGTGTGTGTTTAATGTTTGATCAGAGGTTTATCAGTTTCAAATCTAATGTATAAATGACTCTATTTCCCAATGGATAGGACAAGGCAATTGATCTTTAGCATATCAAGCTTACTACCCCTAGAAAATCACCAAAATGTTGACTAATTTGACCCCCTGGTCAAATAATTTAACCCCAATACAATTTGAATCATGTCATGAGGTATCCTAGGTCTTAAAGTGTTAACCATGGTTATAGACCAAGGTTAAATAGCTTGTCTTACTTTGGTCATATGTGTCATTTTGTCCTAATGTCATTTATGTCACCTTTGAGCCACTTTGATGAATTTTACAATTTAAATCTTAATATAAGTGTGTAAAAGTGTTATTAAAAATCCCATGTGTCATGTGAGAGTTAGATACCTTTTATATAATTGAAAATTTTTAGGGTTCCACATTTAAAATAAGAAGACAGTTGAAAAAAGAAGATTATTAGGTAGTTGTACAAACTATACAAAAGTCCTAGCATGTGTAGAAGTATTTAGAGTGACCTTTAAGCTCCCCAAAACTCATTTACATGTTCATATTTCCTTAAAAACTCCAAAAATGACAAAAACCAATGTAGCTTCTCCATCTCTCTCTTGTGCAAATCAAGACTAGTCAACCAACTTTTTGTTCATATAGATTGGAGGAGTAGAGTTGAGAAGAATGAACTTTAGGGATTAAATTATTTTTTATGAGATTTAAATCCAAGGAAATAGTTTGAAAATCTATGTATTTTACTTCATGAACCATCTCTAAGAGTGACTGTGACTCAAAATTACCTTCACATTCCTAACACCTACAGGTTTTCTCACTTGTTTGCATGGTCTGATATTTCTAATTGGTGTATGCATTTTAACAAAACATGTTATTTGTATTCATGTTTTTTGTCATTGTATTTTCATGTGTGGATAATTATAATACAATCAAAATATTTCTCATTTTATTAGGATTGACCATAATTGAAGTTTTCAATGATTATTTCACTAGTTACAAGGTTTTATTCTAAGCCAGTGGTTTCAAGGCAGATAATACACCTGTCTCTCTCTCCTCAAAACATGGAAGGTCATTTATCCATGTAAAGTTTTAATTGGAAGGCCTAAAGGTTTTTTTAAGTGAATTTATCAAGATATGAATAAGGACTAATCAAAGTCTTAATTCACACAGTCACTTACAATCATCTATAGGTGTGTACAGAGGATTGTAATGTTGTTAAAGACCCAAGAAATAGGTTATACACATTTCCATGACTTGAAGAATGGTTCTCAATTATATTAAGGGATTATTGGGTAGACACTATAGTCAATTCAAACTTTTAGACAACCAAAGTTTATGAAAGTTGCAAATAGGGCTATGTTACCTTAAATTCTCTGAATCATGTATTTGCTCATACAAAAGACATCTATTGGTGAAGATTATCGAGGTTGGAGTAAGTTTAATTGTTCATGCTATTATCATAATCTTAATATTAAATTATTAGCATGTGGGTAAGTGGTCAAATCAAGAATAAAGGATATTGAGAGAATCTCAAGTTAGGCAGGTGTTCACTATAGGTATTTAGTGATACACAATGTTTTGAGCTCAAATAAGCCTATATCATATGAAATTCTAATGCATGGATGGTGTAGATATTAGAGTATGGTATGAAGGTATGATATGAGTTCACTAATTATGTAATAGTATTTATGACCTCAATAAGAACTTAGGTGTGAAATAAAATGTTTAAACCCAATTGACACCTACAAGAAGCTTCATTTCCTTCCTAATGGTCACCTATAGGTGACATAGTTAGGATATATAGTAAAATAGTATGAGAAATAGATATTGTAGTTAGTTAATGAACAAAGGTATGGAATGATATGATTATTATTGTCCTCAAATAAAATCAAGATATTGAACCACAGTGATTTCACACTAATGTACACCTATAGGAACACTTTGTTTTCCTTGGTTAGACACCTAAAGTTAGAATTCAAACTAGTACTAGCTCATGGGGAAATACAACAAGGTAGTATGTGGGAGTGTGTTATGGATTGATATATTTGGAACCACTCTCATAGTGGTGATGATACATCTCTAGGTACTCTCAAAATTTATGGACCCTAACCTACAGTGTTGAGCCTCAATCTACAGTCAGTTAGAAATAGTACATGTAATCCTATACAATCAAAGTCCTAATGAGCCAATATTGAGGGCATTGAGGTATATAAGGTGTTAGAAACATATTTAAGACTTAAAACTTTTGTTCATAGGGTATTTATGACCTATTCAAACTCTCCATGGCCTCTATTCTATCTCAGATAGAGGGCACTCCATAATCAACAATTTTGCAGACCTAGAACATGAAGGGTAAATAGATGAAGATAAAAGTTTGTAATGGTCTTAGGATGATATATAAAATTTAATGGGATGTGAATAAAGGTAAATGAATACCTATAGTCAATGAAAAATTCTACAGGTGGTCACATGTTCAAATACTCAGTTTAGGTCTTTAGGCCTAGAACTAAGCCTATACCCTAAGGACTATCAAATTCATCTATATGACCATGAGATATTTCCAAAAAAAAATTAGGACTTTCAAGGGAAATTTTATGATATATCAGAGCCATTGGTTTACAGAGAAGTAACCCAAAGGGGTCAATTTAACCTAAAATCATCTCATGTCTATTTAGAATGTATAGAGAGAGATCGAAGGTTGATTTTCTTCACTCACATATGTATGGAGGGTATACATGAGACTTTAAGGAGTTTTGAATAGTTAAAGGGGGTATCTAGATTAAACTTAGTGGGATTTTTTTAGATTTTTAATGTCAAGATTTTATGAACAATCCTTAATATTCTAAGGCACTTAAAACCATCTTAAAACCCTTACTAGGACTTTATGGTGAAAACATGAATGGATTTGCATAAAAAATTGGTTATCTAGTTATTAAAGTTCTTGTAATTGGTTTGAGACTCTTATATTATCCTCACCAATCAATTATTTTGTATTGTCTCTTGTACGAATAACCTTAACATGGTGTTTCTTGAAGAATTCCACTAGTTCTATAGGTGTAGAAGGGGGTTAATGGATGAAAATAATTGTAAGGGGTATGTAGAGACTTTTTATAACCTCTAATATATATTTATAATCACAATAAATCATGAAAACCTCTCTGATATATCATTCACTATAAGTAATCCTAAACAAGATAGTGAGAGTGAAATGACTACCTAGTGTGAAAAGTGTGAAGTGTGAAAATGAAGATTTGGAGGTATATTTGATATATTATAGGACAAATATGTCTTAAACCACTGTACCAACACCTTTTAAACACATTATATTTGACAAAATTTAGGTCACTTAGATAACAAGTGTCAAGACAAGCTGAGGAAGGCTAATGAGTGACTGCTAAAGAGTGAACACAGGTGTCAAGGAAGAGACCATTAGTTAGGGAGGCATATGAATATTGATACCATCAATATTCCATATTATCATGAAAATTAAGATGTGTTAAAAACTCCTATATGAGTTTCAAATATTCAAATGAACCTCTCATCACTAGGGCAATTTCAAATAAGAAGATACATAGCCTCTATGCTAGATTGAGGGAAGATGTCATACTTGTGATGGGCACTTATCCAAGAGGAATTCCTAACATATTTTCCACCTCATTAACTTTCTTTGTAACTAGTTTCTACAAATTTATGCATGGAATTGTGACTCTTCAACTAATCTTCTTCTCTCTCTTCGCCTTTGCTCTATAAATGCAAGCCCTTTTAGTAATTGTATCTAGTACACACCTAGTATGATAAATCCCTACTAGTTTGGCACCTTGTTTGTCCTTTGAATGAATTTACTATGTTTATTTACTCTCTTCACATCTTGTTTAATAATTTAAAGTGGTGTATTTGCATTAGAAGTGATGAATATTGTTTCTCCTTTTTTTAATTCTACCCTTGTATGCGTTGTGTGAGTGGCATCTCTTTTAATAGGTCTCATAAAGTGTATTATTTTTTTATGTGTGATTGAAGTGTGAGAGGGAATAGAAGTGTCTTATATCATACCTTATTTTAACCAACAATTTTTTATGCATATCACTCTATCTCTATGATAACACTTATGCTATAATGTCATAGAGTTGAGGTCAATTTTAGTAGCTTTCTCTCTTAGTGTATATCCAAGTGTGTTTGTGGAATAATATTTTTGTGTATCACCTCACTAATATAGGTTTAAATTTTTTTAAATTACTCCCTTTTCAACCCCAAGTGATTGTCCTAGTGTAGTGTGTGAGATTAAGAGACATTTCAAGGGAGTTAACCCTTTAACCTAGAAGTTTACCTCTTTTATAGGCAACCCACAGGCCTAGAGTTAATCCCATGTTGTCCAAATATGGAAAGGATTGAACACCCTATCTTAGGGTGAAATATATATATATATATATATATATATATATATAACACTACCTACATTACCAATAATCTGAAGAGGGCCTCAAACTTATGTATTTCTCCACTCTGTGTTGGTTTGTGTATGAATCATGCAATATATGGAAAACAAGTATACCAATGACCTAGCTTGTAACTTGTAAAATATAGCTATTAGGATAATCCTCAATACTTCAAACCTATATCTATGTTTTCCATATGACTAATATGGAAATAGGAGAAAATGGGAAGCTTTTCTCACTTGAGTGCTTGATTGAATGCTTTTGGTAAGTTTCTTAGTGAGTAGTGAGAGGTTTCTAGGTAATGAATGAATGAGGACTTATGTTATATTTATAACAATCCTTTTGGATAATAACTCACATAATAACACTAATTTTTACCATTAGGATATGTTTCATTTGAAGATTAGATGAATTTTAATGAACTAGACACTTGCATCAAAGGACACCTACATTAATAGAAGTGTCTATCTGAGATGCAAGCATCTAGGGAGAAGGAAAATAAGTATAGGTTCATAACTTGTAGAGGCATAAGATATAAATATTTCAAGAATTTTTGGAAATATATAAGTATTGGGTCATCAACATAACACTGTTCATACTAAGAGATATTCCAAGGGGTATAATAGAGATCAAATATGAGACTTCCATAAGCAGTAAAGGTCTATAGATGAGAGGATTAACCAAGGTCTAAGTTTACCAAGTGTCAAAGACTGAGGTGTTATATAATTTGTAAATAATTTATATATTTTTAGGTGAAATACGTGTTGATACATCACATGGACTTATACTTTCTCTTATGAATGCTTTCACTGACAACTCTAAATATTTTTTTCATTTCCCTATTCTCAAAAGGAGTCAAATGATGCATACATTTTTAAGGTAATTTCACAACTAAAACAAATTAAATTATATGATTAATAAATATTGTATGATTTAAAATTAATCATAATGATAATATTGTCGCATTCAAATACTCAAGAAAAAACTCTTGATTTTTGGTTGGGAATTCTCACTTTTCCAACACTTTTTCTTCCAATGAGAACAAAAGAAATAAAACTCCATTTTACCATATTTTAGTAAAATTTTCCACCCAATAGTGAGGAGGGATAGGGAATTTATCTCACATTATCCTTCTTCCTTAAAATAATTCAAATTATGTCTCCTTCCATCATGATTCATAGTCATGTATTTTTCATACCATCATGGGTGACATTCCTATCATATTGCCAAGGCCTACGAGAAAAAAAAAATCCATAAGGACTACATCACATAAAAATTTATCCACATATAGTCCAATGTAAAATGTAACTACACATGATCTACCAACCATCACATTATGGTCCTTCTTTAACCATGAAATTTTGTTAGGATTGGATTTTGGAGTCCATGTTGACTATAAATTTTGAACCATTTATGTACTTAATAGATTATACTAAGAGCCAATATAAATGATAGATTTACATACATTTTATTAGAATTTACATCTATTTATAAATACATTATTCCTTGTTCAATCCTCCTCAATTATTTCCTTTGTCTCCATTATCATGGTTATTTGTAGCATTACATTTTATTCTATTTTAACTTCAGCTTATTCAATTTGGGTTTCTTCTTGTCTCATTATGGCTCCTTTTTTTGGTTGGAACTTTTAAGATAAACCTAAGATTTTTTAGGTCACCTAAAATTATATAATTTTAATGGACTCCAATGACCAAATTTTAGTTTAACTCTACCCTATCCTCTACCCATCAACCAACACATGTTCCTAAATTCAGACACTTTTCCTTTTACCTTCCTCAAACTCTTCACTCCTTTTAGATTTAAAGAAGCTTTCATTTCCTCTAAATGTTTTACTACTATCTCTACTACATAAAAATTTTATTTTTCCACTATTTTCACATTGATGGATGAAAACATATGATGACCAATTAGTAACTCGTAGTTTCTGCAAAGGTGTAAATTACGTTGGGAGAGTTGCATGTCCTTTTTTGGGGGGAAATGTTTGAAATTTTAATGTAAGTGTAAATTATTTAACTATTATAAAATAATGAAATAAATATTTTCAAATAATTTTATTTGGTTTGTGGAGAGAGATTACATTTTTTATAAATTTTATGGAAATAGTTTTGTATTAAGTCATGGTTTTTCTAATTTTATAAGATTTAAATATTTATTATCCTTCATTCTTTCTTATCAATTGAAAGTGAATACAGGGGATATATGCATGTCATACAATGAATGAACCCTTGACACTACACAAAAGTTTAAGCTTTGATGATTGATCTTTCCAATGTCAATTGTTGTCTTATTTAGAGTCATTATTTGTGATTTATGTCTAGTTAGAGTCCATGTCATTTTGAGGGGTATCTAATGGTGATTACCCCATGTAATAAGAGGAATAATCACATGTGTTGGATTGGTAATATCCTATGGGGGTCTTGATTATTTTTTTAAGGAACCAAACATATACATGGGTAAGGGAAGTGTGTTTGAATATGGATTATAGATGATGTGATTTTCTTTCCCAATGACTCCATTAACTAAACATGCTTTAACCCATAGATTAGATGTCAACATAATATCTCGTCCTTTGCATATAAGCACTTTTGGATGCAATTGAGTGTAATTTTTGTTTTTTTCTATGTTATGGTTTGTATATTATAATTATCCAAATTGTTAGATGCATAGAAATGTGTTGATATTTTAAAATATTTTTGTTCTTATGAAGGCATGAACTATTTTTTCCTTAACATAATCATTTTCCAATAATATTTTTTTGGGTCTACATTTGTAGAGTTGGTTAATAAATTTATAAAATGTAGTTGTTGTGTGGTGAATCCTTGATAACACAACTTGGTATCTAATGTTACAAGTGTGTCAAAATATTTCCAAAATGTGTGACAAAGTGACATCCTTGCATACATTTGTATGTCATCTATGGGATCAAGTTGAGCTATGTCCATAACAAGTATAATTGAAAAACCACTAAAATATTTGTTTTTATTTTGAGGGAATGCCTCACACAATAAGATATTTATATTATTAATAATAATTGTGCTTGTGAATCTCATTTCATCTATGAGCACATTCTCAATGTGTCTCATTTCTTATTAGTAAATTTATAGTGATTTCCCCTAAAGTGTCATCATTTATTGGATACAAATCTAAAGGCATAGATGTATAGGTGATGTATTTATGTTGAATGTTACTACCCTAGTTAGAGTGAGGAGTATTAGAGGATAAAATTTTCATCTTGTAAACCCATTTATTCCATGTTTGATACTACCAACCAAGTATGATTTTCATGTACTTATTGTTCTTTGAATAGTAATTTTGAGTGGTGGATATCTTTTGGGCATGGTTACAATAATTCTAAAGGAAGTTTGTATTTATCTGACAACTCATTTGGTAATGGCTAGCTTAAACAATCATTATATATAATTTAGTTCTCTTTGTGATGAGAATTCAAAGTTGTTAATCTATTATTGTAGGTTGATTAACTCCTAAGTGTGGTTTTACTAGTGGTGGTCATCAAATTTGAAGATACCAAGCATGTTTATGTTAGTTATTGTAGTGGTTCTTAATGGGTACACATGGGACAAGAGATCTCATTCATGAATTTATATTTCCATTTATACATTTCCTTGTATATCACTATCATCATTTCTTACTTTAACATTATGTATTTTTTTACTCAATATGCCATGCATGGTATAAAGTTTTGATTTGGTCATGTTTTACCCTATTTTTGATATAAAAATAGTTTTTAATGTGTTATAATAGAATTAAAACCATATAATATCCTAATACTAAAGATATACAATAATTAATAATTTTGATGTTTACAAGATGCTAAAGATTGATTAGAAAACACTAATAAAATATATACTTAAATTTAATATAGGTATATGTTGACTATTATAACTATCAAAAAATGAGAATAATAAGACAAGATGATTGTGAAGGCTCACTATAAGACTTAGGACTAAAACAAAATCTAGATAGGTCCACTATAAGTGGGTATAAGCACAATGTGTTCTAGTCTATTGAACATGGACTTGTCCTAGTTGACTATGATAATTTGTTGATAGGAAAAGATAAATAAAGAAATATCATATAAATATAAGATAAAAATTATAATTAGAAGATATATTTTTACTATACTGATGAATTTAGGTAATGGCATAGTGCGCCCAAGTATGTTGACCATGGACTTTTCCTAATTGACTATGCATATAAATAATGACTACACCTATTATGCATGTGGATGTTGACAATTATGAGATATTAAAACTAGAGTTTTTCATCTCATAAGTTATTATTTGTCTTATCTTTTGTTTGAAATACTTAAGGCACTTTAATAGCTTGAAAACACATAATAAAAAAAGGAAAGTGTAATGGGCTGACCTAATCTAAATCGCTCCCTTGATGATTGATTACTAATTACATATTATTGGTGAAATATTTGGTACTTTGATAAATTGAAAGTTTGACAATAGTGAATGAAATTGAAGTCTCTCCTTTATTTTGAGGGGAGGTTCCCTTTATGAAAAATATGAAAAACTAAAACAAACCTATTTATAATATCTTCAGGTTATATGGAGTATTGGGTTGTATTACTCTCTCTCTCTCTCTCTCTCTCTCTCTCTATATATATATATATATATATATATATATATATATATATATATAATGCATGAATGAGAAAACATAGATATAATTCTATGCATGACAAGAATAGTTTCTATAAACTAACATTCTTGTTTAAGATTAATACATGTATTTATTGAATTGAGACATATACATTAACATAATAAAAACACACATCCAAAAAAAATGTAAGACACAAAGTTATATAATTTCCCATATGTTTTTTGTTTAAATAATGAACACAAATTTTCTCTCTCCTTCCTTTCATAAAAAATTACAACGAGCATCAAACATCCCTTGTACAAATTCCATTTCTCCTATTTATAGATATAGGAGGGGATGTACTAATCATTTGCATTAAAATGTGACTTTTGGAAATCCTATTTTTGTCTTATTTTATTTTTACTAATTTTATAATTTATATAAAAGGAAAAATTAAACTTTATAGAAATAGAAAACCTATAAAAATATAATGGAAACCTATAGTATCCTATGGATCTTTTCCTAGATTGTAAACTATTTTGGTTGGATCAATTGGAATAGTGGCCTTCTATTTCTCCTTGGTTGCCTTAAATAACTTAAAATTCCTAACTAGTTAAGAGATTAATTTTCCCTTAGGAACCATAACATGGCTATATTTTATTAGCCACTTATTAGATATCTTCATCATGGAATCTATGAAATCCTAGATTTCATCCAGTTGGTTGTTCATTTCTTCTAACAAGACATGAATATCACTTAATGATGATATATAATATTTTATATACCCTAAATTAGTTAAGAAACCACACATATCATGTATTTTCACATTCTTTTCATAGGAGACTCTGACTAGAGAATATGAGTCTTATTTACATCTAGTCATGTCTTTTTGTCTAATTTGCCTTGGTCTTATTTCATACCCTAGACACCTTTTTGACCATTCCTAGTCATTTATAGCCTTCCAGACTAAACCCTTACTAACCCAGGTTATTATTTCCATTCTTATTCCATCCCCCAAGTCCTAGATCCTCCAGACAATAGCACCTAAATAAGATTACAACATTGAAACCTAGGGTGTCCAATTTTTAGTGTTGTTGTCTAAGTGCAAATTTGGTTCCAATGATTAGTTTCTCCTACAAGATGAGTCTTACCCCTTTTCTTTGCTTCATTATTAATTTTTCCAATGTTGATCAAAAGTGAATAAATCTCCCAAATTTGAAATAATGAGTCTCTTATATAAAGGACTACACGAGGCATTTTATATCTAGTACTTACTACTTTGGCACATTCGACATAATAAAAATTAGTCAATAGTATAGCTTAGCTTCTTTGCATCACACATAGACTTGCATGCTTGATCAAAGAATGGCGTAGGTAAAAGTCATATTTGAATCTATCATGCATGTTGATTATGCATGTTCCCTAAGGGAGAAATATATTTGATTTGAGGCCCTAGCTTGAGGGTTAATGTAGGCAGCAATTAGAATAATAGGGGTTATAAATCGTGCGATCATTCTTCCCCTAACCCATTTTTTCTCCCTTTTGATTTTGATATATTTTTTGTTTACATGTGTTTATATGGATACAAGTAATGAAGACTAAACTGAACCTTCAATGAGCTCTACACACTTTCAGGCCTCAATATTTCATAGATAGGGTCACATAGACTTGGCAAATAAAACCCAAAAAGCTTAGATCTTTAGGACAACAATGTCAAGGTAGGAATACAATATCAAACACTAGGGTGTCTTATTCTTGGCACTCCTATCCTTTCATAAAATGAAAGATAGATTCATGCTCTAGATAGTGCCATAGTCTCATGGACAAGTTTTCAGACTCTAAATCATATGAATCATCCTTTTTTTCTAGATAAGTACTTTTTTCCTTTTATGTAAACTAATTTGATCAAATTGATGTAAACCTATATTTTACTGCATTTTATTGTAATTCTCCCCATACTCTAGACTTATTTATTGTTTAGGAACTAGACCCTAACTTACTTTGAACAAATTTAAAACCCTAGGTACCCTTAGGGTTTTTCCTTCATATTTTATGCAAAAATTACTTTACAATTTTTTTTTGTATTAATTTTTGTGAAATTATTATATTCAAACATATTTTTAGAATTTAAATTATAGCCATAATTTCAAAAATTCTAAAACCCTAGCTCAAAACCATAGAATTCCAAACTAGGTCCTCATACCCCAAGTTTCCCTCCCTTACAAATTTTAGAAATTAATTTTGAATTTTTTGAAAATTGTTTAGTGTGCCAAAATATTTTCAAAATTTATAAATTAGTATTTATTTTTTGAAAAATCTAACTTCAAATTTCTGATTTTTTATATCAATTTTTGTGCAATTATCTTGTTCAAATTAATTTTAGAATTTAAATTATAGCCATAATTTCAAAAATTCTAAAATCCTAGCCCAAAAACCTAGATTCCTAAACTAGATCCTCCACCTTCAAACCATTCATCCTTTCAATTTTTTGAAATTAATTTTGATATTTCTGCAAATTATTTAGATGGTCACAAGTATTTTCAAAATTTCCATGTTATTATTTATTATTGCATTTATTTGCTTAATAGTACTTCTTCATATTATTTGTGGTGAAAGAAATAAAATGGCCACTAAGGCACTTCTTCCCTCTCATCCCATAGACAAATTTCTTAATTTTTTGCATAATTATGATAATGAATGGACAAAATTGCAAAATTTCACATTAGCTAAAAATGTGGGAAATGATTTTATTTACAATGAAGATAATTACTATTATTGCAATGAGGAATATTATCATGCATATGAAAGTGATAGTGAAGAAAAAGTAGATGCATCTTCTCCTCTCAAACCTATCTCTCTCATCCCTTATTCTAAAGAAAATAGTTTGATAAATGGGAAAAATACTTCTCACCTCATTATCCTATGCACAATGCACAAAATGAATAAATTAGTCATGCAGTTCCAAATGAACCTTTAATATGTGATAATTTTCTTCCATGTGAACATTCTCTCTCTCTCTCTCTCTCTCTCTCTCTCTCTCTATATATATATATATATATATATATATATATATATATATATATATATATAATGCATGAATGAGAAAATATAGATATAATTCTATGCATGACAAGAATAGTTTCTATAAACTAACATTCTTGTTTAAGATTAATACATGTATTTATTGAATTGAGACATATACATTAACATAATAAAAACACACATCCAAAAAAAATGTAAGACACAAAGTTATATAACTTCCCATATGTTTTTTGTTTAAAGAATGAACACATATTTTCTCTCTCCTTCCTTTCATAAAAAATTACAACGAGCATCAAACATCCCTTGTACAAATTCCATTTCTCCTATTAATAGATATAGGCGGGGATGTACTAAACGTTTGCATTAAAATGTGACTTTTGGAAATCCTATTTTTGTCTTATTTTATATTTACTAATTTTATAATTTATATAAAAGGAAAAATTAAACTTTATAGAAATAGAAAACCTACAAAAAATATAATGGAAAACCTATAGTATCCTATGGATCTTTTCCTAGATTGTAAACTATTTTGGTTGGATTAGTTGGAATAGTGGCCTTCTATTTCTCCTTGGTTGCCTTAAATAACTTAAAATTCCTAACTAGTTAAGAGATTAATTTTCCCTTAGGAACCATAACATGGCTATATTTTATTAGCCACTTATTAGATATCTTCATCACGGAATCTATGAAATCCTAGATTTCATCCAGTTGGTTGTTCATTTCTTCTAACAAGACATGAATATCACTTAATGATGATATATATAAATGTATATACCCTAAATTGGTTAAGAAACCACACATATCATGTATTTTCACATTCCTTTCATAGGAGACTCTGACTACAGAATATGAGTCTTATTTACATCTAGTCATGTCTTTTTGTCTAATTTGCCTTGGTCTTATTTCAATACCCTAGACACCTTTTGGACCATTCCTAGTCATTTGTAGCCTTCTAGACTAAACCCTTACTTACCTAGGTTATTTATTTCCATTCTTATTCCATCCCCCAAGTCCTAAATCCTCCAGACAATAGCACCTAAATAGGATTACAACATTGAAACCTAGGGTGTCCATTTTTTTTGTGTTGTTGTATAAGTGCAAATTTGGTTCTAATGATTAGTTTCTCCTACAAGATGAGTCTTACCCCTTTTCTTTGCTTCATTATTAATTTTTCCAATGTTGATCAAATGTGAATAAATCTCCCAAATTTTAAATAATGAGTCTCTTATATAAAGGACTACACAAGGCATTTTATATCTAGTACTTACTACTTTGGCACATTCGACATAATAAAAATTAGTCAATAGTATAGCTTAGCTTCTTTGCATCACACATAGACTTTCATGCTTGATCAAAGAATGGCATAGGTAAAATTCATTCTTACATCTATCATGCATGATGATTATACATGTTCCCTAAAGGAGAAATATATTTGATTTGAGGCCCTAGCTTGAGGGTTAATGTAGGCAGCAATTAGAATAATAGGGGTTCTAGATCATGCAATCATTCTTCCCCTAACCCAATTTTTCTCCCTTTTTCTTTTGATATATTTTTTGTTTACATGTGTTTATATGGATACAAGTAATGAAGACTAAACTAAACCTATAATGAGTTCTACATACTTTCAGGCCTCGATATTTCATAGATAGGGTCACATAGACTTAGCAAATAAAACCCAGAAAGCTTAGATTTTTAGAACAACAATGTCAGGGTAGGAATACAGAATCAAACACTAGGGTGTCCTATTCTTGGCACTCCTATCCTTTCATAAAATGAAAGATAGATTCATGCTCCAGATAGTGCCCTAGTCTCATGGACAAGTTTTCAGACTCTAAATCATATGAATCATCCTTTTTTCTACATAAGTACTTTTTTCCTTTTATGTAAACTAATTTGATCAAATTGATGTAAACATATATTTTACTACTCATTTGATTGTAATTTCCCCATACTCTATACTTATTTATTGTTTAAGAACTAGACCCTAGCTTCCCAAAAATAATAAAAATGTTTGGTGAACCCAACTTACTTTGAACAAATTTAAAACCCTAGGTATGCTTAGGTTTTTTCCTTCATATTTTATGAAAAACTTACTTTACAAAAAAAAAATTGTATTAATTTTTGTGCAATTATTATATTCAAACATATTTTTAGAATTTAAATTATAGCCATATTTTCAAAAATTCTAAAACCCTAGCTCAAAACCATAGAATTCCAAACTAGGTCCTCATACCCCAAGTTTCCCTCCCTTACAAATTTTAGAAATTAATTTTGAAATTTTTGAAAATTGTTTAGTGTGCCAAAAATATTTTCAAAATTTATAAATTAGTAGTTATTTTTTGCAAAATTTAATTTCAAATTTCTGATTTTTATATCAATTTTTGTGTAATTATCTTGTTCAAATTAATTTTATAATTTAAATTATAGCCATAATTTCAAAAATTCTAAAATCCTAGCCCAAAAACCTAGATTTCTAAACTAGATCCTCCACCTTCAAACCATTCATCCTTGCAATTTTTAGAAATTAATTTTGATATTTTTGCAAATTATTTAGATGGTCACAAGTATTTTCAAAACTTTCCATGTTATTATTTATTATTGCATTTATTTGCTTAATAGTACTTCATATTATTTGTGGTGAAAGAAATAAAATGGCCACTAAGGCACTTCTTTCCTCTAATCCCATAGACAAATTTCTTAATTTTTTACATAATTATGATAATGAATGGACAAAATTGCAAAATTGCACATTAGCTACAAAATGTGGGAAATAATTTTATTTACAATGACAATAATTACTATTATTGCAATGAGGAATATTATGATGCATATGCAAGTAATAGTGAAGAAAAAGTAGATGCATCTTCTCCTCTCAAACCTATCTCTCTCATCCCTTATTCTAAAAGAAAATAGTTTTGATAAATGGGAAAAATACTTCTCACCTCATTCTCCTATGCACAATGCAACAAAAATGAACAAAATTAGTCATGCAAATTCCAAATGAACCTTTAATAGGTGATAATTTTATTCCATGTGAACATAATCTCTCTCTCTCTCTCTCTCACTCTCTCTCTCTCTCTCTCTCATCTCTCTCTCTCTCATCTCTCTCTCTCTCTCTCTCTTCTCTCTCTCTCTCTCTCTCTCTCTCTCTCTCTCTCTCCTCTCATCTCTCTCTCCTCTCATCTCTCTCTCTCATCTCTCTCTCTCTCTCTCTACTCTCTCTCTCTCCTCTCTCTCTCTCTCTCTCTCTCTCTCTACAACAATGTAAATGCAATAGAATCAAATTACCAAAGCATAGTTCAAATGATGCATCTCATGTTCTCAACTCTACTTTATCCAAAGAATGTTCAAATGATAACTCTCTTACTCTTACTTTTCATACTATAAATGAAGAAAATGCATACACTCCATCCGTGGATAGCATAGATGCACATGATATTCTAACTTCCAATGATAAATTATAACATATTAGAAAGGAATGTAAAATCTTCTCTTACACCTCTCCCTAGTAATGATGGAAGTGATAATGAGTATGATAGTGAAAATGCAAATGAATATGAGAATGAAAGTGAATACAAAAATGATACTTTAAATTCTACTATTTCAAATGAACAAACTTCAGAATGTGATAATGCATGGAATAACGATGGCTATTATGCATATAGAGAAGAAGAAAATGCATCTCATACTTCTACCTCTTCTCTCACTCCTTATCTCAAATCTAATGCATGTAAAAATGTTGCTCCTACTTTTATTCATAATTCTATTTCAAATAATACACATGATAATAATAATAATATCACATCCTCTTCTAAATTATCATGCAATTAACTAAAACACAAAGATGCCAATGAATCTCCCAAGCCACCCCTCACTATAGTATATAACCTAGTTCTCACTCTTCACCTAAATATTAATGGTAGCCCACATCCCTCCAGTAAGGTCTAAGTTACCATCACTCCTAGGGTTCAAGTGAGCACACCCCCTCTCTTTCTAATCTAATTACAAAATGTATCATTCCCATGGTTAAAATTAACAATCAAATTCAATGATTAAATGAACCTGCTTAAAGATACTAATGTACCATCCTAGGAGATCATCTCTTTGATGTATGCAGTTGGTGAATTACAACACCAATTACATCTCCTTACCTTGGAAAACAAAGCTTAAAAGTATTGGATGGATGGAAATGATCTACATGGTAACCTTGTTCTAAATACATTCATAAAATCTTCATTACCTAAGCATTTCTAGATACTAACATTACCTCACTTTGATGGAACTAGAGATCCATTCATACACCTTTAGGTCTTTCAAAAGGCTTTGCATCTCATGTGAGCCCATTGATTCTACTCAAGTTATTCTATCATAAAAATAGTGGGAGAAGCACATAATTGGTTATTTAATCTACTCCCCATTGGTTCATTACACATATATGATGACTTAGAGAGGCATTTCTCGTATATTACATCATAAACATTGGGCCCTCATGTTACATATGAGAAACTTGCCACACTACATTAGAATTCTTTCAAAGCTAATTAGTGAGTACATATTAAGATTCAAGACTCACATGTTAAGATTGATATATAAACCAAAAAAAATATAGAGATCTCAACATATTTTTATTAAGGGGCTTTTCTAACCTCTACTCAAGCATCTACTATATCAAACAGAGTCTTATTTTAGACACTTGTGTTATATAGTTTTATCTTTGGAAAATAAATTGGGATTGATTGAGGCAAATTCAGTTGATCCAATCACTCTAGATTTCATAGCAACATATTCATATATAACTCATATCACTCAACATCCACCACATCCTAGACAAGATAAGAGACCACAACTAGAAAATCAACCAGTCAAGAATAAATAGCTAGTTTCTAGAGCACAACCTAGAGTTTGAACTATAGAGAACAACAACAAAGCACCACTACAATTTGATTTAGATTGAGATAGCCCATTTTCCATATTATTAGTACTAAATAGATAGGAGATTAATTTCATTACCTTCTACTCATCGATGAGATCCACATCTCTTATATAGATAACCACATCAGCATTTTTATAACTATCATCGTATCCATAGACACAAAGACAATGACTATTTTAGGCTCAAAGATTGCATTAATAGATGTGTTGATAAGGGTATCATAATATTCACATAAGGGGCACAAAGATCTCTTCCATTATGGAACCCTAGACTTCATTCCTCCATGATTAATTCATCCTAGGACATTCCTTTATTAGAATCATTAGTTACTTATCATGAGCACAATGCAAGTTTTAGGATAGAATCTCATAGGAGATGTCCTATTCCACCACCTTAGAAGGTTTGGAAATTAGTACAACAAGAACAACCTTCATATAACACTATAGTTTGAGGAATACATAGTGCAATTCCATATATATATATATATATATATATATATATATATATATATATATATATATATATATATATATATATCTAGTAGATTCATATGTACCATAATAGAGTCCAACTCATGAGATATATTCACTACAACCACCATTTTTAGGGTCCTATTGCATGTATCAATCCGACTACAGTTAAGATTAGATGAACCCCCCATCACATGTTATAGTTTTGATCTCAATTTATTGCTCAGTCATATGAATCATAATAGAGGTCACAGGGTGTTATTTCATGTAGCAATCCACTTTGATTGTGAATCAATGAGCCTCCTCCACAAGACACAATTTCAATTGAACATCCAATAAGGTTGCATTTTTTTAGAGTCTCCATGTACAGCTATAGTTAGTACATAGTAGGTAGTATTAGATACAACATATATTCCTACACAACATGAGTAATAATGGTCATCTTTTTTAGTTGGACATCGGTGTTTAGATAGTGATATAATACACATATACCTCCACTTAATAGGCAAACAATGGAGCCAAAGGTCTAGCTAACCTTTATATTCTTGATCCACTCTTGGGGAGGTAATACGCACATATTGTTATCTTACATCCCCCCTACTAAAAAACTAACATTCCTAATTACCTCTAACTATCCATAACCTAAAACAACCTATCAAAGTCTAGATCCTACTAGAATTAAATGATCTAAACCCTTTACCAATCTCAAATTAAATCAACTTATCTAAATAAGTTACCAATCTAAAAATCTAGACCTTACTTATATCCTATAAGTACACAAATTCACTTTACCAAATCAATTTTACAAATTACAAAAACCAACAAAATTATCACTTACATATGATTAAAAAATCAAACATCACATCTAAACATACCCTAAACAAGTGAATCACATCTTAAATGTCATCTTACCAAAACATATCAAAACAATCAAATCACATATCTTAAGCACCATTTACCAAGCATATACAACTTCAACATCAACATCAAATCAACTATTTCAAATCAAAACATTGTATTACCAATATATATCAGAAATCCATAACATGAATACAAGTAAATCCAAACTCAAACTAGTATATATATATATATATATATAACTAGGTTTTCAAATACATGTACACTATATTAAATACAATCAATCATGAATGGGTGTCATGTCCTCACTCTTAATCTCACTCTCTCCTCCAGTACTAGTCCCATAATCTAATCTCATGATCAACATCCCCACACCTCCTCAAGCTCTTAAATGCTTCTTACATTGACTATATCACTCTAATATTTGACCATGCCTCCTCACATAAGTCTGCATATCACCATTGAAGATACATATAATCATCCATAATATTTATGTTCACCATGATACAATCAGGTGAAGGCATCTTATACCTATCCAACTCAACTCTCATCTCTCTCTCTCTCTTTTCCCTAACACATTTAGTTATAGCTATAGTAGCCCTATCAAACAAATGATCATAAACACCAATTGTACCCATCGCTCACTCTATCAAATCCTCCTCCACCACATCATCAAGAACATACTATGTGAGCCCTCAAAAGGTTAAATCAATGATGGTCTCCTAAAGCTCATCATCTTCCCTCCCCACCCCCAATATGTTCCTCATCCTATGTACCTCCTACTCCACCTTCATGTATAAAAAGTATAACACTACATTACACACACACACACACACACACACACACACACACACACTTTCAAATAAAACTAAAGCACAAACATAAGCACAATTAAAATACAATCACTACTTACCTCCCATCATCTGGATCAGCTCAAGATCCTTATACATTAGAGCATCCACTCCATCAATAGGATATCGTGAAGCCCCACCGATGCCTAGCCCACAATGTGGTATATGCTTTAGTACATCCCATGTCATCTACATTAAGAATATTTATAGCTTCATCTCATGAATCTAAAGGTAATGGTGCCCAACTCAACCTTAGTGGGTCTCACATGAGCTCTTACTCTCACTAGTTCTTGTGCACTCCTCAACCATACCCATGCTTTAGGAGGAACATCCTATGGAAAGCCAAACTACCTAGTCATGTACTCATACTGTAAGCACTCACACACTAGCCCAATGGTCATATATCCAACAACTGACCCTCATATATCTCAGCTTCACTCCATCCTTCTCTGACCTAGGGTATCCTCTATAAGGTCTCCATATGATATCATGGGCCTCCAGTCTATCCAAAACTCATCTATAGTGATTTATCCTAGGAGATAACATAGCCAAATCACTCATCCACCACTTACCAAATGGTTATGGAGGTTCCTAACTCTCCCTCATCAATCTAATCAATCACAACAATTGCTATGTACTCATAAGCCCAATAATGCAATAGATTAGCCACACCCACACCACTATTGAATGCCTCCTACATAATTATATATAAATCTATATATAAATACGTAAGCATAGTCTTACCCCATGAGAAACATATTACTATAAATATCAACACTATAAACCACCCTATGTATCTTATAGGCAATAAAAACTCCATTACCATCCATTGTAATAAATGAAGCCAACAACATGGTTTAGCACTTATGTAGGTTCAGAACACACGACTACACAATAACTAATAATAATACATCATTATCATTACTTCTTTGAGGTGCACTAAAGGCACACCAATAAAATACAAAGATGCACAATCAATGGCATCAACACCCATATCATCTTGCAATGTCACTCATCACCCACTAGCTGGAAAATGTAGAATTGAATACACATCCTCTAGGGTCACAATGATCTCTCTTATATGAAGATAGAATATATAAGTGTTTGAATTCCACCTCTCACATAAGGTGATGATCAAATACCTATCCCACTACACAATACCCAAGTCACATACATTACCCAATCTTGCTCTGTCTATCATGGCTCTCTCATCAGGTGATAAAGGTAACATCCTCAACATCTCCATCACCTAGCATTTGCAAAACTCTCTCATTCATACCTCACCTTGAAAACATCATATATATCAATCAATCATGCTATTAAAAATATATAAGCCATACAACAACATGAAACAACTCAAAAACTAAAAAAACTATCCCTAGTGGACAACAGCACTAGAGAAGGACACTATCATTGGACAAAAGTGCTAGAACTTGGACAATAACACTACATCCTAGAAAAGAATGTTGCCTCTAGGGACGATAGTGTTGGAACTAGCTAAACATTTCCTAGACTACTTAAAATATCCTAAAAATGCCAAATATAAGATTTTAAATAGGTAAAAACTAGGTACTTTTGTTATTCACCAGGGTAATATCTTTGCCAGCCTAAATCTAGGCTACCAACTACTCAAAATAGGTCATGAAAGGTGCTATTCTCCTAGGCATTTTATCACTCCATAGGTCCAATATCTCAAACTATTAAACGTAAAAATGAACCTAAAGTCAATCAAAATTCCTATATCAACCAATTTTTTATTCAAAAGCAAAACACCATTTTGCACATAACTAGAACCCCGCAGCTCCATTTTATAAACCATTTTGTTTAAATAGAATTGGGACAATGATACCTTCAACATATTTCACACCTTACTCTCTCACTATATCATTTGTCTACTATGTAATATGCACATCCCTATACCTCTCTTATACCTTGACATACAAATTGGTACCTACCATTCAAAAACTTGTTCAAACAACCCAACCAAATCAATCAAATTTTTAATCTAGTAATTCTACTACCACATCATTTGCCTAACATGACACAAACATTTATAATCTTTACTATACCCACCACACAAAATTTGGTCCTAACCAATCAAGAACACATTTCAATCATAGTAATTCAACTCTTACCAATCAAACAAAAGACTTTCAATCTATTCACTTCATGCCAACCTAGTTAATATTCATATGCCACTAGTCATCACTTTTGGCTCAACCTCTTCTATAATATATCTCATCCCTCTCCCCAAAATGGGGGAATAATTCCTACTATCTCTATAAATTACCTAGTATCCCCTATCCACTCTTATAGGTAAATACACATTGGTTCTCACACCTCTGATTATTAGATTCATCTTAGATCGATCAAAACATATAGTGATTCAGACTATAATGGGTCACTCAGCATGGTTTTTACACCTCCAAAATATAGATCATCAACATTAATTAGCTCATATTAGTCAATATTATATAGTGATTTCAATTTATGTGGATCACTCAGCATCACTCAAACATCTAAATGGATATACCATTAATTTATAAATACACAAACTATTTAGATACAATGGTTCAGATTATATGGACTCACAATGACTTTGATATATACTCAAACTTAGATACCATATTTGGGGGGCATGTACATTACTACACGTCTCATACATAGAGCTTCATACAACATGACATAGTAGATTATAGGCATAATGTAGAGCATATTTTTTTTATCTTCAATTTGGCACATGGGGACATGGCACGATAGATCATGACACATGTGGTTATATAAATTTATATATTATTCAAATGTATCACTCACATAACCAAAATTTGGGGGCATGACATAAAAGATTATGTTCTTCAGCATCTAGGACTATACAGATTGAATGGTAGGACATACCATTATCTTCTCACACATTTACCAAATTTTTTAGATTATACCCAAGCATACCCAGGTTATCACCAGGTTGGATTGTATGATCATCTATACTGGTTGGTCCATATCATCACCCAAACCTAGGAGTTTGAGGGGGATAGAGGATAGACATTAGTTTTGGACCTCTAAGAAATTCTCAGTTATAGTTCAAATTATTTAGAGGGGGGTATGACAAATATTTCTCTTCACAACATATAGATTCTATACACACATTCTAGATTACATGAGTTTATGTGGGATAGAGGACAAACATTAGTTTTTGGCCTCCAAGCATTTCTCATTTTTTATTCAGATTTAGTACAAGGGACATCCATTATAGGGATTCCTTCTTTCTCTAGGCACTATTCAGATTCAGTATAAGGGGTATCTATTTTAGGGATTCATTCTTTCTCTAAGCACTATTTAATTCTCTATCCACTTCCCTATCTAAGAAGTTGGACCCTTTTTTAGCACACTTATCTCCACATAGGTAAGTTTAGGTACACATCTTCTTTCTTTCTTTTACTCTAGTACTTCATTTTATTGCATCACTAGATTAAAAGGGGGAAAATGTATACACCCTAAATTGGTCAAGCAACCACACATATCATGTCTTTTCATAGTCCTTTAATAGGAGACCCTAACTAGAGAATATGAGTCTTATTCACATCTAACCATGTCTTTTTGTGTAATTTGCCTTGGTCTTGTTTCATACCCTAGACACCTTTTTGACCATTCCCAATCATATGTAGCCTTCCAAACTTAACCCTTATTGACCTATATTACTCTTTCCATGTTTATTATATCTCCCTAAGTCTTAGAACCTATGAACAATAGTGCCCAAATAGGACTACAGTGCTGAAACTTAGGGTGTTTAGTTTTTGACGTTGTTTCTAAGTGCAAACTTGGTTCTAACAGTTAGTTTATCCCATAAGATAAGTCTTACCCCTTTTCTTTGCTTCATTCCTAAGTTTTCCAATGTTATACAAATGCGAATAAATCTCCCAAATTCAAAATAATGAGTCTCTTATATAAAGGACTACACAAGGCATTTTATATCTAGTAATTACTACTTTGGCACATTAGACAAAATAAAAATCAATCAATAGTATAGCTCACCTTCTCTACATCACACATAAACTTGCATGATTGACTAAGGAAAGGCCTAGGTAAAATTCAGTCTTGCATCTATCATGCACATTGATTATAAATGTTCTCTAAGGGAGAACAAAATTTCATCTAAGACTGTATCTTGAGGGTTAATGCAGGTAGTGGTCAAAACATTAATGGTTATAGATTGTGAAATCATTCTTCCCCTAACCCAATTTTTCTCCCTTTTAATTTTTATATATTTATTGTTTGCATGTGTGTAGATGGATATAGGTATTAAATACTAATATTAACTTGCAGTGATCTCTGCACACTTTTAGGCCTCGATATTTCATAGATAGAGTCACATAGACTTCGTGAACAAAACCCAAGAAGCTTAGATCTTTAGGATAATAACACCAGAGTAGTAATAAGGTGCCCTATTTCTATCACTCCTATCCTTTCATATAATTAAAGATAGATTTGGGTTCCATATAGTGCCCTAGTCTCGTGTATAATTTTTGAGACTTTGAATCATCCAAATCATCCTATTTTTCTAGATAAGTAATTTTCTCCTTTTATGCAAACTAATTTGATCAAATTGATGTAATCCTGTATTTTACTACACTTGATTACAATTTCCCACATACTATAGACTTTTTTATTGTTTAATAACTAGACCCTAGCTTCCCAAAAATAATAAAACAAATATGTATTGAAGTCATTTTATTTGAATAGTTATTCCTTGATTATCTTCCCTATCTTCTCTTTTATTTTTTCTATTGAATGCTAAAGTACTCCATCATCTATTATTAGATCATAATGTAAACTTCCCAGGTTATAAGAGACTTCAAATTTTATTTCCTTTCTAAACCAAACTTGTTCTTTCAATTCTCCTATAACTCTATTCAATATTTTTATTTTCTGGAGAAGACCTTCCAACAATTTACAAGAGGAATTATTCATTTTTATCAAATAATTTATCTTTGATTGATGACTTTGTATCAATAGGATAATTTTTGACAACATCCTCTTTTATACATTTTGATTTCTCCAATTATTTATTATGGACTTGGATCTATTAATCAATTTTGACCAATTCTAAATCAAATTTTGCATATAATTGGATCACTTCTTCAATGCAATTTATACCATCAAAAAGAACTTGTTCAACCCAAGAATAAAGATTTTTACTATAGATTTTATATCTACCTAATGTTCACTATGGCCTCCTTGTTGATGTTGTGAATTTGTGTAGGAGAATCTACTTAAGGAGCAGTTGGTACTTCTACTAGGTTCAAGAGGAAGTTTACAAAATCTACCAAATTCTAAACTTGATACCTCAATTTTTATCATGTGAGTTCATCTTGATATAATATATCAATCATAATTTATATGATATATCATATATTTTGAATGTTTCTCTACTAATTTTCTTCTCCGAATGATACTCTTTTAAGAATATAATCACTAGTAGTTATCTCTTCTTTATTTTTGTCAACACTGGGTTCTAAAATATCTAAAAACTAGGACCTTGATGGGTACGAGACAAAACTTGATGTATATTTCACCTTTTTGGGTGCAAGAGTGTTAATCAAGTTAGCTACCACATCAAAATTAAGTAGATAGAGATCAACCACCCTCTTATTCTTACTTAGCATGTGTTACATCCACTAAAAATAGATTTGGATATAAATTATTATTTTAGAATCATAAGGCAATGGTGTGGGGTATGAGGTAGTGAAGTCTATGGAGGAGTAAACACCAATCGATAACTAGTGGGAGAAGGATATTCATCAAATAAAATTTAAAAATTCCTTGTAATTATAATTGGAGTTACTCCCTAAGCAGAAGAAAGGAATTTCCATGTAATTTTGTCAATCAATAAGGATGAGTATACAAAATGAGAAGATGACTTCTATTATACTAATTTTTTGCTTGAAATTTTATAACAATAATTGGTCCTTTTCCATAAGTTTTTATTGGTGGCTAGGTATATTGAGAATATTATTCATCTCCTTTACTTCATAAAGTCATTGATGCTTGAGTTGTTGAACTAGTGTTTCCCCTTCTTGATACTTTTATTTCTAGAATAAGGGATAACTTTGATGATGATGAATACCTCATTCTTTTGGATCAACCTACTCTAGTATGCTATACCATTTTGGTGTCAAAGCATCAGATGGATTGATATAACATAATATTAAGTTTTTCTTGTAGTTTGGATAATTATTTATAAAAAAATTGATTAATAAAAATAGTGAAACCATTACTCTATCTGTATAACTAGGGTTCATTAGTTTACTTCCATCATTGATCATACCATCAATAACCCAAATTTACATGAAATATTTTGATCTAATCCAAGCTCATATGGCTCTAATCACACCTCAAAACTTCATATTCATTAGACTGATTGGCCCAATAGTATTCAATATGTGGTTGATGATATGTGGAACCAATTTTGATATGAGCCTCCACAAGCCCTTTGATATCAAAAGAAGTTTAGCTGGTGTAAGGGTGCATTGTGAATTTCAAAATTGAATACTTTATGTTTTGGGCATCTATGTTACTCTTACTCATGAAGTGACCTAGGAAAATGGAAAAGGAAACTCTCAACACATGCTTCTATTTGCATCATTTATGAAATGTTGCTAATTTTCTACATAATTCAATCAAAATAATATTGTCATTTTCTAATCTAGGAAAGCATAAAAGACAACCTTAAAACCCTCTTATTCAAATGTAGGTGAACTTTTGAAATTAGATGAAGTAGTTTACATAATGTGAAATCAACTCAAATGTTTCATTTGAAATTATTCTTCCATAATATTCATCCAAGGCCTGCATTATCCTCATTGAGAAAGCATCATTAACCTACCTAAAATGTTTTTACTTTATTCCAAGGTTAAATTGGAATAAAATTTGTACACCTTGGTGGATTCATTAGCATTGTCTATCTAGTTGAGCCTATGATATACTCTTTGAGAGGCCAATGAGTATACCAAGAAGGAACTTAGATAGAATTGCTTGGTTACCTCTAGATTGGTCAACTATTGATGTAAGGAATCAATGATCAACTCACCCCATTCTATGTATTAGTTATCATTGTAGATGATGTTCATGATCATAAACATCCAAGGGTTAAATTCCATTTTAGTTTCATTACCAACCACATGGTTGAGAAGATTTATCATATCATAAATATATTCTTTGAAGTTAGACCTGAATATATATTTTAGGGATCTTACAAAAATTCCTTCTCTTATTTTTTAGACACCCTCTATTAATAGCATGAAGACTCTTATCTGGGTTTTTTTCCCAATGGCATTATCCAACTCTCATGCTTATTCTACCATAGGTATCATGTACTAGGATCATTAGAGTCATAAACAATATTGTATCATCTAATCTATCTATCACATCACCACAACATGATTTTATTTGTCTTGTTTGTGGATCATAGCATTGGGCACAAATGAATGCTAGATTTTCAAATTATACCAAAATGGGAAAATTGATTGCCTTAACTAAACTAGTTTCTAAAAATTGAGTTCTCATCAAACTAGTGTTTTATGAATTGATCCTATTGTGGAGCTCTTCAATATATACATTTCCAATTTGAGAGTCTATAACCTTGGTGTGTTTTCTCTCCAAAATTATCATAGGCTCAAAACTAATATATTTATACTTTATTTTTGTTGTTCTAGTAATCTGAAGAGCCCTTTTATCAAGAAATTATAAATTTATGTGTAAACCAAGGGGAAGGAAATTTTTATGTGGTTGCAAAGATTAGGTTGTAGTGGTCATGAAAATTCCCTCCATTAATTTAGATTAACCCTGATATGAAATTGGCAAAAACCCATAACCCTTTTGTACTCATGAAACTTTAAGATATCCCTCTTATCAAAAAAAGT
This sequence comes from Torreya grandis, assembly GCA_037957365.1. Classification (NCBI taxonomy): domain Eukaryota; kingdom Viridiplantae; phylum Streptophyta; class Pinopsida; order Cupressales; family Taxaceae; genus Torreya; species Torreya grandis. The sequence continues at coordinate 689,360 of JARHVA010002967.1, read as the reverse complement.
GAAAATAATATACAAAATGTGTTAAAATTTGTACCACTAAGAAGTATTTAGAAAACCAATAACTTGATTTATTCTTGTGTTAAATTATGTCTTCAAGTGAGAAAATGAAATATGGTTGGAGGTTTGAAATATATCTTGAATTTTGAGTGCAATTGATAGATGAAAATGAGTTGAATGAGATAAAAATAGGCATTAGGGGGAGTAGTTAGCACACTTCAGCCATCGGCCCTCCCCCCATATGCATGTGTAGGATGCATCTAGTTGAATAATTCCACCTAACCTCCCAGCCACGATGACATAATTTCACATCTTGTAAGCTGAGTAGGTCTAACCTTATAGACACATGATGCAAAAACACATTAAAGTGCACACTTAACTTTTTTTTTATACATTGCATTTTTCTTATTTTACTTAAATCACAACCAAAATTTTCACCTATACATGAATAAACACTTTACACATTTTTTACTTGAGTAATGATCCAACCAAAAACTTTATTGTTACCATATTTAGAGAAAATTTTGACTTGACCAATTTTAGGAATAATAACTAGCTTAGGTTGGGGACATGGAATTGTGAAAGAACATAGGATGAACTCTCAGAATCTCTATTTTCATATACCAAGTGGATTATCCATTAGGATAAGGATTATACTTTAAATATAAAAAATTATAATGGAAAAAAGGACCAAAAAATGAATGGAAAGGGAAACGCACAATAGAAAGGGAAACAAACAACATAAAACTAAATCACCTATAGAGAATGGTAGGTGACAACCTACCTTCACTATTTATATTTATTCAAATACTATATAATTTATAGAATTGGAATAAGGGTTCCATTTCTACATGCCAATTAATATTTATTCTCACCATAGAAATGATGAATTTTTAATGGCCCCATCCAAAGGGAATAAAACTTATCATGACTACTTCAAGGTTTTCATCTTTTATCCCAAAGTAGGACCAAATCTACTACTTAAAATCTCACTACCTTTCTTTCTTATCAAACACCTCTTTCTTTTTTTCCTGATGCCTTGTGATTTTTCCAATCACCATCACTTGATCTTATTCTAACATGTTTATGTGCATGATCCTCATTTCCAAGGAATATTTGGATTACTCATTCTCTAGAGCTTATGGTAGTTATAAATATGGAAATTTCAAAGATACATGAATAATCACATATATGTTTTATAGTAATTAGAAATTATAAATTCTAATTTATCTCTTTAGAGCTATTCGATCAGCCAAGAGATCATCATACAATGTATTGTGCCAATTCCTTTGATTCTCATTGACTAGTTTTTGAATGATGGTAGTGATGTTCTTATTACTAGATTTTTTTTTACCATTACCATGAGGGTAATAATCATATGAGTGCATGATTGAGATTTGATATATTTATAGAAAAATAATTAGTTTAGCTAAATAAAATTTGGAGGAATTTTCCATGATAATATTTTGTGGAAGTCTAAATTTGACCAACATGTTTTCTTTTATGAATTTATAAATGACCTCAGATGTGGTTTATCTTACTAGGATTGGATCCAACCACTTATTGAATTAATAAGTTGTCATAAAAACATGATTATGCCCTAAACTTGAGTGTTGATACAAATTTATAATAAATTCCAAGCCCCATTAATGAAAAGGTTCCTCAATGACTACAGGGTTGAGAGGTAATGTTGTAAGTTTACACCATCCAACAAAATATTGACAAGCATCACATTTTGACACCCATTATTTTTTGTATTTGAATAATTTTATCTATTAGTAATGAGATTTAAAGATTTTAAATGTTGTAATGGAAAATTAAAAAAAAAATTCATAGGCCTTTTCATGAAAATCTTCCAACAGTCTCTTTTACTGCTCCTTATTCATACATCTGAAAAAAATACCATCCATGGATTTTTTGAATAGAGTATTATCCCAAATTACATATTTAGTTTCCTTTATCTTGAGTGTTCATATCTATTTGGAATTTATATGAGCCAAGTGTAGACACCGCAAATGTGTCTGCACCTTGGTTCTCCCCCCTTGTCCGCCTCAAACCTGTATCCTAACCCTTGGCCTTAGTCCTCTCCATTCATTTGATTAAGATAACTTAAATATTTTAATTAAGTGGCCCCCTTTCCACCTCACCCTTGCCACCTTGGATCCTCCCTTGGATCCCTCCACCTACCTCCTAGCATTTATTATGCCAAATCTCCTCATTATCTTCCCCCCGCGCCCATTTAAGCATCCTCATAACCGTTCTTCCCACAATCCCTCGCCCGGTGGCGTGCAAGAATGGGCAGAGGCTATTTTTAGTCTCTGTCCCCATTCTGACACTGCCGACGTCAGTGACCCTGCGGCCGACCTCGGCGATTCTGCCGACGTCGGTAGCCTTCAAGACCCCTTTCTGCATCTGTTGCAGCCCCTGGACCCTTGAGCTCGCAAACTAAATTCTCTTGGCATTTTGGCATTCGTCTCTTCTCCATTCGGACCTCGTGCAATAGTAGCAATAGGTGCAAAGATTCTTGATCAGAGATTTCCTCTTGCAAAGTCTTCTGTGGCCTCAACAACAGCTCTCCCACTCTTCATTCAGCAAGCTAAAAGGTAAGCAGAGTCTATTATTTCATTCTTTTGTTTAAGTTTTTAGTTATCTGGCATATCTGTTGTTTCCTACTCCCTCTGTCCTTCCCCTTGGGAGGCTGAAAAGCCTTCTCAGGCCCTGTCCTCTGTCCATCTTCCTCTCACACTGTCCCCCTTTCTATACAATCCCAGACAACTTCCTCATCCCCCTGCCAACAAAGACCCTGTACAGGGCACCTAATCAGAACCAAACCCATCCATAGTCCAGAAACCAAACCAGACCCGACCACAGGCCACTACCCCGACCGACGCCGGTCACTTCCCCAACCGACGTCGGCAGGATAACCGACGTCGGCAGACAAAGTAATCGACGCTGGCAACATTTCCGACCTCAGCGACTGTCATCAGCCCGACAGCTCCTTTCAGGTAATCATTGGTCTTTTCTTTCCTTTCTAATTTGTTTATCACTTCTATATTCTGGCATTCTGTATTTCCTTGGTCTTTTATCTATCTGTTATCAGTGGGTTGACCTCCCTTGAGGAAGTTTTCACACTTCCAGGAACAAGCTTTCGCTTGGCAACCCACTGCCTATCCATCTAACATTTTCTTGTCCAAGTTTCTTTTCTTTGCAGGTGTCATTCCTCCACAACCAAAGAGGGGTGCTCACAAGCGTCTGGATTACGGTGCGCAGTCTATATCTAGGTACTTCTAGCCTTGTCCATTTCCTTAGTTTCTTTATTCATCTTTTGAATGTAGAAAGCGAATTAGTGATAGAAACATTCTGGCATGCCCGGTGGGACCTGGGTTCCTCCTGGGTTCCTTTTCTTCTTCATTCATTTAGGAGCATTAGGTTCTTACCTTTTCTCCTCCTTCTTTTCTTCTCAATGACACTATAAGCAAGAATTAAAAAGAATCTTTCTTTTCTTTCTTGCACATTCTAGACTAGTCCAACGTCATACTCTCAACCCTTTTTCAAAACTTGTCTTCATAACAAACATCACATTTCGACTTGGGCATTAAAACACTTTGCATTCATTTCTGCTTGTGCTTACATCTTCTTAGTCCACATCTAGTAACTTAAACGCATATTGAATAAATCGTAGACACTTGATGTTACACTACCAAACCACATGCACTAAAATGAACATAAAACTTACTTGAGACAAGGCCCGACTGGGATTTCATCCCCCAGCGGATACCTTACCCGTCCCAGTGACCCTACTTGGATTTCATCACCAAGGGGGAAGCCCACTCCGTTCTCTGGAGGAGGATAAACTCTAGGCAAGGTATATCTTGGCTAAGCGAGACCAGCTAACCACTGGAATCGTGAAGTGAGGGGAGCTTGCTCCTTAGCACCAGGCCACGTACCAGACCCTAACACAGATTTTTGAGCACCTAAAACAAGACTCGAAACCAGCTCTAGACTGCTTCTTCTAGGACCTTCTTGACAGCCAATCTCCCCAAACATTCATCTAAGGCATAAGCCACAGCTTCTAAAGTTAATTCCTAGGATTTATCGCTTAGGCTTGTCTGTCTCTCTCTATTTTCCTCTTCTCATCTGTTTGTTTGAGTGAGTGAGGACGCTTTCTTCATTGTTTTTCCAAGAATCTTCAAATCTTTTGGTTCTCTGGAAAACACTGTCGCCGGCATCGGTTCTGCCACTGACGTCGACTTTCCCCTATTACCGGCATTGGTTATCTGACCGACGTCGGCCATATTTCTTACCGACATCAGTTTTTAAATTGACGTCGGTCTCTGTCACTGTCCTTTTTTTTTCAAAACCAGCAGCCTAAAACCTATCCCTTCTCTGTCAAAGACTCCATCCTGGTTTTCTGAAACTGAACAACACAGTTTCTGAAACCTGAACCTTCTTTGCCTTGCATGGTTTTGACTCGTAGCCAAGCCAAGGCTCTTGTCAACCATGCTAGCCATCAACCACTTCCGTCTACCCCGTCCATAACCAGGCCTACAATGGAGTTCAACTCGGAGACCGAAAGAACTCCTACCCGTCCAACCCCACCCCAGACTCCTATTGTCCAAGAAGGGGACCAAGATTTCGAATGATTCTTGGACCTCAACATCAAGGCCTTGCAACACTATCTCACGCATAGCCGAACACGAGACTCCTTGGGCAATCCAATCTACGGAATGCTAACCTCTCTTGTCGCGACTACGACTGTATCGACAGCATCCGTAGTTCAACCTTCAGACACTCGAGCCATCACTTCGACCGCTGACCAGACTTTGACCAATCCTCCAGGTGTGGCCTCTCCCTCTATCATTAGGCCCACTTCCACTGGGGTTCCGGCCCCCTGTCAACCTCAACCCACTCAACCGCTATCCACTCCTTTTCAAAACCTTGTCGTCTCTATTCCACCTACCCTGGCCCCTATCAACACCAGGGTGGCTTCCTACCCCTTGGCCCCTGTTACCACAATCCAACCTCTCGTGGCAACATCAGGCTTAGCTATGCCTTCTACTCAACCACCTTTAGCCTCTTCTTCTATCCCTACGACTAGTTATCCCTACGTTGCACCTTTACAGGGACAACCAACTACGTCGTATGCCTCCCCTAGCCTCTTTCAAGCACCCTACAACTTAGGGGGCGTGCCACCCATCAATCCATCGACAGATATCATTAAAATGTTGATGGACAAGATGACCAATCTTGAGACCTCTGTTTCCAGCTCACGCAACGCTCTCTCATACGAGCAAATTTGCAACGAGCCCATTCATCCTTCTATCCCAATCAGGCCATATCCTAGCCAGTGGGAGCTTTCGAAGTTTTCTCGCTTTCAAAATAGGGAAGACCCACAGCAACACTTGCGGGCATTCAGACATACCTGTTACCTCATTGGCCATGACGATGCGTTACTTTTACGCACATTTCCTATGTCTCTCTCGGGTGTTGCGCTTGACTGGTACAGCTCCCTTCCCAGCCATTCCCTCTTCTCATTCACACAATTGGCCCAGCTCTTCCTCAATCACTTCTCCATCAACATCACCAAGAAGGTCTCGATCACAGACCTCTATTCTATCCGGTAATTCGAGGACGAGTCCATAGCCGACTTCGTAGCTCGATGGAGAGGCCTCATCAATCAACTCTCCTTTTCCTTACCCCAGGCCGAGCTTATTGAACTCTTTTGCCAAGCCTGAGCCAGACATATTTCTTCCACCCTGAGGGTTCAAACCTTCCGCACTTTTGACGAAGCCTTCACGATGGCTCACAAACTTGAGTTGCGTGCCATCGAGGAGAATAAAGTCAAGTTGCGAAGCAAGAATCCCAGCTCTAAGACCAATGACTCTTCTTCTGCTAAGCCATCATCATCCAATTCTAAGCCCAAGGCTTCAGCTAACGCTGTGGTCATTAGGCCTTCATCCTCCTCGCCTTCAACTAATTAGCCTGAGCCATCCACATCTCAAAGCGCCACTCGCCAATTCCAGCAGAGATATGTACAACGACGGTATACTCCTCTCAGAGAATCATACGCGTCTGTGTTGGAAAAGCTTGTTAAACAGGGGGTCCTCAATCTCCCTCAAGCCCGACCTCCTCCACAATTCGATCCCTCACACGCCATCCCCGCGTGGTATAGGGAGCATGACTTCTGCAGCTTCCACCGTGTTAAGGGACATGATACGAAAAACTGCAAAACTTTTAAGAACATAATCCAAGATATGCTTGAAAAGGGGGATCTCATCTTAGACAATCCAAATGCACCTCCTAATCAGGCCATTGACATCTTCAAACAACCTTTCCCCAATCATCCGCCAACCCAAAACAATGTCCAGACCTTAATTGACGACAATCATGAGCATAACATTCGAACAGTCAATACGGTCTCTCCCTTCGTCCCCAATCAACCTCAAGAGGTTAGTCCATCAATCAGTCCATCACGTGTGGATGAACCTCTCTCCCCAGCTAGTTCTCCATCGACCTCTCTCATCTTGGAGGACGCCTCGGCTTTACCAGCACCATCGGTCTCGCCATCCTCTTTTCTACTGCCTATGGAGGACCCGACCCTTCCTACTCCTCAGCCGCAAGTGGAGGGCACCATCATCCCTGCCCTTTACCCACTGGAGGAGCCTCGCTTTCCATATTCTTCTCCACCCAGGGAAGAACCTGTCTCCCCTTCGTCTTCATCTAAATCTATCATGACTTCACCATACCATGTGTCTAAAAATGCTACACCCATCTCGTCTTCAACCCCGCAACCGTCAACATCTTCTTCTCAGCCATTTTCTTGATTAGTGGAGAAAGTCGAGCTTCTCCCTTCAAGGAAAGTGACGCCTCAGGTATTGTGGGAGCGTCTTAAATCCCTTCAACATACCCGTGCCCTCTCATCACATGCTGCTAATCCTCCCAAGGTAGAATCTCTTCAGACTCTTGACAAAGACCAGACTCTCAAACCTCAACCAAACCCGTCAAAACCGAAACCTGCATCTATCTCGTCTAAGCCCATCAAATCACTTGGCGTTCATCCTGTCTCCACCCTCACTCACCCACAAGTGAAGGTGGACCTAGACCAGACCTCAACCAGTAGTAGTCTTCCAACCAAGTCAAAGAAGACTGCCAGACCATAGAAGCGAATGCCTCCTTCCCCGTCACCATTGCCATCCATTTTGGGCCCCCATCCTTCGACCTTGGCTAGCATCCTTCCCACTCCGGCCTCCAATCAAAACTCGTTGCCTCCTTTACTTCCTCTGCCTACCTCCAGCTGTCCCTCTCCCAAAAAGGCGGTACCAATCACCAAGAAAGAGCCATCTCCATCTGTCACCACACCATCAACCCATAAGGTGGTACGGAAACCTCTTCCAACCTCGCCTAAGCAAAAGTCACCAACCTTGCACATATCAACTAGCGTGGACCCTTTAGTGGGCTCATACTCGTTGATATTGCGCCGACTTCTACAGACCTCCAACATAACCCTTCCACGCATCTGACCTTTCCAACCTCTCGGGTCCAAGCCCTCCTGGTTCGACAACACAAAAATTTGCTTATATCACCGTACGCTAGGACACGATACTGAGACTTGCTGTGCCCTCAAGGCCGTCATCTGCCGCCATATGGAGAAGGACACTCTTCTCCTTGAGGACACTCTTGACCAGACCCCGACTCCTTCCCATCCAACCTCTTCAAACACGTCAACATCTCACCAGCAAAACATGACCCCTTCTTCACCTCCTATTTTCGAAATCAATGCTATCCGTATAACCACTAGGTCGCAAAAGGACAAGGCAAAAGAAAAAGCTGCCATTCTTTGGACCTATCCCTTCATCAAGCCACCTCTTGTGCCCAAGCCTAAAATTTCTATCCTTGGCGCATCCTAGCCTTCTTCATCTTCCTCTTTTGGGCCAATTCACGACTCCATGCTGAAGCAGCTTCACCAGATGCCTGTGAAGATGTCCCTTTATGACCTTATCCAAACCTTGCCTCAGCACCATCAAGCCCTCATCCAAGCCTTGCAAGCAGCGGAGGTCCAACCCGAGGACCCCCAGCCACTCGCTGCCCTCGTCCATTCTTTATCTCCTGTCACCTCCATCACATTCAACGATTCTGAGATTCCCACATCCAACACGGAAGATCAGGACACCGCCCTCTTCATCACTGCCTATGTTGATCAGACACGCATTAAACGCGTTATGATCGATGGCGGTGCTAGCATCAACATTATCTCTACCCATGCCTTTGATCAGCTGGCTCTTCCCAAGAATTGCGTCTCCAAAATTGACGCAATATTACGCTCTTTCAATGACACCACCGCCACGACCATTGGCACAGTCATCCTTCACATTTGTGTTGATCCACGCACAGTCTCGGAGCTCTTCTATATCATCGAAGGAGAGTTTCAATACAACATTCTACTGGGCCGACCTTGGATCCGTGCCATGGCCTGTATCCCCTCCACCCTGCACCATTGTGTGAAGTTTGAGCATGACGGGCAAGTCCACACCATTCCCGCTGACCCTTCACCCTTCAAGACTTGCAACACAACCTACTATCCCAACGATGTTCTCATTCCCATCAAGCCGTCAACTCCGGCACCGCCTCCATCTGCGGAAGCTTCGACCAGTTCACAATCGGCGGTCGCCCTCACCCCTCCTCTTCAAGCGCTGACCAAAGACCCCATGGAAGACATCTTCCAATGACTATCACTTGGGGAATATCACTTGTTGACCCTAGACATGTTCCAAACTCCACAAGAGTATGGATGCCTTCACCTCAGTCCCAATTACGACCATCGGATCGGGATGGTCGTGCCTTATGGTCCTCCTCACTTCCAAACCAACTTTGTCTATGGGGGGCTCAATCAAGCTCCTACCAACGGCAATTCCCTCTCTTCACCCCAACCTTTCACATCAAATTTCTCATTTCTTGGCAACCCCGCCTTTGCACACACTTACCTTTACAGGTGTGCATGGAAGGGTTTTGGTTTCAGACGTTATGAGCAGGGCTCCCATCAGCCCATCGAGCTGCTCAATGATGACGATGCCAAGAAACGGTATGGCTTGGGATATCATGACCCCACTCAGGCTCCTTCTGACCTTTGTCCCGAGCCAACCATTGACCAATTTCCTCCAAACTCACCCATTTCTCCTTTGTCACCTACGGAGTCGGTGGTTTCCATCCCTCCTAGTTTTTTTTTCCATAAACACCATCTGCCTGGAACCCCTGACCTATCAGCTCAATGGGGTGTCCAGGTCTCTCCCTCTCATTTTTCCTAGCATGGTAGAGGATGAGTCGGCAACCATTCACACTGTCCACTACATTGATGATGACGCCATCCTTTCCTACATGGGTGCCGATGACTCTTTCATCCAGCGTTCCCTCCCTTCTGAGACCCAGGTTATGTTAAATGAATCCACCATTGACATCAACCTCCCTTCTTCTTCTGATGTTCCTCACATCTTAAAGATTGGCCAATCTTTAGACGCTCAGGAGCAGCTTGACTATGCCCAGTTCCTTTCCGACCATAGCAAGGCCTTTGCCTGGACTTATAGCGACATGCCTGGCATCAACCCCACCATTGCTACCCATAACATTGTCACCAAACCAGAGGCTAAGCCTGTTAGGCAAAAGCTTCGAAAGATGCATCCTTGCATTGCGCTCCTTGTCAAAGAGGAGCTTCAGCGCCTTCTTTCTGTTTCCTTCATCCAACCCATTGACTATCCGCAGTGGGTCTCTAACATCGTCCCAGTTACTAAAGCAACTGGGGGGATTCAGATCTGCATGGACTATCGCGACCTTAACCTAGCCTGTCCCAAAGATGACTTCCCTCTTCCTAACATTGACCAGCTTGTTGATCTCACAGCCGGCCATGAGATGCTATCTCTCATGGATGGGTTTTCAAGATACAATCAAATCCTGATCACACCAGAAGATCAGCACAAGACTACCTTTATCACCCCATGGGGGACTTTCTGCTATCGAGTCATGCCTTTCGGCTTGAAAAATGCTGGTGCCACATATCAGCGCGCCATGACCTACATTTTCTACGATCTCCTCCACAAAATCATGGAGGACTATGTGGATGACCTTATCGGCAAGTCCAAGCTTCACCGCGACCACTTGACCATTCTCACAATCATCTTCTCTCGCCTTCTGCAATACAATGTCTGCCTTAACCCCAAGAAGTGTGTCTTTGGGGTCCTCTCAGGCAAGCTTCTCGACTTCATCGTTTCCTTTCGTGGTATCAAGATAGATCCCGCCAAGATCCGCGCTATCCTCAAAATGCCACCCCCAACCAATCTCAAGCAGCTTCACAGTCTACAAGGGAAGCTCCAGTCCATTCGCCGTTTCATCTCGCAGCTTTCAAACCGCTGCCAACCTTTTCATCATCTCCTTAAGAAGGGCGTCTCCTTTAAATGAGATGAGGACTGTCAAGAGGCTTTTGAAGCCCTCAAAAGCTATCTGGTCTCTCCACCAGTCCTCATTCCACCTAAAGACGACCAACCCTTCTACCTTTATATCTCTGCCACCAACCATTCGTTAGGTGCCATGATCGCACACCGAGACGAGCATCATCGTGAGCAAGCAGTTTACTACATCAGCCGAACACTGGTCGACTATGAAACTCGGTATACTCATACTGAGAAACTCTGTTTGGCATTAGTCTTTTCCACCACCAAGCTCCGCCACTATCTTCTCAACCACAAAACCTTTGTCGTCACTCACACCGACCCTCTCAAGTACATGCACTCCAAGCCATATCAGAATCAACGTATGGCTCGGTGGCTCATGCTACTCGCTGAGTTTGACCTCAAATTCATCCAACAAAAATCTATCAAGGGGCAAACCATCGCTGACCAACTGGCAGATGCCCCTCTTCCCGACAATCAACCTTCATAGTTTGAGTTCCCTGACGAGTCTATCGCCACACTTTCCACCGATGACACTGTCTACCAAATGACCATGTTCTTTGACGGCTCTAAATGTCAACTCGGTGGGGGTGCGGGGGTCATCCTCATCCCACTCGAAGGGGAGCCCATGCCTCTATCTTTTAAGCTTGACTTTGATTGTACCAATAATATGGCCAAATACGAGGCCTTAATTTTGGGACTTCAGACTGCCCTTTCCCTCCACATCAAGTCTATCAACATCTTCGGCGACTCGCAGCTCGTCATCAATCAAGTTAATGGTTCATACCTCTGTAAAAACAAAGTTTTACAGAGGTATAAAAATCGTGCTGACCTTCTTTTGGCATCTTTCGACCATTTCCTCTTGCAGACTGTTCCACGCTCTACGAACAAGTTTGCTGACACCATGGCTTCTCTTGCTTCGCATATCCCGTCTTCATCATCGTCATCTCAACTTTTTGTCATAGTGTATCACGTACCTTTGCCTTCATACATCTCTCCTCACATCGACCATATCAGCACTATCAATCCTAGCCCACGAGGTGACTAGTATAAGCAACTTGTGGACTACTTGTCTCTTTCTGTCACTCCTCCCAACCTCTCTAGCAATGCGCGGTGAGCTTTCATCAAGCGCACAGCTCGCTATACCATGCTAGGAGGTCTTCTCTATAAGCGAGGCTTCGACGGCCTCCTCCTTCACTGTCTAACCTCCACTGAAGCTTCTCAAGCCATAAAGCAAGTCCATGACGGGATTTGTGGTGGACACTTCAGTGGAAACTCGGTTGCCAAGCGCATCCCTCGCCTGGGTTATTATTGGCCCACCCTTCATCAAGACTGTAGCGACTATGTTCAATGTTGCATCAAGTGTCAGCAACACTCTAACCTGCTTCATCTCCCCAGCCACGCCTTGCAAGTCGCTCAGGATTTTTGGCCTTTCTCTCAGTGGGGCTTGGATCTCATCGGTGAGATCAACCCTCACTCGTCCTTTCGTCATCAGTCCATCATCACTGCCACTAAGTATTTCACCAAGTGGGTGGAAGCCATTCCTCTTGTCTCCACAAAAGCCGACAAAATTGTCGACTTCATCAGCAGCCACATCATCTGTCGTTTCGGTGTCCCTCACAAAATCATCACCGACAACGGCAAATCCTTCAAAAACAAGACTGTCCAAAAACTATGCGACTCATTTGGCATCAAACTCAGCTTTTCTTCGCCTTACTACCCACAAGTAAATGGGCAGGTTGAGGCTTCCAACAAAATTCTGACTAAAATTCTCATGAAGGTGGTCAACGATACAGGAAGGGATTGGCACATTCATATTCCCTTCACTTTGTGGGCCTATCGCACTAGCATCCGAACCTCTACGGGTGCTACTCCTTTCTCCCTCGTGTATGAAACAAAGGCTGTCTTACCTCTCAAAGTACAGATCCCGTCTCTCCGCATCTCCCTGCATGACATTCTCTCCAACGACGACTTTCGTCAAGATCGCTTAACTCAACTTGAGTTACTTGACGAGCGCCGTCTTGCTGCCCTCAATCATCTCCATGTCTACCAAAGTCACATAAAGCGGGCCTATGATAAAAATCTGTGAGAACGAGATTTCAACATCGGAGACCTCATCCTCAAAGAGAATCAGCACGTGACCAATAGGGAGCGAAGTAAACGAGGCAAATTCACCCCCAATTGGCTTGGACCTTTTATCATCATGCACAAGTATGGGTCAGGGACTTATCATCTGTCCTCCCTCGATGGACGGCCAGAACCTGAGCCTCTTAATGCGTTGCATCTACAACCATTCTTCTGTTAGTCAAGTACTTGTCCACTTGACACGTAACTTGAGCTCGTCCCTTGAGCAATCCTCATCCTCTTGATCCTCATTCCTTTCAACCCTATTCCCCTTTAACAAGTCCTCTACAACCCTTTTATGATGCATGGATGCTTTGTCCTAATAAAAGGGAGTCCTTGAACTTCTACAGTCTTATCCATGACCCAAAAAAAAAAAAGATGTCAAAACATATCCAAGGTCACAAAATCAAATTCAAAAAGACAGACTGATCCCTCGAAGGACAGCTGTACTATCATTATTGTAGCTAATAGACTGATCCCTTGAAGGACAGCTATTCAAACATTATATAAAACAAAAATATAGACCACTCCCTCGAAGGATGGCTATGACTAAATCTTGATACAAACAGCAACCTTTCTTAGAAGCTTCCCGCATTGATCAGCTTTGCAACATGACCACTAAATTAAAAGACATCTCTATGTAGGCTTCCCGCATCGATCAGCCTGCACCAAAAAAAAAAAAAAAAATGGGTCATGGACTTGGCTTGTAGTTGTCTCAGGGTCTCCTATAAAAAGGGGCAAGGTTATTCCTGCTCTTAAACTGGGTTACCTTATCCTCCTCCTATCACCTACTCAGGGGACTTCGAGCTCACTTTAATGTCAAAGTGATTCGATTACCATTCTAACACCACACTGGTCAACGATGTAATGCATGAACGGGGCTTTTGTTCTAATAACCCTAATCTATGCTTCCTTTCTGGTCCTTGTCAATGAAAGAGCAATTTGCCTTTCATCTTTTCTCTACACTTTGGTCACATTTAACCACATCAATTATCGACTCAACCCAAACCAACCTAGCCATTTTCATCATTTTCAACAGACATCATCCTAATAGTTTCTATGGACACCAATCCACATGGAAACTACCGACCAGACCCAATTTATGTTAAGCATAAACCAATACTTGCTGAAGCATAAATAGACTTCCATTCATTTTTAGCATACATCCATCACGACTATGGAAACTTGCTAGGGATGAAAGCCTCTCAACCAATGTGACATCTGTAGCATCATCTTACCCTCATCATTTTGACACTTGACCACATCCAATCATCGATCAATCTTTTCCCTTCGTCTGAACTACATTGGTCTGAGGCCCTATGACCAGGGCTATGTAGGCAGCACTCAGATAACACATCCTCTGAGGTTAGCTCGACCACCCCCGTTTGTTCATCTCTTTGATGGGCAAACCTTCCCTTCAACAACTTTGACCAAGACCAATAAATCTCTTTGACCCTTCCTCCCTTTTAGGGAGAACTACATAGGCCTGAGGCCCCTAACGATAGGGGCTATGTAGGCAGCACTCAGTTGACATGGGGTCTTCTAGGGTTAGCTCGGCCACTTTCTTCGTCACTTTCTTCCATCTCCTTCTCTCGTCACCTGTCAATCACATCACAGTCAATAATATATTCACATAATCATTAATATACTCTCATTTTCATTATAACATCATAAGTCATTAGTCATAAAATTCATCCATCATAACTCATTAAAAATTTGCATAATCCACAAGTTAAACATTCCATATCACATCTATCATCATCTAATCATCATAAATCACTATATAATCATTAAACATAACCTAATCATTATTCTCATCATTAGCATCATCATAATCATCATACATATCATATCACAACATGCATCATGAAACACATTAAACATCTATAACATTTCCATAACACATCAATAGCTAAAATCTCATCATCTATATATCAAAAATCAGTTTTATACAAAGCAGACACAATTTGTATCTGTCTCTCACTCTCAAAAATCAAATACATCTCTCGTCTTCGGCTCACAGGCCAGTATATACATCAAAAACATGGTACAACTCTGGGGCTGCCCTCAAGGCTGTGGCTGTGGTGGTGGTGGCGGTGGTCGAGAAGAGGCTGTATCCCCTCCTCCCTCTGATCTCTGTCGTCTGCGTGACCCTGAAGCCGTCGCTCGTGACATCGATCTCTGTCTGCTCTACTCCGCCCTCATCTCTGAGTATCATTGTATATGAGGGATCCCCCTGATGGCCCTCTCATAGTATGCGATCTCGTCCAGCGCATCATTGTATCTAACCATAGATACAGTCTGCGATGAACCCATCTGCCCATCTCCTAAACCGTGACCACTTCCAAAGCGTTTGCCTTGGTTGTTTTTGCGTGTATGCTATCTCGCGACTGGTTAGCAAAATTGTGCGCATATTTTTTTTGACCCTTCACAAGTATAGGATCGCAAGCCAGTTGATCTCTACTACTTGTGCCATTTTCGTGTCTCTGGGAGCACTTCCTGAGCCTGGGATACCTGGAACATGATGACCATTTGGAGCTTCAGCTTAGAATGAGTGACCCGATCAGCAGATGACTAAATGCTGGGGCCCGGTTACTTCAATTTTGGCACTCCTTGACCCTCGACATGCGACAATTTGACCCGACCATCCCGTGAAGTGGTCTACACGCAATCCTGACTATTGTAGCATTTTCGCTCACTCTCTTCTATCCATTTCTCTATCAAATCGACACTCGATCTTCAGTTCCCTTCTCTCGACTATCGCTTTGAGGGGGGAACACCTCATCCTTTTCCTGGGGCAACCAACTCCTGTTTTTGTCTTACAGTTCGTCAAGGACAACCAACAAGACAAAAAGGGGCAAATGTAGACACCGCAAATGTGTCTGCACCTTGGTTCTCCCCCATTGTCCGCCTCAAACCTGTATCCTAACCCTTGGCCTTAGTCCTCTCCATTCATTTGATTAAGATAACTTAAATATTTTAATTAAGTGGCCCCCTTTCCACCTCACCCTTGCCACCTTGGATCCTCCCTTGGATCCCTCCACCTACCTCCTAGCATTTATTATGCCAAATCTCCTCATTATCTTCCCCCCGCGCCCATTTAAGCATCCTCATAATCGTTCTTCCCACAATCCCTCGCCCGGCGGCGTGCAAGAATGGGTAGAGGCTATTTTTAGTCTCTGTCCCCATTCTGACACTGCCGACGTCAGCGACCCTGCGGCCGACGTCGGCAGCCTTCAAGACCCCTTTCTACATCCATTGCAGCCCCTGGACCCTTGAGCTCGCAAACTAAATTCTCTTGGCATTTTGGCATTCGTCTCTTCTCTATTCAGACCTCGTGCAACAGCAGCAATAGGTGCAAAGATTCTTGATCAGAGATTTCCTCTTGCAAAGTCTTTTGTGGCCTCAACAACAGCTCTCCCACTCTTCATTCAGCAAGCTAAAAGGTAAGCAGAGTCTGTTATTTCATTCTTTTGTTTAAGTTTTCAGTTATTTGGCATATCTGTTATTTCTTACTCCCTCTGTCCTTCCCCCTGGGAGGCTGAAAAGCCTTCTCAGGCCCTGTCCTCTGTCCATCTTCCTCTCACACTGTCCCCCTTTCTATACAATCCCAGACAACTTTCTCATCCCCCTACCAACAAAGACCCTGTACAGGGCACCTAATCAGAACCAGACCCATCCACAGTCCAAAAACCAAACCAAACCCGACCACATGCCACTACCCCGACCGATGCTAGTCACTTCCCCAACTGACGTCGGCAGGATAACCAACGTCGGCAGACAAAGTAACCGACACCGGCAACATTTCCAACCTCGGCAACTGTCATCAGCCCGACAGCTCCTTTCAGGTAATCATTGGTCTTTTCTTTCCTTTCTAATTTGTTTATCACTTATATATTCTGGCATTTTATATTTCCTTGGTCTTTTATCTATCTGTTATCAGTGGGTTGACCTCCCTTGAGGAAGTTTTCACACTTCCGGGAACAAGCTTTCGCTTGGCAACCCACTGCCTATCCATCTAACATTTTCTTGTCCAAGTTTCTTTTCTTTGCAAGTGTCATTCCTCCACAGCCAAAGAGGGGTGCTCACAAGCGTCTGGATTACGGTGTGCAGTCTATATCCAGGTACTTCTAGCCTTGTCCATTTCCTTAGTTTCTTTATTCATCTTTTGAATGTAGAAAGTGAATTAGTGATAGAAACACCAAGCATTCTTTGTATGAAATAAAATATGAAAAGTTAGAATTCCATTCCTTGAGAGAGTCAAAAAATACTACAAATGATAGTCCTTATTTCCCTCTCTTTAAAAAAAACACCTTCAGTGATCAACTTGCATATAACTTGTGCCCTCACCAACTTGGTGATTTTGATATCTAGATCATAGTTTTTTTACTTTAGCAATCTATCCACTCTTTGAGCCAAGCTCTTGATATGTCATAAATGCTTTGACCACTAGGTCAAGAATCATCATGATCATATGAGAGTTAAAGGTGTAAAACCTAAAATGTTTCACTACTTTAACCACACCATATACATGATTTTCAATCAAATAATATTTTATTTCTTGTTATTTTAGACAATAAATCATGAAAGTAATAGGAGACTCAATGCCTTCCTCATTTATCTACACCAATATGGTAGACAATGTATATTCAAAAGATTAGAAATATGCAATAAAATATTTTCAAAATTATGGACAATTCAATATGAGAACTTTGGTAATGGCCACCTTGATTCCATCAAAATATTTATTTCCATCATCATTATGTATTAAATATTTCTTCCCTCATATCATATAGATAATATGTCTAGTGAGTTTAGCAAATTCAAGATAAATATTTTGAGAATGTTGACATTACGAAAAAAGTAATTTGTGTCAGGCTTATTAGTGGGTAAAGACAAGTGCTAAATAAAATTTTCCCTTTCAAAATAAATTTTAATTTCTCTTTATAAACCATGTGTCCCAAGAATTTACTTTTAGTTACTGTGAATATGGACTTATTATGACACAAATATATGTCATGAGTTTGATATCTTTCAAAGACCATTTTTAGATATTCATAGCAGTCTTCTCTCTTCTTTGATAACACTATGAGGTCATCAAGATATATCACTATGATTTTATTTTTCATATCACTAAAATCTAGATCCATGACTCTTTGGAATGTAGGTCCCATATTGATTAGACTAAAGTAGATTTCATTTGTATGCAAATGTTCCCAAGGGGTGGTGAATGCTATCTTGTATTGATATTTCATATAAACCTCAACATGATTATATCCAAAAAATCCATCCAACATAGACATAATTTTAGAGCCTATAATATCTTGTAGAATCTAATCCATGATTGGTATATGATAATTATCTTTATCGAGGCCTGATTCAAGTTACAAAAGCCTATGCAAATCCTGACTTCTCCATTATTATTCTTTATAGGAATGATGTTTGCCACACATGTATAATGATGGATATGAAAGATAATTATTGCATCTAATAACTTATTTTTTTATTCATATATGGTACTAAAGTTTTTGGGATTATAGTACTGCAAATGTTTCATAAAAGACTTAATACCAGGTTTTAATAGAATATCATGTTGTATTCTCTTAGGTTTGAAAGACTTCAAATTGATATAACACTAGTAAAAATGTCTATAAACCTCTTGTGTTCCTCCTTGTATTTTTTTTATATTGACATAACTCAACTCCCCCTCAATATGAATGTTCACTCTCTCATACTTGAGTGATCCTTATGGATCCTCTTGGATTTTTCTCTTTATGTATTAGTTGTGTTTATCAAACATGTATTCTAATGAGACCAAACCTTTAAGCATATTTTTCCCTTTTAGCTTAATGACTTTACCATTTGATTGATTAACTTAGTATCAAATGGTTCTAGGTTTTTTGTGTCCTTTTATTTTGGCACAAAACACTTCCTATGTGCTATTAGACTTCATTTAAAATACATATTTATGAAATTATCCATTTGATCCATGAAGGCAATAATTTTATTGTTATTTTTGAACATCTTACAATGCTTGCAGTTATCTAGAACACTTAGGTGATATATCATTTCAATGATATATTTATATTTATCAAAATGTAGATGAGAAATTAGAAATGATGAAGTTACAACTAAGGCATCATCCTTAGAAATTTCTACTCTTGGAATAAAATGTAAAAAAATTGAATGTTTTAATACAATTACAGACCCTATTTATTTAATGCTTTAATGTATCATTCTTTACCTAGTATTGGCCTTGTATATATTTCATGATTAACTTGGCATCTCCCTATGCCTTGAGGTTTTGAATCACAATTTATTTCTCTACTTGAATCCCTAAGAGTAGAGATTAATATTTGGATATATTTTTTGTGTACTCAAATTGGAGTTTATATGATATTGGAAATAATTAATTTTGTGGAGAATTTAATATCATTCCATCACCCAAACCTATAGTTGAGTAACTTCCATCGAATTCTAAAGTCCATACATCATTTGTATCACATTATATGAATTTAGGAAGTTCAATTTCCCTCTCATTCATCATCATGTAGGTAATAGGGTATGTTTCATCATATAAAATATCCACTCAACGATAATTTGATTTATGCACCAAATGCTTAGTTTTTGGTTTTGGCAGTAAATTTTCATTTACTCATTTTATATGGATGATAGCCTATGTCCAATCTAATCAGATCTCACCCCCAAGATCTTTGTAAAAGGTTTTACTCAGCAACATTCCATATCTCAAAGGGACATCCACCATTAGGATGGTCATTTTGATTATCTTATGAGGGAAAGTAAAAATGGCTACATGTGCATATTTTATTTTTCTGATCAAGGTAAGTTGTTTCAATCTTGTATTAGAAAAATGACCAATAATATTAGTGCACGTTATCCCAAAGAAATGTAATACATTGGCCGACATCATATTACCTAAATATCTTAAATCAATTATAAAATTATTTAACCAATAGCCCTAATGAAAAATGAAATGTAGAAAGGTTCAGTTCTTTCATTACGCTAAGTGGAAATACCTACATTATTTTTCAAAACAAAATCAACCAATAAGATATAAACACCATGAAGAGGTGTGCTATGAATTTCACCTTTGACTAGTTTTTGAATTGTCAATATTTTTAGTATAAGACTAAAGGTATTCAGTTTGGGAAATCTAAATTTAAGTATTATTCATGTGATCAATGATATTAAAAGAAGATGAACTAGTATAATTTTATTCCTCATTAATGGAGATAATATGAGGTATAAAATAAATCCCCATCTTCTTAGGTTGTCTATATTTTGAAAATTATAGCAATAAAGTACTGTAATTGAGAACAAATTTAAGAGCATTTATGGTTTTAGAATCTTCCTTGGCCTTTTTATATCAGTTATTTTCTACTAATTTAAACTTTTAATTTTGAGTCCTAGTGAATACAACATATGAATAGCTATTCATATCCTCTACTCTATTGTCATACTCATTGCCATCGAGTTCATACTAAATATATCCTATAGTGGAGTCACCATTAGGTTATTGAACTTTAGGATTAGAGGTGACCAAATCACCTTCTTATGGTGGTTATTCAATGGTGAATAATTACATCATCCTTGACATTTCTAGGTAGTTAGAACCATCATGATCATTGGTAGCATAAAATATACATGAATGGTGAATAATAGTAGGATCAACTTTAATAGTGAGTTGAGGAGTTGAAGAGGGAAGCCTAGGACAAACATTATTATGATATGGAAAAAATGGTATCTAAGGAACATATTTATATGGGACAACCTGATGAGTATGAAGATTTTATTTCTCCAAGGCCGATAAGTCATTTTCCAACTTATGAACAAGAGGGTTTGCAGAAGTTTGATCTTTGCCTTTGAATGAGTCATTATTTAGATTTCCATTCATAATCATATCATCTTCAATTTCAATACCTTGGTTTTTTTTTAATTTCTAAAGTTTGTGGATGGTTTATTCAAATGAATAAACTTACTTCCAGTGTCTATGCATAATAAAATAAATACTTCTAATTTTTTACTATAGGCATGGTAGTTTTTAGAATTTTGTGCACTAGCTTGTTGAGTTGAGAAATGAGTTATCTCATGGGCTCATGGGTTTAGTTATTTATCTAGGACAATTGAGCCAAAATGGAATATTCATCTTCTATAGGTTTGAATCTTTATTCAATTCTAGTTCTCATAATTTATTAGTCTAGAATGGAAGTAACTAGTAGGTGGTGAAACCATTATAATGCTCCTTCGACCAAGGTTTCCACAAATAATCTAACTGACACATCCTCATATTCTACACCCAAAATACCACATGTAGAAAATAAATATTTTATATGATCATAAGGGTGTTTTTTACCATGACCTGTAAACTTGATAAAGTTATTCCTTGAGCCTTTGTGTAACTCTTGAAGTTGATCTCCTATGGATAATGGATGAATATGAAGACCCCATGGTACATGTACAACAACAACCGTGTTTTATAAGTATATCACCCTTAAAACCAATATGCTAGGAAATGCAAATGTTCTAGTTATAGGTTTTACCCTTATTATTCACTTAGGAAAGAGTCTAAAACTAGTTTTTTCAAGGACATCAAAGAATGGATTAGAAATACCATTAATTTTATATACCTCATGAGACCTTTTTTAGCCAGGATCCCAAGAATGTACTACCTAGGAGAATGGAGTATTTTAAGCTTCATGTACTACTCTGATTAAAATCCATCCAATAATGAGTGGAATGATTCTTTGGGTAAAAAAATCACATTCTTCCTCTTCATCTAACATAATTGTATCTCTTTGAAAATGTGAATTACTCAATCTATTATCCTAGGAAAAAGTTTAGAGATTAGAAGAGATATATGCTTGTGCAACTAGTATCCAATCAAGGTTTGGTTGTTGAGTTACATTTTAATTTATGGGGATAGTCATACAAGTGATTAAATTGGTAGTTATGGATTGCATAGAAAGCACAAAACATGCCCCATGATGTGCACCAAAAAATGTTGGTCAAATTATTGTTACTTTGACAAATTCATATATTCATAATAGTGAAGGTGACAGAAGTTTCTCCTTTATTTGGAAGGAAGGTTCCCTTTATTAAATATAAGAAAAATTGAAATAAACCTTTTTAAAATATCTATAGGTTTAATGGAGTGTTGTATTTTACTAATTTAATAAAATAATAAAAGAATACCAAGGGTCATGCATGAATGAGAAAACACAGATTTCATTTTATGCATGATAGGAAGAGTTGCTAGAAAGTAACATGCTTGTTTGAGATTAATACAAGTATTGGTTGAATTGAGAGATATGCATTAACATAAAAAAAACACACATCCAAAAAAAAAATGCAAGACATAAAGTTATAGAATTTCCCCTCTATTACTTTTTTGAAAAATGAACACAAGGTTTCTCTCTCCTTCCTTTCAAACAGAATTATAACAAGCATTAAACAACCCTTGTACAATTTCCATTTCTCTTATTTTTGGAGATAAGAGGGGTTGGACTAATCCTTCATATTGCAATGTGAATTTTTGAATTCCTATTTTCATCTTATTATATTTTTACTAATTTTATAATTTATACAAAATGAAAAATATAATTATTCTGAAATAGAAAATGGACAAAAATAGAAACAAAAGCTATAACATCCTAAGGAACCTTTCCTAGAGTGGAAACTATATTGTTAAATTAGCTAAAATAATGGACTTCTATTTCTCCTTGGCTACATTGGACAACCTGAACCTCTTGACTACTTCAAAGATTAAGTTTACCTTAGGAACCATTATGTGTCTACATTGTATTACCCACTTATTAGATATAATCATCATGGAATCTATAAAATCCCAAACTTCATTTAGTTGTATATTCATATCTTCTAATGCGACATGAATATTATTTAGTACTAACATAGATGATTTATTGAAAATGTTTTATTTGAATAGTTATTCCTTAATTATCTTCCTAAACTACTCATTTATTTTTGCTATTGAATGTTGACTAACTCCATCATCTCTTAGCATATCACAATGTAAACTTTGCAAGCTAGAATAGACTTCATATTTTCTTTCCTTTTAAAAATAAACTTATTCTTTCAGTTCTCCAATATCTCTATTGAAGATTTAATTTTTATAGAGAATATATTTGAACCATTTACAAGAGGCATCTTCCTCATTTTTATTAAAAACTCTAGATTTGACCAATATATTTTTACTAATAGTGATTATTTCAATAACATTATCTTTCATACCTTCCCATTACTCTAATTGTTTACTATCCCTGGACCTGTTGGTCAATTTTGACACACTTCAAATTAAATTTTACATATATTCAAAACACTTATTCAATGTACTTCATACCATCACAAATCACTTATTCAACCCAAGGCTCAAATTTTTCCCCATAGTTATTATATTTACTGATGGTAACTATGGCTTCCTTGATGATGCTAGGAATTTGGGTAGGAAAATCTATTTGAAGAGTGGTTGGTGCTTCTACTAGGTTCAAGAGATAGTTGGAATAACCTATCAACCTCCAAACTTGATCCTTCAATTGTTATTGTGTGACTTCACCTTGATTTGACATCTTAATCATCATTTCTATGGTCTCTCATAGATTTAAACATTGCTCTCCTAAGTTACTACTGATTATATTATTTTTAAAGTATAATCGCTAGCATTCATTTATTACTTGTTCTTATCCATATTGGGTTCTATAATCTCTACAAACTAGGCCCCTGATAGATTTAAGACCAAACTTGATGTAGTTTTAATATTTTGGAGGGAGTAGTCTCAATAATGTTAGCCACTACATCAAAATTATGTAGCTCTACCTAAAACACCCTCTTATTTTTTTTCTTACCATGGGCTACATCCACTAAAATAGATTTGGATAAAACTTGTTAGTTAATAATAAGAAGGCAGTGGTGTGGGATCCTTGGGTTATGGAGTCTATAGAGAAGGAAGATGTGCTGATGGGGAAGCAGTGAGAGAATGAGAATTATAAAATATAATTTAAAAATTACTTGCAACTAAAATTTGAGTTTATCCTTAAACATAAGCAAGGAATTGTTGAATGGTGTTTTCAATCAGCAAGGATGAGTTTATAAAAACTTGTCTTGTAATTCTATACCAATAATTGGCCCTTCTCCATAATTTTTTCTTGGTATATTTGGATGCTAAGTATCTTCATCAGATCCATTACCTCCTAAAGCTTATAATGGTTGAGTTATTTAAATAGTGTTAACCCTTATAGATACTTTGCTAGATGGAATAAGGGATAATTTAGATGATGATGATGACCTCATTCTCTTGGAGCCACATGCTCCAATATGCTCTTCTAGTTTGGTGTTAAAGCATCACATGGTTTAGTCTAACATGAAGTTTATTTTGGCCTACAGGTCTGATAATTCCTTTATAGACCAATTGATCAATGGCAATGGTGTATCCATTACTCTTTCTATATAAATAAGGTCCACTAGTTCACTTTTGTAATTTAATATACTATTGGGAACCTAATTTTTTGTGAAAGCCTTACTTTGGTCTAAGATCATTAAGTTTGACTTATGCCTCAAAATTTCATATTCATTAGAATAATCAACCTAATATTCTTCAAGATGTGGTTTATGGTGATACTTGGGACTAATTCTAAGATGATCCCATATTGTTGAACCAGTGTTACCTATTGTTGATACTTTTCTATATGGAATAGGTGAGAATTTAGATGATGATGATGACCTCATTTTCTTGGAGCCACATGTTCCAATATGATCTTCTAGTTTGTTGTTAAAGCATCACATGGATAAATCCAACACAATCTTTATTCTGGCCAACAGGTCTGATAATTCTTGTATAGACCAATTGATCAATGGCAATGGTGTAGCCATTAATATTTCTATACAGTTAAGGGTTACCAGTTCACTTTTGTCATTGATTATACTATTGGGAACCTAAATGTTTGTGAAAGCCTTGCTCTATTCTAGGCTTATTCAACTCAAGTTATGCCTCAAAAATTCATATTCATTAGAATAATACACCCAATATTCTTCAAGATGTGGTTTATGGTGATATATGGAACTGATTCTAAGATGATCCCACACTAAACATTTATTTTCAAAAAAATTATGTTAGTGTAAGGGTGAATTATTAATTGCATAATTGAAGACTTGATGTTTTGGGCATCTGTGACACTCCTCCATATGAGGTGATGATGGGAAATGGGAAAGGAAACTCCCAAAAAAATATTCTATCTACATCATTTATGTTCTATTTCTAACTATCTACATAGTTTAATCAAAATTATTATTATTGTTATTTTTCATTCTAGGCAACCATAGAGGACAGCCTTTAAACCCTCCTAATCTGATGTAGGTGAACTTATGAAATTAGATGAATTAACTACATAGTATGAAATCAACTTGGCTAGTTCATCTAAAAGTGTCAACTAGGAATATAATTCATACACCTTGTTGGATTCATTGACATTAGCTAGCTGGGTGCACCTAGGATATACTCTTTGAGAGGCCTAAATGATATAGAAAGTAGGAAGTCATATAGAATTGTTTGGTTTCCTCTAGATTGGTCAGTTGTGAGTGCAGGGAATTGTTGATCAACTCACCCCACTTTATCTATGTATTGATTTCCATTATAGATGATGTTCATAATCATAAACATCCAAGGGTGAAATTCCATTATAGTTTCATTACCAATGACATGGTTAAGAAAATTTATCATATCATAAATTTATTCTTTGATGTCAAAATTGAATAATTTTTTAGGTATCTTATAAATGTTCTTTCTCTTATTTTTAGCCACCCTTGACTGATAACATGATGGTGATTATCTAGGTTTTTGTCCTAGTAGAATTTTCTAATCTTATGTTCATTATACCATAAATCTCATGCACTAAGATTATTAGAGTCATACCCATTGTTTTATCATCCAATTTAGTGATTAGATCACCATTAGTTGATTTTATTTGTCTTGTTTCTAGGTCATAGTGTTAGGCATAAGTGAACACTAGGTCTTCACATGGCACCAAAATAGGAAAATCAGCTACCTCAGCCAAACCACTATATGAAAAGTGAGTTATCATATAACTTGGGTTTTTTGAATTGAGCCTATCATAGAAATCTTTAATATCTACGTGCCCAGTATAAGATTCTCCAAACTTGGGTTATTCACTCTCTAACACCAACATGGGCTCAAAACCCATATATCTAAACTTCATTTTTGTTATTCTAGCAATTTTAATAGCCACTTCAGGAAGAACTTACAAATTTATCTATAGATCAGGAGGAAGTAAATGCTGATGTTGTTGTAAATAAATGGATTTAGTGGTCATGAAAATTCCTTATATTAATTAATAATACCCCCAAAATGAATGTGGAAAAAATCCAAAACCCTATTATACTCACATAACTTGAATATATCCATCTTGTTGAAAACTATGAAAGTAACACATAAAACTTGCTAAAAGATATACCACTAAGAATTAATCATAAAATTGAGTATTTTGGCTATACTTGTGTGAAAATTCATCTTTAGGTGAGAAAATAGTAAAGGGTCATATGTTTTAAAGTGATCTATAAATTTGAGTGCAAGTGATAGATGAAAATGAGTTGAATGGGATAAATATAAGTATTGGGGAGTAGGCAAAGTGGTTCAATTTTTGACCCTCCCTACATGCATGCATATGGCACATGTCTAGGAAATTGGGTCTACCTAGCCTCACCATCATATCAAACATGAAGTCATAATCTAAAGAAGTCATAGATGTGACTTTGTGTCTGTCACATCCATTGGGTTAGATGGTATTGATTGCATAGATAAAGGTGGCATGATCATGTGGTATATGAAGATATGATCACACGCATCCCTAAGGTCATGAAAACCTACCCTCCTAGACACACATTCCATTAAAATTATTGAAGTACACACTTAACCTTTTTTTATGTACATTACACTTTGCAAATTTAACTTAAATCACACCCTAATTTTTTAACTAGACATGACTTAACACTTTACACATTTTTGAATTAAGGAATGATCCATCCAAATTTTTTTTGTTATCCTATTTAGGAAATTTTTTAAATTGACCAATTTTGGTAACAACACATATTCAATAATCCAAGAAGGTAAATGAATCCCACATTTCCCACCTACAGTGATTGTTCATTTTTTCTCCTTTAACTGTATGTATGTAGTTAGAAGATGAATTTGATATTTGAAAATGATAGATCTTGACCTAGATTATGTGTGCTACTTATGATTAATGTATAATTTGGGAATAATAGGGAATATTTTATCAATGTGTAGAAGTATATATGTTTGAACCAATTGAATTGCTAATTGCCTTGCTTTGTGACGTACGACATATTTCTAGGCAAATCTTTTAAAAATTTCCTTTATCCAAACTTATGAAACATGAAGTATTAACCAAAATGACATTTTGAATTTTTTTAAATATCTATTATTTAGACTAAAACATGGCATGTTTAAGTGGAAAAGATCATAATACACCTTTGTCCACCTAGAGCAGACTTGTCCATAAAGCTTAAGGACCTATGTCTTAAGCTAGAGACAATTTGTAGGTGATTTTAGACAACTTGAGCATTTGACATTAGAATATTTTTATAGTGATAATGATAAACAAGGGTTCAATCCCATATATAAATGGAGAATAAGAGTCACATAATTGGAAGCAAGTCATGTAGTTTGGAATATGTCAAAATTTAACATTTTCAAGTAACATGTGACCAAATTTATGTGTCTACATTTTCTCTCCCTTTATTTTAGTAATGAAATTTATAAAGTAAAGGATAAATTAAAATCAAAATATAGTGTATACAACACAATTTTTATTTGAAAAAATACTTCAATTGTGTAGGGAACCCAAATTTAGTGAACCTTACAACAACTTATGAATTAGTCAATATGTTCATTTAAAATTTTACAAAAACTAAACTTTAAAATTTGAAAAATTGAAAAGAGGGAAAGGAAGGATCACAATTTTAAGGATATGAAAGCAAATTTTTCTATAAATTGTAACCAATGATGGATAATTGTGCCCCCTTTATTGATAAATTTGGATAATTTGAATCAATGGTGAATTGAGAGTGAACAAATCCTGATTTCAAATATTTGATTAAGCTCTTGAGTTATGAATATGAATTATTCCAACCCTCATGAATTTTTAATAGTACCCAATGTACTAATCAAAAAATATGGAACTATAATGAGCTCATTAATATTAATGCCAATGTTGTTGAGTGTCACTAACTTGAATGTCTATCACCTGCAATGGAAAATGGAGATATTATGGAATCAATAAAAGTAATGCCATGGTCATTGGGATTCATTGAACCTCAAGATACATTACCTACAAAAATTGACTCACACCCCTATAGATGGATCTAAATTATAATTTTCATGATCAAAATGGAATGAAGAGTATTCATGCCCCTAACATGGTAATATTGCTCATGAATTTGCATTAAAATAGAATATTTTGCTTTTGTAAAATGAATTTTTTTTCTTGTATTTTTTTCATTTTGTATCTTTGAGAAAGATTTAGAATAAATATCATGCCCCCTTTTAATATGTGTCAATTATATAGAATGTTATTCACATATATGATCAATTTTAATTGTATTGTCAATTTTTAACTTTGATTATTACAACTATTTTTTATATGCCCTTGCATATGCAATCAAGGGTGTATGATTATGTGCCTTGAGTTATATAAACATGAGTGCATATTAATGTCATATACCTCCTAAAATATATATGAATGTGCTAGTATCTTCCATAATTCAATTTACATTATTTTGAAACTTTGAAAACCTATGTTCTGAAACCTATTCTCTATACCAAAACTAATTTTTGTCTACTCATGGAGGCTTGGATCTTTAAGACAAGCCCACTATGATTCCCAAATTTTGAGATGAGGGATGTATCTTGAAATTCATTCATCTCAAAGTAAAATTTAAATATATCATGTGATAAAGATAAGATCATGTAGTGTACCTTCATCATGTTGGAGGGTATGTTAGCATAGAAATGCAATTTCCATTGGAGTTATGTATGTAACATATTAAATATAAGGCATACAAGTGATTGTATAAATAGATATATAATTGAATCATGTTGTAAAATAAGCACATTGAAAGTGCATGATATGTATCATGGCACCAAGGATCAAACTAATTAAGTAAAAGACATAAATGTCATATAATGTCTAATAATAAGGCCAATGGTTGCATACAATGGATATGATGATGTCACTACATACAAAGGCCAAGTGGATGGAAAAAAGGACATCGTGAATGTAAAAAATAAGGGACATGTTCAAATATTTATCATACCTATCAATTTGCTCACAAAGGCCATGGGCCACAAGTAATGGACATGTTCAAATGTCACATAGATGAATCAAAGTATCATAGAGATGTTCGAACAATTTGCACACACAAAGGCCAAGGGCCACATACTAAATAAAAAATAAGTATCTAGCCTATTATGTAAGAAATTAAAAAACCTAAAAGGATAATAGGACATGTGAAAAATATTCTATTACATACATATGTAATAATTTCATATTTGTTAGCAAATCAGCATACCCATGTAGCACAATGTAAAATGTAATCGACTAGTAAAATACTTGTAGATATGTAGCTCAACATTGCATTTGAGTTCATAGAAAGAGATAACCTATAAATTTTGTAACCTATATATTTATATGCCCCTAGCATAGGTATGTCTATAGCATTGAAGGGTATCCGACATCTTATTATGCACATATATCATGCATGTCTTACACCATACTAATATACCTCGTGAGATGCATGTGTATATATAAAATGAATATGATATCTACCATAAAATGTGATAAATATTATAACATAAGTAAATTACAATATTATGTCATGCTTAGGTCCTAAGTTTTGATTTTTTGAATGTTATTATATTATCAATATTTGATTTTTTTGGATATTTTTAAATATTTTTATTTTTTTATATTTTGGAAATATGTGAGATATTTTTTTAATGTATAATATCAGTACAAGTGCATGATGTTCATAGGGTCTTTGAAAGGTTTTACCTCTAGTGTATCCAAATGGTAAGCTCATGTTCCAATGTCTTTTTTAACCACAAATGGGCATAACCAATTGGGCTAAAAATTCCCTCAATTTATTTGTTCGCATTAGTATTCTGATGACTCTCTTTAAGAAATAGAGTTCTGATTTGTAACTCATGATAACAAATATTATTTTTGTATGCATGTTTGATGCAATATTGATATACTTTGAGATGTTTAATAACCTAAATGTGTTTTCCATCAAGAATTTATAATTGTTGTAACTATTTTTTCCTAACATTCATTATTTTTAATGATGTATTTTATTAAGGCTTGCAAAGAAGGAATTTCCAAATCTAAAGGTAATACTGCTTTGATTTTATATATAAGAGAATATGGTGTTGCCTTTGTTAGTGTAAATACACTTTTGTAGCAATCCAAAAGTGCATAGATAATTTTATTATAATAATTTGTTCCAAGTTTTAGAATATTTTTTCTTAAGATTTTGATAATTGTGTCATTTGTTGCTTCTGCTTTCTCATTACCTTGTGTGTAATATGGGTTAAAGAGCATATCATGAATTTTTAATTTAAAAAATAAATTATTTATTTTTTATTATTTAAGGATGACCCATTATCTGTTACTATATTTTATGGTAGTCCAAAATGTAAAATATTATGGGTCATCAAGAAATCAAAAACATATTGTCCTATGGTAATATGTAAAGATATGGACTCAACCCATTTGGTAAAATATTATGTAGTTATAATAATAAATTTGTGACTATATGATGATTTTGGAACACTTTTGTAACATCCAAAAAGTGCATAGATAATTTTATTATAATAATGTGTGCCATGTTTTGCATTAGTTTTTCTTAAGATTTTAATAATTGTCTCATTTATTGTTTGTGATTTCTCATTGCCTTGTGGGTAATATGGGGTAGAGAGCATTTGATGAATTTTTAATTTAAAAAAATAATTTAATAATTTTTATTATTGAAATATGACCCATTCTTTATTACTATAGATTATGGTAGTCCAAAATGTGAAATATTATGATTCATCAAAAAGTCAAAAACATCTTCCCCTATAGTAGTATGTAAAGATATGGCTCAACCAATTCAGTAAAATATTATGTAGTTGTAATAATAAATTTGTGACTATCTGATGATTTTGTATTTATATTTATAATCAAATCAAAGCCCCAATGGGAGAATGACCAAGGTGAAATGATGGGATGTAATTCATGAGATGAAGCATGGTTTAAATTACTATGATTCTGACATTGTGGGTAGATTTTTGCATGTTCATGACATTCCTTTTCCAGGTTGGCACAGTAGTATCATTGTCATAATAATTTTTAGGATAGTGTTTTACCACTAAAGTGACCTTTGTATTCACTATCACATACCTCAATTAGGGCCGTTTTGGACTTTTCTTGTTTTAGATAATGAAGTCTTCAAGTGATATTTTAAATAAATATCCTCCAATTATAATGTATCACATAATTTCACATTGTGTATTACTTTAAAAATGTCCCCCTAAGCCACTTACAAGACATTAACTAATAAAATTATCTCTCTTAAATCCTATTATGTTATATAGTTATTGTCCCTTAAATAAAAATCTTTCAACTAGGAAATAATCATCAAAAGACACTTTATCTACTCTAGCTTCTATTTTGAGGCCATCATAAATATTTCTAAAATAAGGATATGTAACTTATTCATCCTTAACTTATTCAAATCTAATAGTCTCATATCTCATGGTAACAAAAAAATGGCGTCTCCTACTCAATGCATCATCCACGACATTATATTTTCCAATCTTGTGTTGCACTAGAAATGTATAACTTTATAGAAGTGATATCCTTTACATGTTTATAGGAAAATTTTTATTTTGAGTTTATGTACTTAGATGCTTGATTTTTAGTCATCAAAATAAATTATCTATTCAAAAGATAATTCATCCATTACCTTAATGTTTACACTATAATGTAAATCTCCTTATCATAAGTGCTATACTTTCTCTTTGCATAATATATTTTATCACTAAAAAAGGAAACCAACTTACCTTCTTGATTAGTACCCCCATAATGTCTATTATTGATGCATCAGACATTATTATAAATATCTTCTCAAAATCTAGTAAAATGAGGATTAATGCTTCGTTCAAATTTTTATTGAGCAATTCAAAGTTATTCTCAATTGTTTTTATCCAAGTAAACACCTTTCCCCTTGTACAATCTATCAGAAGTGCACCTATACCATTGAATTTTTTAATGAAATTATGATATAAGTTCATTATTACATGAAAATTTTCAATTTTGTTATGTTTTGTGGAGTATGCATTTCAAGTGTGGATTGTACCTTAGAACTTCCCTTAAAATTATATTACCAAGGAAAACAAGTTAGTTTCATCAAAACTCACTTTTATTAAGATTAACAAAAAATATATGATGTCTATGTATGTAAACTACTATTATAAAATACACTAGATGCTCTTACACATTATTAATAAATAAATAAACATCACCAAAATAGAAAATTACAAATTTTCTAATGTATTTGCTCAAGATATAATTCATACTTTGCATAAAGGTAGCTAGAGCATTAGATAGCCAAAAATGAATAATGAACCACTCATATAAGCTATCTTTAGTCTCAAAAGATTTATTTCATTCATCCCCTTAAAGAATTAAAATTTTATGTTATCCATTTTGAAGATAAATCTTTGAAAACATCCTAAACCCTACCAAACAGTCTTATATGCCATCCATCTCGGGTAGTGGGTACCTACACTTCACTATAGTTCTTTTAATATCCCTTGAATTGACACACAACCTACACCTTCCATATTTATTAGGTGAAGTAAGTGGAAATACATCACATGGAATCATAATTTCTCTTATGAATGCTTTCACTAAAAACCCTTAAAAATAATTCTCATTTCCCTATTTTCATAAGGAGTCAAATGATATGTATCTTTGTTAGTTAATTTCAACATAAAAAATAATAATTAGATTAGCAAGGCCTCTTAAAATAGGTAAAATTGATGGTAATTCTACTAGTGCCACATATGAATATTCAACAAAAATTCATTGATTTTTGGTTGGGAATTATCACTTTTCCAACACTTTTTATTGAATTGGTATAAAAGAAATCAAACTCTAATTTGCCCTCTTTTAAGAAACATCTCCACCACATAGTTAGGAGGGATCTAGGGAATCTATATTGCACTATCATTATTCCTTGAAATAATTCAATATATGTATCCTTCCTCCATGTTTCATAGTAATGTATTTTCTTCACCATCATGGGTAACATTCATATCATATTGCCAAGGCCTACCAGGAAACAAATGTAAATAGTCCATAGGATCTATATCACATATAAATTGATCCTCATACGGTCCAATATTTAATGTAACTACATATGATTTATCAATGATCACACTATGGTCCTTATGTAACCATGAAATTTTGTAAGGATTGGATTTTTGAGTCCATGTTGATTGCAAATTTTAAGCCATTTACGTAATTGCTAGATTATCTTAAGAGCCACTATCAATGATAACTTTACATACCTTTTCTTAGCATTTGAATCTATTTATGAATACATTATTACTTCTCTAATATTCTTTAGATGCTTCCTTTCTCTCCATTATCAGGGTTCTTTGCAACATTATATTTTCTTCTATTTCAACTTTAACTTCTTCAATTTTGGGTTTGTCTTGTTTCATCATGGATTTATTTTTGGGTTTGTAACTTTTAGGTTAAACATCAAATTTATGAGGTCCATAAAATTATAGAATTTTATTTGCCTCCAATGACCAAATGTTGGTTACGCTCTACCCTATCTTCTAACTATCAACTAACACAAGTTCCTAAATTTAGGCATTATCCCTTTACCTTCATTGAAATCTTTAGTCCTTGTAGGTTTCAAGGCACTTTCCTCTCCTATAAATTTTATACTACCATCCCTTTTGCTTAGTGACTTGATTTTTTGACTATTTATTTACTCCTCATCATTCAAGGCATATTGATATGCTTTATCCAAGGTGTATGTTTTTTCTAGAGTTATCTTGTATTGTAGCTAAAATAGTAGCCCATTAAAATACCTAAAAAATGTTATCTCCTCGTATTCTTTTAGGTCTATCCTAATATGCAATTTATAATATCTCTCTATATACTTCTAGAAACTCATCTCTTTTTGCCTCAAGTTATGGAATTATATAAACAATTTATGTTGGTAATCTGAGGCTAGAAAATTTCCCCTCATACTCTTTAACATATTAGGCCATGGCCTAATTTTATCCATTCATAGCCTTGTTCTAGGCTACTATAGGTTATCCCACAACATGTCAAAATGTGTATTCATCTTTTCTACTATAAATTTCACTCTCATAGGGTCATATTCATCTTTTTCTTAAATATCAAAATATTGTTCTAGCTCTTATACAAAAATCTAAAAAGAGCTCAATGTTTGACTCACCCTTAAAATCATTAAATTTCATCTTGACCCTCGTCTTTTTCTCGAAAATAGCCTCAATGATTCTCTCTATTGAATCTATGGCTCCAAATTGAGCCCTTTGAACTTTAGGTTCCTCTTCATAGTCCTCATGCCTTAACATTGATTCAAGAGCCTTTAATATTGATGTAGTCATAGTTGGGGTTCCCAGTTAGGGATGCCCTATCATGCAACCATCTCATAACACAATGGATTAATCAACTTAATTTCATTAATTTAAAAAAAAAATACATGGGGTTTTAGCTTCAAAATTGTATAATAAGAGCTCCTCAGGTCCATCTAAGAGGTCGTAACTCTTTCTCTCACTCACTCCCTCATCCTAACATTTTAGTGGCATTTGGACCTTAGGCCTTAACCATATTATCTACCCTCTATATGACCCTTAGTAGCTCATCCATTCAACAACTACCATTAAATATAAGCTTCTCAGTAGCCCTTTCCATGGGCCAAATTCCCCTATTTATAGTTGTTAGAGATCTATTACTAGCATGCACAATTGGGAGGTTGACAACTATCATGCTACTAGGTTCAAATCCTAAATTCAAAGGCCTACACTAGGGTAATGGTATGAGTTAGACGTCAAACCATACAATTTTGGTATTAAATAATTTAGATCAGCCTCATGGATCTTTTTATATCATTATCATTTTAATCCCATCTCTGCCAGACATCATCCTTACAATTGGGTGGTTTGACCATTTATCCTTTTCTATCCTCCAGCTATGCATATTTTACCTCATGCTTTGCTCCTTTGCTTTCCTATTGTAGGTATTCCCTTCTATGCACTCTCAATTTCATATGGTTCCTCATAATTTAGTTATATCTTGCCTTAGTTTTCTATGGGACCTATTATGCCTATTTTATACACCCCCCTAAATTTTTCAAAAATCAATACTTGTTGCCATAGAGATGACCCTATCATAAAATTTAAAACTATGTCAAGGACCCTATTGATTGATAGTATTTTTAGATGATTTTTTATTATGAAATGATAATGATTAGTTGATGAATTCATATTTATGTTTCTAAGAGGTTTCAAAAATCATGGTGGATTAATGAATAAAATATGCATATATAGTTGTCGATATGATCAGTTATCTTAATCTTCAGTTAAAACAGTTTGAAATAGTTTTAGTTGTGAAATGCACTTTCAGTTTTGATAGTTTTGATAGATTTATAGTAATTCTTTGATTTTCATAGATGATATTATTTGATTAATGGTCCAGAGCAAATAATGATGATATGTCAATTGTTATTACTTTTTAAAACACTACATTTGAAAATTAATGCATCCAAAAATCTATTTTGAAGGTATTGATTAGATTCATGGCTTATTTTTATTTACTTTTGATGGTATAATGGAAATTTGAAGTATTTATATGCTTAAGCTGATTTAGTAATGCTATAGTTCTATCTTGTCTAGCTTGTAGTTTCATTTTTGTCTGATAATTTGGTGTTTTGACTACCAAACTACATGGTTTGAGATCATGGTTCTCATATTTCATAAAATTGTAAGGACCTATTCAACATTATAAGTCTTAGTCATTTCAAGATTATAATAAATATTTAAATCTATAAACAATAATTTGAGTCATGGATGGCATTATATTATCTCTATGATCATAGAGATTCATATGGTGGAAAGGATTAGGATCTTTGACTTGTTTCATGGAATGAATTTGATGGCATAAGGTGTTTTTATATAATCTTCACATATATTTTTGAGGTATTAATATTGATTATTTTTTATATCCTTGTAATGTTTCAAGGGGCCTGTCTAGTGACATGATTGAAGACCCTTCAGGTCATTACGCTAATGTCTTGATGTTTACTAAGGTATGAAGGTCCATCATGAAGTATGTTATTTTGCCAAATATAGGTTGTAAATTTAAAGGGTTTTGATTTGAATATGAACTATATCCATTGAGTTTTTTGGCATAATGAGCTGGAGATTAGCTATAAAATAAGGGACATTGTGGTAAGGTGAGTTAGCATGAACATTAAATGCAAAGGCATGGATTTGATAAATTGAGATTGCCATGAGGATTTAGTGGTGATAGATTTTAATGTGATAAATGACTACCTCAATTTGAGGAGGTTGGTTAAAGTTTTAGTATGAAGGTTTAGTGATGGCTAATTTTGTCAATGTGAATAACAAAGTTGTCAAGGTCACTGCATACATGATTAGTAAATACTAGCCAATAAAATTCAAGCATGACACTGAATCGGTTATGGCAGTAATTTGGTGGATATAAGTTTCAATTTTTCTTGGTTATTATTTCATTGTTGCATTCTCAATTATATAAGTAGAGCCCTAGTTAGATAATCTTTTATTTATAGAGCAAAATGTTGGTGAAGGACATTGAACAAAAAGTATCAGGGTGCATTGTCAGGTATGTCTCTATAGGGTTGATTGATTTTATTTTGAAGATATCATGGTGATTTATGAAACTCATAATTTATAGTGAATAAATAAGTATTGGTTGGAATTTTGAGTTGCATGAGTAAGGATAGGTTTAGTGTGCATGGTTATTCCTATGAGCTTGAAGTTAATTTTCAATGGTTTTTTATGAATGGTTAAGATGTCATCGATTATTCATAGTTTTGTATATATGATTGAAAGACTGAAGTTTAAGGTTTCTAGTTATTATTTGCATGCATACAAAGGTTCCCATTTGTTCAATGAAAATTTTGAGAAAGTTGCTCAGCATGCATGATAAACTTTTGGTTTTGATATTTTGGGTTCTATTTCTTTCAAAGGATTATCTTAAAGTTATTGCATGAAAGAAATTAGGCACATATTTTCTTACCTAGGTTCTCAGTTCTCTAGACCTTTACCTTTTGAGCATATTTTGAGATCTGGTCTTTATTTCTAAAGTTTTAGTTAATGGTTTTTATCAAATCCTAGAATTATAAAATATTTTCCATCTCTATGAGTGAGTACTTGGAATATTGGAAGGTTTGTGATGCATGTTGTAAATGATTTTTTTTGTGGTTTTGATTTTGTCTATTTTGTTGAAGAATAAGGTTATTTTTTGGATCAAGGCCTAGTTTTCATAAATGAAGTCTGTCAAAACAAAGCAATATTCTAAGTTTCTATACAAAAATTTCATATATAATAGTTCTCCAAAAATTTCAAGTAGATGGGCATGATAGATTTTTATGTTAAATGAAATGGGTATTTGATAGTTTAAAAGTAATTTACTAGGGTTTATGTGTATGATACTCAAAATAAGTCAAAAGATTTAAATTTTATTTTAAACTATAATATGAAAATAGTAGATATATTTCTTCTCAATGGCTTATATCTCACTTTTTTGAGGTTGTGTTGTCTGAATATTTTTTTAGAGATTCACTCAGGGTAGTTAGAATGATGTGTTTGAAAGCATTTGTGTAAAGAGTTGTCTAAACCTCAAATTTCATGATTGAATCTTGCTCATTTTAGAATAGTTTTAAAAAAATGAAGAATAATGATGCATGTTTGGGTTTATGTCAAGGAAGTTTTCATTTATTTGAAAGTTTCATAGGTTGAATTATAGGAGAGTTTCAAATAAAGATAGTTGGCTATTTATGGAAGCATATCAAAAAAGGTTTACAAAATAGATATGTCCATATGGTCTATTTATAGTGGTTGAATTCCCAAAGAGGATTTGCATGCATAAAATGATTTGTATCAGTATTTTTGACATATAATGGTATGACATTTTGCATGTGCATTGATATTTAATGGTGTTTACCTATATATTTTAGAAATATCAAAATTTGAGACTTTAAAAATTGGGTTTAATTTGGTTATTTATTGTGGATTAAGTATATGGAGATTATCACAAAAAAAATCTAAGTTCTTAGTTTTAGTAGAAATGATTTTTGGGTTGACAATTTTTGAAACTTGGAATGATTATGTGGAAATTTGAATGGAATTAGTCAGTCATTTTGCAAGTGTGATTTTAAGGATTCGGTTAAAATGAGATTTATATTAAGCCTATACCTCATTATTGAAGTTTTAGGTTTTATTTTGAAAATGGACATTGAGGTTAGGGTTCTTTGATACTTATTGACTTAAGTTTATACCAAAAAAACCCTTAGAAAAGTGATGATGGTTTCAGATATTAGTTGTTGATTTCATGTAGTAAATTTTGTTCATTTTTTTGGGATAGTTCAATTCATAGTTCATTTAAATGTAATATGTTAAAAATTTAGTAAATTCATTTCTAGATTGGTTTAGTATAAATTGATGGACTAATGGAATACCTATTGACATATGTTTGGTTTTTAGCTAGATGATGTCCATTTTAGTTTTGTTTATTTTGATGAGCAATGACAATATATGAGGTATTCAGTCTTACTTATTTTGAGCAGTTTTTTTATTCTTAGTTTATTTCAATAATATTTCAGATTGTACATAATGTTAGGTTGGGATCAATCTGGTTCATCTATAAGTAATGACAATAGGGGATGGGATAGAGTTCTAGTAGTGATGTTAATTAGTGCAATCCCAGAAAAAATTATTTAGAGGAAGTTTTTGTGCAAGGAATTTTGGTCCTAGATTCCATAGGGGAACAAGAATGTCTATATATTTTGATACTTTAGATCCTAAATTTTGGGATATCTTAAGTAATTTGCTTGCTAACCCAAAAAATAGAAGTTATAGAGGTAATAAATGTTTCTTTGACTATAGGTTTGTAGCCCAAACCCCTTCTCAAAGCAATTCATCTCACCATTTGGATAATAATCCTCAACACTTGCCACTTCAGCCTCCTAGTGTTGAAATAATTGAGATAATTGTTAATCTTCTTCCTAAAAATCAAACTACACAATTAGAAATTAAGATAGTTCATGCTAAAAGTTTTAGGAACATGGGCATTTCTTTTGATGCACCTTCTCCTTCTCATAAAGATCCTGTTATGAAAGGTAAATGGTTAGGTTTGACTACTTCTCATAATGAACCTGTTTTGGAATCTGAAAGATTGAATTTGGGAATACAAGGCTATGCTAGTTGAAGAAAGACAATGGAAATTCCACCTTCCACTATAGAAAAGAAAGCTATAGAAAAGAGAGATAAAAGTCAATCACAACCTGATACACCCATGAAAGTTAGGATGTTGAAAAGGATTAAGCTAGAGATTGATGATAGTATGACTGATAAAAGAACAAGACTGGTGTAGTTCCCTACAACTAAAATAGAGTATAATGTTTATTTTAATGCATAAGACAAACCAGTAATTGAAGTAATTTTTGATTTAGATGATTATTGGTCATCTAGGGGATAAATTTTTGTTTTATTGTTGAACTTTTTTTATGATAGAACTTGAGACTTTAGTTTGATACTTTAGTTTTCAGACATTTGATATATTTTGATAATTTTTGGAAAATGCAGCAGATCTAAATTTTGGTGTGTGTGTGTGTGTGTGTGTGTGTGTGTGTGTGTGTGTGTGTGTGTGTGTGTGTGTGTGTGTGTATATATATAAGTTATTTTGACATGCATTATGGATTAATATAAATAGAATTTATTGACTTCTGACTTATTTATTTTATGATTTAAATATGTATTCCATTATATTATTAATTAATGAGGGTTCCCACCCATTTAGATTAGTATGCCCAATCTATATTTAATAAACTTGATCAATGAAGACTTTTAAGTCTTAATTAAACCTGTCTTTAACTAATATTTGTTTATAATTAATTGACTTTTTAAAATTTAATTAATTAGCATAAACTAATAACTAACTAAAGTTAGTTATAACTTATTTGCAACTAAGTTTAAAGGTATTAAAGGAGATAAAAGACTCATTTGAAGAGAGAAGAACAACGATAGGTATTGAGGACTTAGACATTTTATGAAGTCAATCATTCATCTTTCTTCTTTCTATAAAACTTATTTGAGATAGTACAACTATTGCAGATAGAACACTAGTACTTTATTTGATGATTAAGTAATTGCTTATGCAATACAGAGATATCGAGCTTTATTTATCATTTAATATTGATTATCTAAAATTTGCTAAGCTTAACATATTTTGATGATTGCTATTTGTACCCCTATGCGTGAACTCCAAGTATTTAAATTGAATAATGATGAACACTTCACTATTTTATGACACTTCATTGGTCTATTTTGATTGTAGAGTTGTCATTCAATTTTTTGTAAAGGAAGAATGTTGGTTTTCTTAATAAAGTTATATTTTTCTACTAAAACGACTCTCCTTTGAGACTTGCATGCTTTATTGTAATCTATTTTGACTTTAAATTTAATATAATTCTAGATTTATCTTTCTTTTAATTGGGTTTCATTTTTGTTTTATTAGTTACTTTCTTTTTTCTTTATTTTATCTTCATTTATGTTTAGTAGTTTATTAGTTACTTAATCTAATTCTTGTTCTTACTTTGGTTAGATAGTAATAGTTTATTTATTTATTTAGATCTTTCTTTAGTTTTTTTTTGAGTTATAGTTCTTTAGTGTTTAGTCTTAGTCTTAAATAGTTTATTAATCTGTTAAGTTTCTAATTAATAGTTTTTTCTATTTTCTTTAAGCTAGTCATTTGGCAGTGATTTCATAGTTTATTACAATCATTCATGTTCAATTTTAGTTTAGATTATTTACTTGATCTTTTAGTCCTTGGTTTTTATTCTATTTCAATTTTATGTTTAGTAGTTTGTTTTAGCTAGATTATATAGCTTAATTAAATTATTGTCCTTTTCTTAGTTGTTTCTTTCTTCTATTAACTTGTTAGTCTCTCTCTTGTTTACATGTTTGATTTTCTAAAATATTTTCTTTATATTTTTAATTGCTTCTTGAAGTAGACTTGGAGAATATTATACAAATAAAGTAAGATATACTTGGAATGAATATATATTTACTAAATCATATTTCTATTCTTCAAGAAATTATCTAGCTCATAGGTTTTCTCTGTCGGATAGAATATATTACAGATTCTCATCTTAACTAATTCATGATTGATAAAGTGGAGTTCTAATTGTTATAATAAAATAATTTGTATTTGATAACTTATTAATTGTTTCCCATAACTTATTAAAAAAAACCCCTCATGTCTTTAGGATCATAGACAAACCTTTAGAACCCCATGATTAGACTAGTATGAATCCACCTTGACCTTCATGATAGACAAAATGGTTGATTCATTAATGGTACAATTTCCATCATCAATAAGACCCTCTTTTATGCCTCTTATTTATTTATTGCAATCTTCTTATCTATTTTTCTTGTGTGTTGTCTATTCTGTTCAATTCTCAAGAATTCAACATGACCTTTATTCTCATTATACGTGTGATTTATGCATGTATTGTTAATTATCTCTACCTTATGGGATTCCCAAAAAAAAATTATTTATTTGATTCATCAAGTTCTTCCATACTATCCTCTAGTAAGTGTATATCTAATATCTTTTACACTCTACTTCTATTTTATGCTTGCACACTCCAAACTTATAAAATTCTCATTCACCTAAAATACTCCTCCATCAAACTCCTTAGTAATTGAAATGTAAGACCCTACTTACATTGGGTCTAAGTAGTTGAACCAAAATTTAGGTTAACTATAGTGACCATGGTTTTCTCATACACCTATTATTTATGCATTTTTCACAGATCCTTTTTAGATCTCCTAGGCCATCCTCATATTCCTAGCTCTGACACTTTAGCTCCTTATTCTCTTATTTTTATTGTATGTGCCTTCCTTAGCTTTTTGTGCTCTTCTCTCATTTTCTCTTCTCATCTTTCCTCCTATGGACTCAATATCATTTGTATGTATCATTACATGACATCCTTTATTATTCTTTTGGTACATATTTGATGGTCCTTTATATGCACTTCCCTTTACTTTCCTTCCTACTCCTATGGGTGTCCAACCACTTTCCTTTCTCTATTATTTCCAAGAATTTTGGTTAATAACCCTTCCACACCTCACATATATTCCTCCTTACATGCACTTCTTTCCACTTATCTTTTCCTCTCTTCTTCTTTGTGTCTTATGTGTAACATGTTCACATGGCTTTCCTCATATCTTCCTTCTAGTTCTTCACTTGTGGCTCTTCACTTATGCTATTATCCTCTTAACTTCATTTTTTAGTCTCAATCTAGTCTACTCCCATTTTATCCCTTTAGTTTCTCACATGCAAACATAATTTTTCTATCCTTCTTTCCTTTAGCCAAGTATTCTTTTTGGCCATTCTTGTGCACTAATTTATTATTACGCACCCCTTTTATTATCCTCTATGGAAAGTAGGTATACTTGCTTTACTTCCTCCATGCTTATGAGTCTCCTTTTCCTACTTTATTTTGGTAGGTAGCTCTGTGCCTCATGCCTTTCCATCCTTGGTTACTTAGGATGTGATTATTTAAGATCTATTCTTTCTTTTCCTCATCTTCATTATCCTCATAAATTTCACTTGGCATGCTTCATCTGCTCCATTATCACTCATACTACATTCCTACACGACATCCTTTTTTAGTTGGTATTGTTTACATCCTCCATTATATAAGGTTCTTATTCCAACTAAATCAATGTTTAATAATATACTAGCTTGTAGTTTGATATAGAGAAACAACACGCTCCTCTTATTGTACTTGAAAATTTTGATTCTTTATCCTCTAGCATGTCATTTGACCTAAACACTTACTAGTAAACTTAATTTTTGATGCTATGTTAGTCTCTGAATATGCTCAAATTTGATATCGATCTTCTTCATCTTGGCACATCTTTAGTCTTATGATCATCCTAACTACCTAAATGTTTGGTGATAGGTTAACATCTAGTTGATTCACAAGCAACTCTTTCTTGACCTTTGGTGCATCCTAAACTTCCATTAGTATCATCAATCAATTAGCTATCTACTAGTCTTCAGATACACTTTGATCCATCCAACTTCTTTCCTTAGTGTACCCTTAGACACACACCCTTGTTAGTTACCTCAAAGTTCAGTGATATGCTTTCTTTAATTATGTTCATGAAATTCTCTATCCCTTCATTTTATCTACTAGACACCTCAATAGTTTAATGATTTACCAACCTCTATTTATGTTCTAGTGACATCACATCCTCAGTAATCTCCTATATCTTTTCAATATGCTCAAATTTATTTATGTTTTCTTCCTCTTCTAGTGCATCTTCTGAATTCACTAGTGGCAAGTAATTTTATTTACATGCTATTACATGGCCTTTTCCCCTTCCATCTTTGGGTCTATTCTACCTTTGCATGCCTCACTCCATGCACTTGGACACTTTTATATTCTAGTCATTTCATCCTCATCAACCTTTCCCTTCCTTATGCATATCATCTCTACTTATTTTCTAACTCTTTTCCTTGCACACCTTAAAATATTACATGCTCTAGGTTGACCCCTACACCTCCTTATCAGCTTCAAATTTTCATCCCAAGGTGTTTATATTTCACCTTGCCATCTATAACCCATAGTTACAATCTTGAAAACCCATCTTCTATACATCCACCATGCCAGGCACAAACATGCTTGTACTACCTTCACTTTCCTCCTTCCTTAAGGTTGTTTTTCTTCTAAAGCCATGTCCTCTATGTAGACTAATTCTACATTATGTGTGTTCTCATGTGCTTCTATTGCCTTGATGGAATGACATCGACTTCACCCATTTCACTCTACTACAATCAGATCTTCTTATTTGCACTTGCTTGCATGTATACTTCATGTAACACACACCTATGCACCCTTATTATTTGGTGTTGAACTCCTTGTTTCCCCTTGGAATATTTTTAGGATTTCCTACATGGCCTTCCCATCCAACCCCATGGTCACCCCTTCTAACCATCAGTCTTCATAACTTCCTTACATATCAAGGTGGGTCCATATGTACACTACCTAATATAAGAAAACA
Organism: Torreya grandis; assembly: GCA_037957365.1. NCBI lineage: Eukaryota > Viridiplantae > Streptophyta > Pinopsida > Cupressales > Taxaceae > Torreya > Torreya grandis. The sequence continues at coordinate 645,308 of JARHVA010002967.1, read as the reverse complement.
TAAATCACATGTTTCATTTATATTCCATGCCATATCTTCTTATCCTCAAAGTAATGTCATCTTATTGGTGTACTACTCCACATCCTTATCCATGCACTCTCCTCCATTATAGAGTTACCAACACCATTTAACATAAAATCATGATCTACATCTATAAACCACATTATCTTTTTCTTTGGGTCTACTCCTCATTGTGTTATCCTAATTTGTAGCACCTACATATTTATTTATTCTTTGCATTCTATAACCACCCGTGTTTGATAAAGAACCTAAACTCTCTACCAAGTTATCTCCTACGTTGCTTACTTTACGCTTAATGGATAACACTCTTTTGCATCTTCTAACCAATACTTGGATTAAAATATGCTCCTCCATAAACCTGCCTTAGATCATTGGTTCTATCATTGTTTCTTGTCCTTTTTATTATGATTGGATGCCTTTGATCGGTGATTCTCCCATGTTCTTGTTAATTTTGTTGTGCATTTGGACTACCTTAAATCATCATTTTTGTTCATACTTGCTTGACTACCTTTGATCAATGATTATTTTACACTCTTATCTTTTATTTTCTACACTTGAATACTTCACAGTCAGTGACTGATCACTAATCAATCTCTTGGCTACCCATTGTTGTGCTTCATAGGTGTAATCCTATGTAAGCACTTTGGGACCTTTGTACCACTATCGTAAATACTCTATTATGATCCAAAATATCTCATCCATCAAGTATCCTTCCCTCACTCATCCAATCTATACACACCTTTTTATGGTGAAGAATATTATGCTTCCTACTAGTTACCTCACTTTTAGTGATATATCAATCCTCTCTATCCTTCAACTCTTTTCAATGGCTACCTCAAAGGTCGACATCTACTAGTTTTAACCCAACACCACTCTTCTCACTAATTACCTCATATGTCATTTGTATACCAATATATACTCCTCATCACTCTTCCCCTTGACTAACTACCTCAAAGGGTCAACATTCTACTAACCATCCTCCCTACTAGATCACTCTACTAATCCGCTTGGATCTTCTCCTCCTATTTCCTCCTAAGGCTTTCAAATTTTCTTAGATACCAAAATAATGTAGTCATAGATGAGGTTCCTATTGAAGGGACACCATACCATGTATCCATCCACTAACATATCAGATTTATAAACTTAATTTTGTTAACTTAAACATGTTCACATGGGGTTTCAATTTCACCATTGTAAAATAGGGGCTCCTCAGCTCTCTCTAAGATCTCACATATCTTTCTCTTAGTCACTCCCTACACCTAACATTATAGTGGCATTCAACCCTTAAGACTCATTTATCTTCTCTTACTCCTCTCTATGACCCTCAGAAGCATACCCCTTTAATAAGCATCATTAATAACAACCTTCTCAATAGACCTTTCTATTGGCCAAATTACCCTATTTTTAGTTGTTGAAGGTTGGTTACTAATGTATCTAGTTGGGAGGTTAACATCTATCATGTTGCTAGGCTTGGTGCTTAAATTCAAAGGCCTGCTAGGATATCAAGTCTAAGTTAGACATCAATCCTTACAATTCTAAGAGTAATTAATTCATATCAACCTTCTGTATCTTATTGGCTTGCTGTCATTTAAATCCTATCTCTACTAGGTGTCATCCTTATAGTTGGTTGATTTGGTTGTTTATCATTTTCTGGGGTTGAGGTCTACATATATTTCCTTGCATTCTACTCTAATTTCTTGTTATAGGTGTTCCATTTTGCATGAATTTACTTTCATCTAGTTCCTTGGAACCCAATTTTATCTTGACTTGTTTTTATGCATGACCAACACACATGCCTCATTTTCATTTTCCATTTGCTTCTTATCAATTGTCTAGTGTGATGCCTATTTTCTAGTTCTCGGGAATTCAACAAAACATTTATTCTTGTTTAGTTCATGATTTGTGTATGTCTAGTTACTTTTATCTACTTTACATGCTTCCCAACTTGGATTTATCTACATGCTTCATCAAGTTCCTTCACACTATCCTCTAACAAGTGTCTCTTTGATTTCTTCTATGCTCTTATTCCCTTCTATGCCCTTGTATTTCAAACTTTCAATATTCTAATTCACTTGGGATGCTTCTACATCAAATCGTCTAAGTATTTCATCTCCAACATTCCTTTTTTTCCCAACATTTATTTTACCTTTTGCTCCCCAATTTAGTTGTATCATTTTGGCAGATTTGAGAGACCCGTACATAAATTTACACAAATAGAAACTTCACACTATTTTATTCATGACACAAGGATCAATATATACATAGCCTATTACCAAAAATATGGTAACTATTTTCTAATAAGGGAGGAGATTGAATTATCCTTAACCATGGTAGAAAAGTCTAAAATAATGTAATATATATCCTAGAATATTTATGCTATCATTCCCCCCCCCTTATTATATTATTTTTAAAAACATCATATTTCTAATAGTTGAGCCCCCCTTATTTCAAACATTGTAAAAAGATTTACACTTTCCGCATAGCCTAATCCCTTTCTGAGGTGGCATGCCATCTTTGTGGCTTCATGGTTTTGGTGTCACCTTGGGTTTTCCTTGCAAGATTACCACTAATCTGGAAATGATAAATGTACATCTCTTTGCTTAACACCTTCAGTGGTTTCTTGGATTACCACAAACCCATATGGTTTTCTACTATAGGCTGACCACAAACTTGGAGGTGACAATAGGTCTCAACTATTTTATACACTTCAGTAGTTTCTCATTTTTCCACAAACCCTTTTCCAAGAACCAAGTGTTACTTTAGTGTCTTTGCTCCCCATAATGTTCTTCATCAGGAGATACCAAATTGAAAAATAATATTTGATATTTTTATTGAAAATCACACGACATAATCACATTGTAGACAACATAAAAGAAACACACTAAAAATGTCACCATCATAATGATGCGACCTCCTCGTATGTGACTCATGAGAGGATGTCAATTGTCCTCCAGCCTTCATGTATACTCCAACCTCTAGTCAGTGAGGATGCTTACTCATCAAATTGGTTTTGGATGCTCAATCTTTGTATGTTATTTTTGAAGACAAGGCCTCCACATAATTTGAACATGTGACTTACAAATTGGATGTTGGGGTTGCCCAATATTACATCCATATAAGAGAGTTTTCGACTATAAAAACAACTCTTAACATACAAAAGTGTTATTGATATTTTTACAAAACATTTAAAACTATGAACTATATTAACATACCAAATAAATATAAGACTCGGATTGATCCACATTATACCTCTAATATAATCCAAATGACTACTAAAACTCATCACTAGAAAATAATAGTTAATTACTTTCTAACAACAAATATATAGAGTGCAAAAATTTGACTCCAAAACTTATAATTTGTATAAACTATGACTACTAAAAATATTATACAACTACAGCAATACTTAATCGACTTGACTCTTTAAAAATACCAAACAAAACAATAGACTTGATAACACTTGAAACGGCTATTTAAAAGAGTGTCTCGTACCAAAATACCATAGAATTTATTTGACTTGAACATTACACATATAATAGCATTGATTGACCAAAACATTATTAATGATGACTAAATTAAAACAATTAAAAAATATTATTGACCTTTGACAGCAAGCTAAAATTAACATAAACAACTACCGACTTTGTTAAACAAGAGACACTTGTATGGTGACAGATGTTGCATGAGAGTGCAGGGTAGACGGCAATAATGGAAATGCATGGGTCAAGACATATTTTGCATGTGGACGGTGGGCCGATGATATTATTTATGAGTAGTGCGTAAATCTGGAATGTCTCCACAAGACCGAGCTTCACACAAACAAAAATGACGAGAATGGTTTAAGAACAAATTTGATACACATAGAACTCACAACAAATTGACTTAAAATGAGTAAGTCGTGAAAGAATAGATAGGGATGTAGGTCAATGAAAGGCGATTCATGAGCAACAAGGTGCTTGGCAGAGTCACAGATTTTGGGAAGATAACGGTGCTCTAATTGGTACGGAACTAAAACATTCACAAATCTGAAATTTGTATGGCCTAAAAAATTAAGAACCTAATACTACCTAAATTAAACTCTTCCCAGAATATTTCCTTTCATGAGATGGGGAAACTATGAACAACAATTGTTCTACCCCGTACAAAATCTCAAAGCTCCATGATGTGCACAAACCCGATCTGATACCAGAATTGTTAGCAGATTTGAGAGACCCGTACAGAAATTTACACACACAGAAACATCACACTATTTTATTCATGACCCAAGGATCAATATATACATAACCTGTTACCAGAAATATGGTAACTGTTTTCCAAGAAGGGAGGAGACTGAATTATCCAACCGTGATAGAAGAGTCTAGAATAATGTAATATATATCCTAGAATATTTACACTATCATATCACTCGATGGGACATGGTTTCCCTCATACCAATCTAATGCATCAACTTCAATAAACTCTCATATGTACAACTATTAGGAGATTATCCTAAGTTTAGTTTTACACAACTTCCATCCAAACTACACCTAACTAAAAAAAATGCACAAATAACTACACTCACCTTGAGTAATAGTCAATTGTCAAATATCTAAATAGTGTTTAAGAAGAAAATACATAGGGAGGCTACACTTTGAAAACCTTCCTCTAAATGATTGAACATACCTGCAAACAATCATAAAATCTATTCTACATAACATAGAAGGAAACTAATGAAAAAATCAACTTAAAAATTGATGGCAGAGAAACCCATTTAACTAGGAATACTGAGTCAAGATAAACATCAACAATAAAGTACATATATTAAGCAATTATAATGAGTCTAAAGATGGTAAAAAATAAGATGCATCCTATGCATAAAACCACCACACCAAAATGAGAAACTTTAACGTGTGCTTTTTCTCTGTTTCTAATTCCTTAAAGACTCTTCTCATTCTTCTTTTTACATAGATTATATTAAAAATAAGCATGAAGTCCTACCAAAAGTCTAATAGTAATTGCAACTATGATTTTTGTTTACTTTATAATTCCTAACATTAACTATGTTAGCTATAATTTAAACCTAACATCTAATTCCCTTATTTAAGGATAGGGAAGTGTCAACATATAAATGTTGTACAATTAAGATATTTTCAGTTGTTTTCATCAAAATGTATTACCTTTTATTCTTATTATATGGATTTTTATGTCAAAATAATAGATAAAACATATAGTTATAATTAAGACTATTACAAATATCTTTAATACATCTATTTGAAAAATGTTGTGAGATATCAATCTCAAGGTCTTTAGCTTAGATTTTTCACATATCATAATTATTTATAACTTGATTACCTTATACATAATTTTACCATTGGTTAGTGATAAATAATTTCAATCTAACCATAATAATGTGTCAAGCTCATAATAATCTTTTTGGAAAATAAAGGGGGCTCCAAACTCTATTGTCTAGCTAAGGTATTACAATTTTTTGATTGAATAGTCCAAAAGAAAAAGAAAAATTTCTAAGTGATAGTCAAATAGACATAAAATTTTAGGTTAGAATTAAAAGTGAACACACTTAGTGTTATATCCCAAATTTTTGCCCTAGAGAAGTCAATAAGACCTTCTTAAATTTGGGATAACATAGAACTATCTCTATAAATAGGCAAGCTACTACAAGAGATAAATCTCTAGATTTGAAAGGGTTATCTCCCTTGATTTATCTCTTAGGATCATACACTACAATAGACTAATCACAATTAGGGGTGAAAAGAGAAGAAGGAAATATAAAATTAACCTAAACTAATAGAGGTGATAAACCAAAGATAACTCCACAAACATACTTGTATTTGTACTAAGAAAGAAAAACGCTAAAACTGATCTCAACTCAATGTTGTTCTAGCATAAGTGTTTCTACATGGAGGTAAATTTCTATGCATATTCAGAGGTGGGTGAAAAGGAGGTCTGATATTAGACACTACTAATCTCTATCACACTTCAAAACACACTTAAAAAACACATACACTTCATGAGACCTATTATAAGAGATGCTACTACTCACACAATGCATACAAGAGAAGAATGGAAGCAAGGAGAAGACATTTATCACTTATTGTCTAAATACACTACTTGACATACCTATGAAAGAGTTGTAGAAAGAAAATAAACTTTAGAACTTTATTCAAAGAAAAATCAATATTTCAAAATAGTAGGGCTTCACCATACTAATTGTGGATTCTTTTAACAATGCCAAAATGGTTTGCATATATAGAGCATAAGAGAGGAGAGAGAAGAGGTGAAGTTAGATAGTCACAACGACAAGTGTTAAGGCTCGAAAGCTAGTTATAATGTAATAAAATAGAGTTAGATAATAGGTCATGAGGTCCTCTTATACAAGTGTCCATCTGAAACATAGCAACTTCTTGAGGTTGGCATAGAGATCTTCATTATCTTCTTGAAACTACTTTTCTCAATGAGGAATCCACTTGACTATTCATAACTATCTTAGAGGTCATTGACACATATCATCTGACCTGAGGAGGTGAAAACTTGATTTTGATAGTAATTATACCTTCCGTAACCGATGGCCTTCTCCTTGTTACTTGTCATTCACTTCCTTGCAGATTCTCATTAGCCCCTTAAGCCTAGACCTTCACACTTGTCACTTTGGTGACTTGAAGCTATCAAGGAAATTCATTATGGAAGTGTTATAAAAATCATTCAAACCTTTTTTTATCCTCTTGTATATCAAATAGACCTTAATGAAACTCAAAACACACTTCTCACTATCAACTTTGATAGTCACATTGTCTTCTCATTGTGTTATTCAAGACTGCCTGCAATGACCAATATGATAAAGGGTTTTATATGCATTACCAAGGTGAGAATTGAATTTTAGGAGCTATATTACATCCCTACACACCTCTCATAATAAATTTCACTTATTAGTTCCATTTTACACCTCCAATTTAACTCAATTCCTACAAAAAACATAGTATTATGATTGTACGTACAAGTGATGGTACAAAAAAACTAGATGATGAGGAGATTGGGAGATTTCTGAATGGATAAAAAATAATTTTTAGGTCAATTTACCCCTCCTATATTCATAATTATTCATATCTTTCACATCAAGTTCATATGAGGGTTTTATGACATTCTGGTTCTTAGTGATGATTCATAAATATTAGACATTTAACCTTCAAACCAATTCCACTAATATGTATTATAGGAACCCATAAACTATCCATAGCTTATTGAGACACCATGAATCTTGTCTATATAGATATGAGTGTAAGAAGTTGGCTTCTTGAGATCTTACTTGCATTTTGGATAGGCTTGAGACAAATTTAGGCTAAAATGATCAATCCTGAGTTTCTCTATTCAAACCAATGGGTATAATAATTATTATAATTTACCATTAATTCTATAAAACTATTTGGTAATATCATATGGTCCTTTGGATGATATTAGGCACCCTAAGGTTTTATGTTCAGCTATAGGCATAGTAGACTTAGACTATGTTTTTGAGTATATGGCCACCCCTGATTGTTTATAATGATTATATGCCCTTATTAACCTTTATTAATATCCAATTAAACCCTCTAAAATATCATAAAATGATTCAAGACTATCTATTTTACTCTTTCCTCATTCATGTACCATGTCTACAGGCTATCTTGCTCATGGAGTGCCCTCTATCTAAGACTAAATAGAGGATACTTCCCTATTGGTAAAACCTAAATGAGATAATGGAGGTCTATCTTAAGTAATTTTTATTATATCTATCAATTTTCAAAACTTTATCATGCTCCAATATCCCTCTATACCTCAAACTCTCATGACTAGCTTTTATGCCTGTGACTATGTGTAGAATATGGTTAGACTGGGTTTGAGGCTCATGTTGATCTAGTTCAATCTTCTCTATTTTTCCCTAACACAAATTATCTCATGAAAATATGGTATTATCATTGTTAAATTTATATATATGTGGTCATCCATCTTTCACCACTGTTTACCAACCAAACCTATGATCTCCATTAACATGAGCTAGTTTGTCTCCTCATTCAGATTGTAGGTGTGCATTAGAGAAATTAAAAGTTTCATGTAGGTGATTATATATGTGTGCCTAATATTTTCCTCACATATACTTCCTTCTAAGGTTACTGAGGGTATATCACACCTAGATAGACATATTTCTACTTTCACGTGTTATCATCTCTCACCATCAACACATTAGTTGTCACTATTGCATTGGAAGTTCATTCTAGTTTTAATAGTATTATAGTTCACTAATTATCTCTAGTGAAAAATTGACTAAGTTGTAAACCACTCTATCTCTTTCTATCTCAACCAAACAATCTCCTTTTTGTGCTCAGGTGTGACCTCTAGATCTAGACTGCAAGAGTGAAGTGATTAAACTTATCTAGACCTCAAAAATATCCACCAATAGATGACATTATATGGATCAAAGAACCTTTTTATAGAAACTAAGGTAAGACTTACCTCTTAAGAACTTATTCAACCTCTGAACATGAACCTAGGTCTGACTGTATGTAATAATCTCACCACTATCACAATTATCTATATGCTCTTAAACCTAATTCAAGGTCTCAGTTGACTTAAAACACCTCCAATTCAACACTACTCTACCTCTTTTGTATTGAATTTAGAACACTACTTGAGATTGCCTAAAGTTTTCATTAGATGTAGGGATGTGTACTAGTTTATAACCTCATCATTATCCTAATAACCTTTCATTGGGTTCATGGACTTTGTTTGAGATCTCATTTAGGTCCAAAACCTTCAAATACTACTTTATTTTCTTTCTTCATATTGACATTGGAGTGGTCTTCAGACAAGCCTGTAAATGGCACTTTTAGGGGTACTAGACTATAACAAGTTGTTTAGAATTTTACCTCCCATAAATTATCTTTTTGATATAAACCTTGTATGGATAAACTAATCACCAGGCTCGGTGGTTTGAACATAGGTATGTTATTCATTTTTTGAAGCCACTTACAAGAAGACAAACATTGTAACTACCAAAATGTTGTTCTGTAGACTAATTAGTGTTCACTTCTATCTCAATGAGATGGTTTTTCTTGTCCTTTCATATTCACACATTCAAACTATATTAAAATACAAATGAGGATGAACATACTCTGAAAGTCTTCATGCATCACTTGGTTACAATAAATGGATGTAAACAAAGGATAAAACCAAGGTGTTGGGAATACACAAGCAGTTTGGAGGCACTAACAATATTAGTGATTATATATGGATCACATAACACTAACCCAAAAACCATGACATTAAATGGAAGGCCATAAATACTAATTTCATCCACCAAGTGCATTCACTTCAACTCTTCTCCTCCTGTCTATATTGAAGGAAAATTGTTTGACATTCATGACCTTCCTAAGAGAGTGATAAGAGAGAGAAACTAGTTTTGCTCAAATTTGGATTTTTTGAATCTTATTACACCTAAAAATAACCTATCATAATTTTAACACACCCTCCTAAAGCCTCCACATGTGCCAAATGTGTCATTTATTCTGTACAATTATCTGAAACTACCTTGTTTGTAGTTGATCTCCTTTATTGTATGTTAAACTTATCACATGTCAGTTTCAAATTATTCCTCTAACATTTTTTGACATGCAAGATGTTATTTAGCTTCTTGACACACTTGTATTTAGTGGAAAACCATAAAATTCTATTTAAATGAACAAAAGGTGACATAAAATGACATTTAGATAAATAACAAATATGACAAGGTTAGAACATATTAAGTGACTTCATAGGATGAATTGAAATTATTATAGGACCATGGTGACCATTTTATGACTTATAAGTAACCTATGGAAAGTTTTAATATATAGGGGGTTGATCTAATTTGACCTAGGGTTAAATATTGTTAACATTTTAACGATTTCATAAGGGTAGCATGCTTGCTATGCTAAGGACCAGTTGCCTTCTATTCTTGGGAAATGGAGTTACCCATATGCTACAATTGACATTTATATGCATCTAAAAAGACCACAAAGTCACACCAACATAATAGGAAACAAATACAAAATAAAAGAAACTAAGACATACGCTTGTGCTCTCTAAGCACTTAGGGAAAACACACAAGTAACTCAAAAGAAACTAGACTATATATAGACTAACCTAAAAATAAAACTTCCTCCTAGATCAAAGGGAAAGCTTATACCATTATTTGATTCATGAGATGAAGGAGTGAATGAAGCATGTTTCCTTTTGAGCTTTTTCCATGATGTCTTCAATTCATTCATGATTTCCACTCTCTTTAGCATGATATCAAGTGTATAAATGACACCTACAAACATGTCACCTATTAAGGTAAACTCTTCTTGCACTTCAAAAACCTTCTCATGAAATTTTTTGATGTTTTTTCTTGTCTCCATCATGATCACTTATTGAATTATATGGGCAACCTCTATCTTGATACTTTGAATATTGTTATGTTATACTTCAAAGAGCAATGCATCTTCAACAATGTATTGAACTTAGATAGTAGGACATGTAGGCCTTTAAAGGGCCTCAAATTCACTACACACCTCATTTAATCTTTGACACAAATCATCTTGCTTCATGGAAGTAGCAACAACTCCATTTTCAATTGTATTTTCAAGTTCAACCTCTTGATCAATCTCATAATGCTCAAATAAATCAACTGATGTGATGTCCTTCTCAAGCACCTCATCTCTCATGTTCTGGAAAGCTCCTTATGAATAATTGTAACATGATCTATATATTCTCTTTCTTCACTCAAGAAGATGGATTTGAGCTTGTATTCACCAATGGGAGTCCCTATGATGAACTCTTCATCATAGACACTTGATTCATCTTCTTGATTAGCTTCAAACTTAACTTGATCTTCTTCACTAATCTCCCATAGTATGGGTTCTCCTTCAAGAAGGGATGAAGTGGGAGGGTGGTGAACAAGTTCATGGGTTGAAGAGGGATTATGAGGTGTGATGGAGGGATCATGAAGGGGTATGGGGATGAAAGGAGTAATCTTGAAATTGGGAGACTCTTGAAAGAATTCTTGGAGAGAGAAGGTTCAATTGGGCTATTATCACTTCATTTTCTTCAACAACCACCTCACTTTTCTCATATCCCTCATGAGGCTCTTCAACACCTGCAATTTCATCTCTCACCTACTCAACTAAGGCATATTTTTGACATTGAAAATATTATTGGATAGACCTTCAATATGGAAAAGATAAAGGTTCTTCAGGATAAGGCAATGAGGCTTGATCAAACACAAGGTTTTCTTATTTGACATCAATTTATTGGTCCTAACTCTCTTCATCTTTATTTCCCCAAGACCTCACTACTTGGTTCTAAGTTGCATTTTTAAAATTACTAGGCTCTCTTAGGGGTTGGATTGGTTTTAGTAGAGGATATTATTTAGGATAGTGAATGGTTTCATAAGGATAAGGGAGACAAGGAAACTTATATGGAATATAAGAAGGCTCTTGAGGAAGGATAGGTATAGTTTGAGGAAGGCTGCATCCAAGAAGCTACCTATTAAGAGCTTGAACTTCTTATTCAATAGATTTAATCACATATTCTTGATAGCCTTATTCATAGGCATCTTCATAAAATTTTCATAGGGATGATTAATAACATCATGTTCATATGGAGAAGGAATAGATTGGTGACAGAGCTATCATGGCTTATAGAGCTGATATCAACTTTGATAGGGATGTTGAAGGATATAGTATAGGTCATGATAAGACTGGAAGGGAGGTGTATAGTAGGAATCCTTTTAGAAATCAAAAGAAATGCTTGAATTATGATATGTTGTACTTACCTTAGGCATGAAACAGTGCACTAGTCTATGACCAAGATTCAAATTTTGGAGTCACTAGATATTGTAGGAAGTGAACTGTTACATGCTCCTTGTTGTCAAATCTAGCATCCACATTGAATAACATTTATATCAAAACTATTATAGCCCAAATTTTAAACCTAGATAAGTCAAGTAGACCTTATTATATTTGGAATAACATGAAACTGTCTTTGTAAATAGACAAGATATTATAAGAGATAAATCTCTAAATTTGAAAGGGCTAGCTCCCTTGATCTATCTTTTAGGACCATTCACTACACTAGACTAATCACTATTAGGGGCAAAAAGGGAAGAATGAAACATAAAATTGACCTATAATAATTGAGGTGATACAACAAATATAACTTCACAAACATACTTGCATTTACACTAAGAAATAAGACTGCTAAAACTGATCTCCACTCAATGTTCTTCTAGCATAAGTGTTTCTACATGGAGACAAATTATTATGTATATTCAAAAGTGGGTGAAAAGGAGGTATGATATTAGCCACTACTAGTCTCTCTCACACTTCAAAACACACTTAGCAAACACATATACTTCATGATACATGTTGGAAGAGATGTTATTACTCACAAAATTCATATAAGAGTAAAATGGAAACAAAAAGAAGAAATTCATCACATGTCATCCAAATACACTACCTGAAATACTTAGGTGAGAGTTGCAGAGACAAAATCAACTTTAGAGCTTTATTCAAAGAAAAATAAATATGTCAAACTAGTAGGGCTTCATTATACCAATTGTGGATTATTTTTACAATGCCAAAATGGCTTGGATATATAAAGCATAGGAAAGGAGAGAGAAGAGGTGAAGTTGGACAATCACAAGGCCAAGTGTCAAGGATTTAAATCTAGTTACAATGCAAGAAAAAATAGTTATATAATAGGTCATTAGGTCCTCTTAGACAAGTGTCCATCTGAAGCATAACATCTTCTTGAGGTTGGCATAGAGATCTTCATTATCTTCTTAAAACTACCTTTCTCAATGAGGAATCCACTTGATTTTTCATAGCTATATTATAGGTCATTGACCCATATCATCTAACCTAAGGAGGTGAAAACTTGATTTTGATAGTCATTATATCTTTCATAACTAATATCCTTCTCCTTATCATTTGTCATTCACTTCCTTATAGTTGCTCATTATCCCTTTAGGCCTAGACCTTCACACTTGTCACTTTAGTGACTTGAAGTTGTCAAGGAAATTCATTATATGAGTGTTAAACAACTCATTCAGACCTTATTTTCCTCTCATCTATCAAATAGACCTTAATGAAACTCAAAACACACTTTTCACTATCAATTTTGACAGTCACATTATCTTCTCATTGTGCTACTCAGGACTATCTACAATGACCAATATAATAAAGGGGTTTATAAGCATGACCAAGTTGATAATTGAATTTGAGGAGTTATATTACATCCATACAAACTCTCATAATAAACTTAACCTATCAATTCCCTTCTGTACCTCTAATTCAACTCAATTCTTGAAAAAACATAGTTTTAGGCTTGTCTATACAAGTGATGGTATGGAAAAACTAGATGATGAGGATCTTGAGAGAGTATTAAATGGATTAAAAACACTTTTAAATTCTATTTAACCCTCCAAAATTCATAATTATTCATAAATTTCATGTTGGGTTTATATGAGGGTTTTAGGACGTTACGGTTCTTAGTGATGATTCATAAAGATTAGACATTTATCCTTCAAAACAATTCCACTACGTTGGAGTATAAGACCCCCCTCAAATATCCCTATTTTCTTGAGATACCATACAGCTCATACATATAGATATGAGTGAAATAAGTTGGCTTCTAGCGCTCTTACTTGCATTCTACATAGGTCTGAGATAGATTTAGGCCAAAATTATTAAAATTAAGTTTATCTCTTCAAAAAAATGGGTCTAATTATTATTTCACTTTCCCATGAAGGATATCAAACTATTTTAGAAGATAATATAGTCCTATCAATGATATTAAGCACCCTAAAGGTTTGTGTTCATGTCCTGGCCTAGTAGATCTAGACTATGTTTTTGAGTATATGGCCACCCCCGATTGCTTCTAATGACTTTAAGGACTTATTAATATTTATTAATATTAAATTTAACCCTCTAAAACATGTTATAATTATTCAAGTCTCTCCATTTCATTTTTTCCTCATTCATGTACCATGTCTGCAGGTTATCTTCCTCATGGAGTGCCCTCTCTCTAAGATAAAATAAAGGATACCTCCCCTATTGGTAAGGCCCAAATGAGATGATATAGGTATATATTAAGTCATTATTATGTTATGTATCAAGTTTAAAAAACTTATCATGTTCCTATATCCTTCTACACTACAAACTCTCATGACTAGCTTTTGTACCTATGACTATGTGCAAAATTTGATTAGATTGGGTTTGAGTATCATGCCAGGTCAAGTTAAAACTTATCTATATTTACATACCTCTAAGGATCTCATGGAAATATGCTATTATCATTTTTAAATTGATATCTATGTGTTCATCCATCTTTCACCATTGTCTACCAACCAAACCTATGTTCTCCATTAGCATGAGCTAGTATGTCTCCTTATAGGTGATTAGAGAAATGAAATGTTTCCTATAGGTGATTATATATGTTTTAATACTATTTTCCACCCTTATACTTCCTTCTAAGGATACTGAGGGTATCTCACACTTGGATAGAAACATTTATTCTTTCACATGCTATCATCTCTCACCATTAACACAGTATCTATCACTATTGCATTGTAAGTTCATTTTGGTTTCAATAGTATTGTATTTCACTGAGTATCTCTAGTGAAAACTTGAATGGGTTGGAAACCACTTTATTTCTTTATCTCTCAAATAAACAATCTCCCTCTTGTGCTTAGGTATGACTTGTAGGTCTATAATGCAAGAGTGAAGTGATTAGACTTATATAGACCTCAAAAATATCCACCAACAGATGACATTATGTGGGATAGAGAAAAATTTTTAGATAAACTAAGGTAAGATTTCCCTCTTAGCAACTTCTTCAACTTGTGAGCATGAACCTAGGTCTGACTGTATGTAATACCCTTACCACTATCACAATGATCTTCTCTATGCTCTCAGAACTAATTTAAGGTCTCAATTGAGTTCAAACACCTCCAATTCAACACTATACCTATTTTTTATTAACTTTAGACCACTATTTGAGATTACCTATAGGTGTCATTAGATGTAGGGTTGTATCTAGTTTATAACCTCATCATCAGTGTAAGAACCTTTCACTAGGTTTCTTGACTTTATCTAAGATCCTAGTTAGGTCCAAACCTTCAAACACCACTATGCTTCCTTTCTTCATATTGACATTGGATTGGTCTTCAGACAAGCCTGTAGATGGCCCTTTTAGGGGTACTTGATTGTATCAAGTGTATTAGACTTTTACCTCCCATAAATGATCTTATTGAGATAAACCTTTTATGGAAAAAGTATTCACCATGATTAGTGGTTTGAACATAGGTATATTATTCTTGTTTTAAATCCACTTACAAAAAGATAAACACTGTAACTACCAAAACATTGTTTTGTAGACTAATTAGTGTTCACTTCTAGCTCAATGAGATGTTTCTTCTTGTCCTTTCATATCCACGCATGCAAACCATATTGAAAACCACATGAGAAGGATGCACATGCTCTTAAAGTATTCATACATCACTTGGTTCACATAGATCAATGCAAACATATGATAAAATTGAGGTATTGGGAATGCATAGACAATTTAGAGGCACTAACATCTTTTTTCATGAAGCACAAACCACTAATCAAGAAACCATGACATGAAATGGAATACCATGAAGACTAATTTTAGCCACCAACTACATTCACTTCGACTCTCCTCCTCCTATCCGTACTGAAGGAAAATTATTTGACCTTGTTGACTTGCCCAAGAGAGAATAAGAGAGAGAAATTGGTTTTACTTAAATTTGGATTTATTGAAGCTTTTTGCACCTAAAACTAACCTGTGGGAATCTAAACACACCCTCCTAAAGCCTCCACACATGTCAAATGTGTCATTTAGTCCATAAATTTGTCTAAAACTACCTCGTTTGTAGTTTATCTCCTTTCTTGTATGTTTAACCTAACACATGTTAGTTTCAAACTATTCCTCTAACATTTTCTGACATGTGGGACATTAATTAGCTTCTTGACACACTTATTTTTAGTGTAAGACCAATACAATTCTATGTAAATGGCCAAAAGGTGACATAAAATGACATTTAGTCAAATGACAAATATGACAAGGTTATAACATATTAAGTGACTTAATAGGATGACTTGACATTATTCTAGGACCATGGTGACTATTTTATGACTTATAAGTACCCTATGGAAAGTTTGAATATATAATGGGTTGACCTAATTTGACCTAGCATCAATTTGGTCAATACTTACTATATTACAATCCACCACCACCACCAAATACCATTGTATAATATCTATCCGTTTAAAGTAATGAATGGGGCTACCATGTTTCAATAATTGATCAGTGAGATAAGCCCTAACCATAAATTGATGTGAGGGGGCCATGCCCAAAAAATATGCAATTTATAAAGATACACAACTGAATTTTATATGAAAAATAAGTAGCAATACTTCCTAAAAGTTGTGGCTTAGTGGTAGGTGATGGGCTTACAATTAGGTATATTATGACTTTCAATTAAATCTAGGATATAAAGGATGGTCTTAACCATTTATTTTCTATAAAATAAAGCTATACTTGACTATAAAGTATTAATATATTTTATTTCATACAATATAAATTATGATGGAAAATAAATTGAACTTATAAGAGAAATGGTGTTTCCACGGTCCATATAGTAAAGATGAATATTTTCTAGATAAATCATGTAAAATAATTTAAGATCTTAAAATTTAACCTATTTTTTACTTCATAATTTGGTAATTATGAAGTAAAAAATAGGTTAAATTTAACTTATATATTCCTTATTTGTTCTTTTGATTTAAGTAATGACAAACCTTCAAAGATGATTAATATATTATTTTTTTAATATACTTATAATATTTGAACTTAAATTTACTCAAATAAAACCCACCCACTTTTGTAATTGTGCTATCACTCTAAAATAATTTTCTATCTCAATTATCTATTTGTTGCAAAGTCTTATGTTGACTATTTCAATTATTAGTACTTGCACAATAGGTTCTATTGTAATCAATTGAATAGATTAATTTTACGTTGAAACTTGTGTTGCCAATCAAAATAACACATTTTTGAAATTATTAGATTTGAATAATAATTCGGATACATGTTATTAAAAAATAATAAACAAATTAATTTATTTGCCTATCATTCATTGGAATCTTATGATATGACAAATAGCTGGGGAAAATTCATTATTTATGACCCCAAGAATAAATAAATTTTGTATAGTAAAAACAAAAACATAAGAACATTATAAAAAAAAATCACTATGTAAATGGGCCCCTATGGAATTAAATGGGCAGGCATATTTCTCTGTGTAGCCATTATGGAATTAAATGGGAGAAAAGACCGACGATGCCATGTGCATAGACATATAATAATGCTTCAGCTTTAGCAGCTGAAAATTTTAGTTTGTTGAATATCAGTAACAATGTCGAGTTTCTTCATTATTTGTCAAATATGACATTGTGCTTCATAAATTACAGACAATTTTGTTTTTTTGAGATGTATGATCAATGGTAATGACAAGGCTTCGAATCTTAGAGATGCTTAAAAACATGACCTTCAATTACTTGAAATTAATGGCTGAAAAGTCCATTCAGGATAAGCTTGACATGCTTCAATTCTCCTTGATGCTTTTGCCTATACGCTTGACATAGAGGGTTTTAGTGTTTTTCCCCTTTCTCTGGTATTGAAAATCAATAGGCAAATACAATGAAACTTTGTTTGTAGTTTTAAATTGGAAAAAAATGCAAATTTTTGGAAATTTATTATCCTTAATTTTGAATAAAATGTGAGGTCATTTGCTTATGCTTTTTTATGTGTTTTAGATTACTGAGCTTGCAGCTCCTTATTCAAATCTTAATTTGGTATAACATAAGTTATCTTATTATGTGCCAATTTTCTCAAACTCTTATTTTTTTGGGAACATAGCACAATTTTATTTTTTGAAATTAAGATATAGGACTCTTTTAAGTTTCCTGAACTAGAAAGTTGAATGACAAGATTAAAGGTTTCGACTCTTTGAATGAACTAACTATAAGGATTAAAGGCATGATATAGTTAAATTTTAGGTTTTTATGTTTTTTGAAAAATTTCCCTTCCCCCTTGTTATTGAAAATATAAAGTCAAATGTAGTGAAACTTTATTATAATATTCAAATTTATAATACTCTAATCTAGCTCATAGCTCATTTAACATACATTGATGAAAGGTTGAGGCTATTGACAAGAAGATATCTTTACCCATTTTAGCTATAAAGACTCTAGGGACTACTGATAAAAAGGCAAAGATAATAGTACTTGGTGGAGCAAAGAAGCCATGTCAGCGATGTAATACATTATGCTTTTATTTTGTGGATGATGTACGATATTTTAACAAGCATTTGCTTGTGATTTTTTTTGAAGTTTTGTGTGATTGGCATTCTTTGAAAGCAATGACAGGATTCTTACAATAAATTAAGAGAATAAAGTATTTTTAGATGATTTTTTATGAGAGAAATTTACCTGGGTTTCAAAGTATTCGAAATCTACTTAAATATGATAAATTTTTAAAACTCTAACAACCAAGAAATGATATTATGTACTCAAGATAAGATATAATAAATGTCCTTGTAAAGAGCTTCTAGCATCTAAAACCTAGTATATTAAATCCAACCATGAAAATATCACATTTTATCTCCCACCACTAACTATGGCCCAATTTCTACAATAACAGGGTATGATCTAAAATGGGGCCTATAAAATTTAGTGAGAAGACATAGGAACACATATTATAATTCTTTCTGAACTAAAACATATATTTTCCATCATCTTACACTAAAAAATCTGGTTAAGAAAACAATGGGTGTTTTGTTTTTGCCTTTGATTTATTAAAACTTTGTTCATATATTTGTTCATCATCAAAATCATCATCCCAATATCCCACTACATTGTTGGCATCTTCCTCACATTGAAAATTGGATAAACAATCATAGTCGGATGAAGATAAAGCAACCATGGAACTAACAAAAAAACACAGAGTATTTTTGAAATTCATTTAACAAAAATACAAGGCTTTCAGACATGTTGAACCCATATTAAACAACCCATAACATTATATAATGAATATATATGAATATATGTTCTTTGAATCCCCATATATACTTATATACCTTGAGACGCCACTAGCAATATGTACCATACCATCATTTATATTGTTTTAGAAATAAGATGACTAGGATTATCTTCTTGGCTATCAGGAGGCACGTATTGCACCATGATGGATCTGATTCAGAGTCCACATATGTTTGTAAAATGAGGTGCACATTCTTTCTGAACTAAAACTAAAATTTCTTATTGTCCCACATTCAAAAATTATGGAAAGAAGACAGTGGATGTTTTGTTTTCCACTTGTACAACACATAGGAAATCTATAGGATAGTTGTCCTAAACCATAGATGCAGGGTATAATGTCATTATTTTAATATATTATAATATATCTAATATAATATAATATTTATAAGTATGATATAATGTAATATTTATGCATATATATTACATAATTAATATTTAATGTAAAAAAATATTATAATATATATCATAAAATATTTATATAATAATTAACATCAATATATAAAAATAATATACTATTATATATATATATATATATATATATATATATATATATATATATCAGTATGTGCACAGAGTTGGGGGATAATTATGTGGACATTTTTGTTAACACGTACATGTTATTGTATGTGTTATGGTCATAACATGTACATATTATTTAAATTCAGGTTTAGAATCACTGAACCTAGTAACGCATTCATGTTTCTAATAATGCATACACGTTACGAGGAATGCATACACATTCCTATTGTTTTTCATGAAAAGCACCAGAGCATGATCAGGAAGCCAATATTGACTAGAAGCTAATATTTACTACTCTAAATGTTAAGTATAAGTCTAAATTTATATTGTTACATTTATTTCCTTATAAATTTATATTGTTACATTTATTTCTTTACATTTATATTGTTACATTTATTTCTTTATGTATAAATTTATATTGTTACATTTATTTTCTTATACTAGACTTATACTTTAAATTTATTTTAGTAAATATAATAAATTATGGTCACTCTACATCTAATAGAATTGGTCTCACAGCTGCACGCCTTATGATGTAGAAAATAGTTTTCAAAATCTAATCTAGTCAGTATTTAGGCATTTTCAAGGTCTGAGTATTAAACATAGGGATTTCAGGGTATAACTTTTGTAATTGATGTCTATTTTTGGTAAACATTTAGTCAATTTAGGTTTATACCTTCTAGATTGCTTCTTGACATTTATAAGAGTTGTAGGTTTGTCAAAATTAAAGTTTGCAAACCACTCGCTTTGAACTTGATCCAAAGTGGTGTGAATGAGGTATCATAGGTCACATTGATGACCTGTACACATCAAATTACCACTTTGTGTTAATTTAATTTATTCATCATCCCTCCCTCATCCTTGATCACTTCCTACTCATCCATCATCACCCCTAATCACTCATCATTCTTCATGGTCCCTAATCACTCCTTCACTGAGCCTCACTATCCCTAGTCATCTCGAATCACTCACTTATCATCCATAATCACTCCCCCATTGACCCCAACTATCCCTCATCATCCCTAATCACTCCCTTCTCATCCCTCCTCATCTCTAATCACTCCCTCATTAACCCTCACTATCCCTCATCATCCCTAATCACTCTCTCATTGGCTCTCACCATCCCTCGTCATCCCAAATCACTCCTTCATCATCCTTAATCACCACTTTATCATCCCTCACCATCTCTAATCACTCCCTCCTTGTCCCTCATCATAGTTAATCACTCCCTTACTAACCCTCACCATTAATCATCATGTATAATCATTCCATCATCATCCCTACTCATTGACCTTCACGATCCCTCACCATCTCTAATCAATGCTTCATCATCCCTCATTATCTCTAATGACTACTTCCTTGTCCTTCATCTCCCCTAATCACTCCATCATTAAACCTCACCATCTTTTATCATCCCTAATCACTCCCTCATTGACCCTCATCATCCCTCATCATCCCTAATGACTCCCTCATCATCTCTACTCAATCCATCCTCATCCCTCTTAATCCTTAATCACACCATCTAATATATTGATGATGGTATTTTGTTGGGGTTCAACAATGCTAGGAGTTACAAGTGGAGAGCTGAATGCTAGCATAAAATATAAGACATAGTGATCAAAATTACTTGGAGGAAAATTTGAAACATAGATATTTATCACCTATGAAAAAATATGGGCCTATTAAAAATTATGTAATTCACAATTAAAGATCCCCTAGAAAAATATAATCAAGTAAAACCACCATAGCACAAAAAATGGGTAGTAAATATGAGGATCAACAAGCTATGTGATTTCCTAAAACCAATCAATTACTTTTCATATGAGGACATTTTATGATCTGAATAATTACATTCAAGGCCTTTTATTTATATGTTTATTGATTAAGTCATCACACTAGAGTGTGGAAAATAATTTTCAAATGATTAAAATAAGTAGTCCAAGATTATAAAGTGGTGCTTAATTAATAACTTCAATATTCAATCCAATGAAGAGTATCACACTATGAGCTCTCTACATGTATAACTCAAGGAAGTGGGTACAAGTTATCTGAAACTATAAAAAGGTAATTAGATAATAGATTATTAACCCAATGATACGGTAAATACTAAAATTATCTCTACTTCCCCCAATAATAAATTATATGAATTAAAAATATTGTTTCATTAACAAATGTAGATCAATGATGAACCAATACACTTCATCATTTCCAATAGAAGTTAGAAGAATTTAATTTTTCATAAAGCATATTTTCAAAAATTGAGCTTGAAATTAATGCATCATCCATTACCATATGCTAGTGTATGGTCTAGTGTAGCCTTGAGAAATGGCTCACCTAGTAGTGTAACTTGGTGTACAAAAGCAAATCTTTTAAAGATGGAATCATTTGTGACATATCACCATTAGAGGTATGTGGTGTTTTACTTGTGGTCAACCATATATTTACCATTGACATGTAGTATATGAAGTAAATATTTGAAATGTTATGATAGATTGTCATGATCTAAAATGCCATATATCATAGTTAGTTCATAAGCTTTTAGTCATTAGTGCCATGAAGTGCAAGAATCTTGTTACTTCTAGTAATAAGTATAATATTTATGGTAAGAAGTAAATGTAATAACATTCTTATGGCACCATATCATAGTGTGGTTTGTCCAATAATAACAAAGATAAAATAATTGAACCATAAACTAAATGAATACAAGGATTTCTTTTAATCACATAAAAAAATTCCTACATATTGTAAACTAAACAATACTATTGATTTGATCCCTTAACTGCCTTTATCTCAAACTTATTTATTCAACATATAATTTCTATAAAAATGAATAGTTAAAGTGTTAGATCCATGAAATCATGGATAATGGACACATCATGCCCAAATCATTGCCTTGAAGAAGCCCAATTGTGTTTACAACAAAGAAGGATGGGACATGAGGTTGTGAATCGATTAAAAAACATTATAAATATTAAAGTGAAGAGCTATTATCCTCATCTAAATATTAATTCATTTTTATTCCATATCTATGGTGTAGAAATATTTTCCAAAATTGATCTTAAGTTTGTGTATCATCATATTCATGTTGAACCTCTAGACATTTGGAAAATAGGCTTACAAACAAAGGAAGGATTTATTGAGTAGTTGGTTATGCCTTTTAGGTTAACTCATATAGTGAATTCATTCATTGAGATGTTGAAAAACATCCTCTGACCCTTTAACTATGTAATTTTTTTAATCTACCTTGATGGCATCCTAATATTTAGAAAACATGGAATGAACATCTATACCATGTTGAACTAGTGTTTCACATTTTGAAGAAACACATTTTTATGATAAAATGAATAAATGTTCATTTTTTATGTAAGAGATAAAATATTTGGGATACATTACACACACAAGGAGTGCATGTGTGAACCTGACCAAGATTTAAGTCATATAGGAATAGAAAACACTAAATAACTTTGCATAGATTCAAATATCCTTAGAATTAGAAAATTGTCCAAGATATTTGTGTTTAATTTTTATTCTTTAAACCAAGTTACAAAAGGTGAAACCAAATAAAGTTTCATCTATTCAGTTGCACAACAAAGATAATTCGATGAACTAAAATTTAGACTCTATTTTATGCTAGTACTTGTGTTACTTGACTATAAATTTGAAAGATCATCCAATTTATTCAGTAATAAAATTGACTATCACAAATGGGTATTGACAACACAACAATTTTTAGAAAAGAGTTAATTTATATTATAATGGATTAAAAAACATATGATTAGAATCAAAGATACATTTAGAGTATATACTTACATCAGATGATGAGGGAATGATTATGGATGGTGAGGGATGGTGAGGGTCAATGACAGAGTGATGAAGGGTGGTGAGGCTCAATGATAGAGTGATGAGGGATGGTGAAGGTTAAAGAGGGAGTGATTAGTGATGATGAAATATGAGGAAAAAGTGATTATGGATTATGAGGGATGAGGAGGGAGTGATTAGGGATAATGAGGGATGAAGAAAGAGTGATTAGGGATGATGAGGGATGAAGATGGAGTGATTAGGGATGATGAGGGATGGTGATAGTCAATGAAGGATTGATTAGGGATGATAAGGGAATGAATATATATGATGAGGGATAATAAAGATTAATGAGAGAGTGATTAGTGATGAGGAGAGATGAGGAGGGAGTTATTAGGGATGAAGGATGATGAGGAAGAGATTAGGAATGATGAGGGATGAGGAAAGAGTCATTAGGGATGATGAAGGATGAGAAGGGAGTGATTAGGGATAATGAGGGATAGTGAGAGTTAATGGAAGAGTAATTATGGATGATAAGGGAGTTACTAGAGATGACAAGGGATAATGAGGGTCAATAAAGGAGTGATTTTGAATAATGAAGAATGACGAGAGAATGATTAGGTGTGATGAGGGATCAGTAGGAAGTGATCAGGGATGAGGGAGGGATGATAAACAAGTTAAATTAACACAAAGTGCTCATTTGATGTGTGAAGTTCATCAATTTGACCTATGCTGCCCTAAGCATACCACTTTGGATCAAGTTCAAAGTGAGTGATTTACAAACTTCAATTTTAACAAACCTAGGACTCCTAGAAATGCCAAGAAGAAATATGGAAGACATAAAAACCTAAAAATTGGCTATATGTTTACCAAAAAAGGACATCAATTGAAAAATTTATGCCTTGAAATCCATATGTTCAATACTTAGAACCTAAAATTGCCTATGTACTAAGTAGATTCGATTTTGAAAAACTATTTTCCACATCATAAGGCATATCACTATGAGACCAACTCTATCAGATGTAGAGTGACCTTAATTTCTTATATTTACTATAATAAATTTAAATTATAAATAAATAAATGTAACAATATAAATATAAATATAAATGTGATCATGTTATTAACATGATCATGCTATTTGAATTTAAAAATGAAGCCTTTTAGATCAAGAATGATTTGAATTATTGAGCCAAAAGCTTGGACCTATCAATCTATAGCTAAGTCAAAGAGTTTTGATAGAAAACAACAAAATTTAACTTCAATCACCAAATAAATTATAAATTTTGATGGTAAAATTAAAAAACTTAATACCATCATGACAAACACACTCATCTTTTTCCAAAAATATGATGTTTATAATTTTTTGATTAATTTAAGGTTTAAAACTATGTTGATTTGTATCTATATCTTTTTAGGCCACTACATGCTGAAAATATACATACCTATACATGTTTATATAATTTTGTTTTGTTGATCTAAGTTCAAAAACAAGGGTAAGTGCACAAAGTTGGGGGACAAAATGTGGCCTACCCATGGACATGATTTTCCTAAAATTTTACAAATCTGAACTTCTGTAGATATTTTAAGATATCTACACTCCAAATTTGAAGATGGTGTAAGAACATGAAATGTAAAATTTTGAGTCTAGTTTCCAAAACACTAATTTTTTTAAAAATATGGTTAAGTTTAATTAGGTCAAACATCTAAAATTTGAAGAGTAACTTCTAATTTTTTTAAGAAAATAGAATAGATAGATAGTCATGGGGTGCACCATTGTTTGAGCAACATTTAATATTTTTTCAAACACTTAAATGAAAATGTAGATAAGATCTTTTAGTTTGTGTCTATTTTTTTTATATTTTTTCAAGGAGAATACTTTTTTTTATGAATTTTACAAGTAAATAGATTCTGAAAACTAATAAAAAATGAATAGCCATCCATGTGGCGCACCTAACTACCTCAAAATAAAATTAAAATTAGTTTTTTTTTTATTATGTGTATAATTAAGCATAGTTTGTTACCATATAACTTGTCTTGCACTTGGATCAATGAAATACAAATTACATTCACATGTATAGGCATGTATCTTTGTAGTATATAATGGCCTAAAAAAGGTCTAGTTAGAAATCAACATAGTTTGAAACCTTAAATTAGTCCAAAAATTATAAAAATCATTTTTTTGGAAAGAGGAGAGTGTGCTCGTCACGATGGTATTAAGTTTTTAAATTTTCACATCGAAATTAGTAGTGTATTTATAATTGAAGTTGAATTTTATTATTTTTTATCATAACTCTTGGACTTGATTGTAGATTGATAGGTCTAAGCCTTTGGCTCTGGAATTCAAGCCATTCCTTAGACAAAAGGCATGGGATTTGAATTCATATTCAAATATCTGATAGGACCAAAGTTTCCCAAAGTTTTGACACAACTTGTTATATTTAAGAGCACACATGATTATTAATGTATAAGCAACTTAAACATGCGGAAATACCAGAAGAACAAATAACTATCAATGAGAAATAACACAGAAACTGAGAGGCAACACATAATTGTATTCAACTCATTACAAAGGAAATTACAATAAAGAGATCACACTCTTCTCCACCTCTACAAGGACTTCTACCTCAAGGGCTCCAAGTAATCTTCCCACCTAATTAATATTCTCTCATAGGTCTCAACTAACAACTTACACAAGCTGTTGTTCACCCCATTGTACCTCTAGTACAACTGAGTATGAATTGGTACTCCAAGTAGATCTAACCATGATCCTGCTCCTGATGTATTGCTGTCACCTTGGATCTAGCTCCCCTGCCGATCTCCTTCTGACCCTTGCATTCACACATCTCCCTGCAGACCAACCTGATCTTACTTATCACATGTAGATCTCCTCCATGACGCTGCAACTACCTGCATATCAAACTTGATCTTACATACATGGGGAATCCTACTTGATTCCACCATGGGAAGAACTCTCCAAGCTCCAAACTTGGGTTTTACAAGTTCTACACTTAACAATACAGCCCATGAGTCTATTATATAGATTTCATGCATACACTAAATTAGATGGGTGGCTCAAAGACTTGAACTGGCCTTCAACATGCAAACTCTGCATTCTCTTAACTGACTGTTCGTCAACAGCAGTTCTGACTGCTACAGGTGATCGACGTTGGTCCCTGCCTTCTTGGAGGTGACCGACGCCGACCGATCTCCTGTCGATGCCAGTTTCCTCTATGCTTCTCCTGATCGACATCAGTTGTGGCCTACCGATGCCGGTGACTGTCAAGCTACAAAAAACCTCCTCCTTCTGTTTGCAACAAGGTGAAGCTTTTAGCTCCACACCCTAACAATCTCCAACTTGGAGATAAAGAGCTACACCTATACCCATACCAGTACTCTGTCTAATCTGCATCCTGGCTTGTATTCCTCTTCAAGCTCCCACTCAAAGACAACCCACCACACTCCCTGTGGTGCTACACATGTGCCTGAATTTCTCCATTCTTCTGCCTTACTATACTCCCACTCAAATAGCAACCCCTGTGAGTAACCTATAATCAACACACACTTAACAGATCTGAACCCCTATTAGTCAAGCTCACTTTGAGAACGTCCAACCTCACTCTGATACCATTTGTCAGGACCAAAGTTTCCCAAAGTTTTGACACAACTTGTCAGATTTAAGAGCACACATGATTACCAATGTATAAGCAACTTAAACATGCGGAAATACCAGAAGAACAAATAACTATCAATGAGAAATAACACAGAAACTGAGAGGCAACACATAATTGTATTCAACTCATTACAAAGGAAATTACAATAAAGAGATCACACTCTTCTCCATCTCTACAAGGCCTTCTACCTCAAGGGCTCCAAGTAATCTTCCCACCTAATTAATATTCTCTCATAGGTCTCAACTAACAACTTACACAAGCTGTTGTTCACCCCATTGTACCTCCAGTACAACTGAGTACAAATTGGTACTCCAAGTAGATCTAACCATGATCCTGCTCCTGATGTATTATTGTCACCTTAGATCTAGCTCCCCCACCGATCTCCTTCTGACCCTCGCATTCACACATCTCCCTGCAGACCAACCTGATCTTACTTATCACATGTAGATCTCCTCCATGACGCTGCAACTACCTACATATCAAACTTGATCTTACATACATGGGGAATCCTACTTGATTCCACCATGGGAAGAACTCTCCAAGCTCCACACTTGGGTTCTACAAGTTCTACACTTAACAATACAGCCCATGAGTCTATTATATAGATCTCATGCATACACTAAATTAGATGGTCGGCTCAAAGACTCGAACTGGTCTTCAACATGCAAACTCTGCGTTCTCTTAACTGACTGTTCGTCAATAGTAGTTCTGACCGCTACAGGTGACCGACGTTGGTCCCTACCTTCCTGGAGGTGACCGACGTCGACCGATTTCCTATCGATGCTGGTTTCCTCTGTGCTTCCCCTGACCGACATCGGTTCTGGCCTGCCGATGTTGGCGACTGTCAAGCTACAAAAAACCTCCTCCTTCTGTTTACAACAAGGTGAAGCTTTTAGCTCCACACCCTAACAATCTCCCACTTGGAGATAAAGAGCTACACCTATACCCATACCAATACTCTATCTAATCTGCATCCTGGCTTGTATTCCTCTTCAAGCTCCCACTCGAAGACAACCCACCACACTCCCTGTGGTGCTACACCTGTGCCTAAATTTCTCCATTCTTCTACCTTGCTATACTCCCACTCAAACAGCAACCCCTGTGAGTAACCTATAATCAACACACACTTAACAGATCTGAACCCCTGTTAGTCAAGCTCGCTCTGAGAATGTCCAACCTCGCTCTGATACCATTTGTTAGGACCAAAGTTTCCCAAAGTTCTGACACAACTTGTTAGATTTAAGAGCACACATGATTACCAATGTATAAGCAACTTAAACATGCAAAAATACCAGAAGAAAAAATAACTATCAATGAGAAACAACACATAAACTGAGAGGCAACACATAATTGTATTCAACTCATTACAAAGGAAATTACAATAAAGAGATCACACTCTTCTCCACCTCTACAAGGCCTTCTACCTCAAGGGCTCCAAGTAATCTTCCCACCTGAGTAATATTCTCTCATAGGTCTCAACTAACAACTTACACAAGCTGTTGTTCACCCCATTGTACCTCCAATACAATTGAGTACGAATTGGTACTCCAAGTAGATCTAACCATGATCCTGCTCCTGATGTATTGCTGTCACCTTGGATCTAGCTCCCCTACCGATCTCCTTCTAACCCTCACATTCACACATCTCCCTGCAGACCAACCTGATCTTACTTATCACATGTAGATCTCCTCCATGACCCTGCAACTACCTGCATATCAAACTTGATCTTACATACATGGGGAATCCTACTTGATTCCACCATGGGAAGAACTCTCCAAGCTCCACACTTGGGTTCTACAAGTTCTACACTTAACAATACATCCCATGAGTCTATTATATAGATTTCATGCATACACTAAATTAGACGGGCGGCTCAAAGACTCGAACTGGTCTTCAACATGCAAACTCCGCATTCTCTTAACTGACTGTTCGTCAACAGTAGTTTTGACCACTACAGGTGACCGACGTCAGTCCCTGCCTTCCTGGAGGTGACTGACGCTGGCTGATCTCCTGCCGATGTCAGTTTCCTCTGTGCTTCCCCTGACTGACATCGGTTGTGGGCTGCCGACGCTGGCGACTGTCAAGATACAAAAAACCTCCTCCTTCTGTTTGCAACAAGGTGAAGCTTTTAGCTCCACACCCTAACAATATCACAATCACATTAATGTATATCATGATTGAATTAATAGATAACATGATCACATTAATAGATAATGTGACCACATTAATAGATAATGTGATCACATTAATAGATAACATGATCGCATTATAATAAAAACAATAACATGATCGCATTATTATTATTTTTTACATTAAATAAGTGAACATGGAGATGAAGTGAATCTTGTTTAATAGATAACACAATCATGTTCATGTTATTTTTCACATAAAATCATGTGGAGATACACATGAAGCCAACTTTGCCCAGAAGCTTATTTTTACTGCTTTAAATGTTAAGTACATTTATATTTTAAATTTATTTTAGTAAATATAATAAATTAGGGTCACTCGGTATATAATAGAATTGGTCTCATAACTACATGCCTTATGATGTAGAAAATATTTTTAAAAAATCCAATATAGTCAGTACTTAGGCATTTTTTAGGGCCTAGGTATTAAACTAAAGATTTTAGTACATAACTTTTGTAATTGATATCCATTTTTGGTAAACATATAGTTATTTTTTAGGTTCTTCACCTTTTATATTGAATCTTAGCATTTTAAGAGCCTTATTTTTGTCAAAATTAAATTTTGAAAACTACTCACTTTGAACTTTATCCAAAGTTGTGTGATTGGTGTAGTGTAGGTCATATTGATGACCGACACACATCAAATGGCCACTTTATGTTAATTTCACTTGTTCATCATCCATCACTTATTTTTTATCACTCCATACTCATCCCTCATTACCTCTAAACACTCACTCATCATTCCTCATTTCCCTAATCACTCCCTCATTGACTCTCACTATCCCTAATCATCTATAATCACTCCTTTATTATCTATAATCAATCCTCCATTGACCCTCACTATCCCTCATCATCCTTAATCACTCCCTCCCCATCCTTCATCATCCCTAATCACTTTTTCCTTATCCCCATCATACCTAATCACTTCCTCCTCCCTAATCACTCCCTCCTCATATCTCCTTATCCCTCATCACTCCCTCATTGACCTTCTTTATCTCTCATCATCTTTAATCACTCGATCGTATCATCCCTAATCACTCCTTCATTTAATATCACCATCCCTCATCATCCCTAATCACTCCTTCATCCCTCATAATACCTAATCAATATTTCTTCATCTCTCATCATCACTAGTCACTCGCTCATTAACCCTCACCATCCCTCATCACTCCATAATTGACCCTCACCATCCCTAATCACTCCCTCATCATTTGAAATAATTATATAATATAAATATATATTTGGTTCCAATAAAATGTTTTTAAATCCATTATAATAGAAATTAACTCTTTTCTAAGACTTATTGTGTTGTCAATACCCATTTATGATAGACAATTTTATTACCAAATGAATTGGATGATATCCAAATTTATAGTTAAGTAACATAATTACTAACACAAAATAGAGTTTGGATTTTATTTCATCAAATTATATTTGTTGTGTAATTGATTATATGAAACTTTATCTAGTTCCACCTTTGGTAGCTTGGTTCAAAATATAAAAATCAAACACAAATCTCTTGTATAATTTTATAATTCTAAGAATATTTGAATCAGATGCAAAGTTATTTAGTGTTTCCCATCCCTGTATGACTTGAATCTTGGTTAATTTTACACATTCACTCCTTGTGTGTGTAATGTATCCTAAATATTTTATCTCTTGCATGAAAAATGAATATTTACTCGTGTTATCTTAAACATATGTTTCTCCA
Organism: Torreya grandis; assembly: GCA_037957365.1. Lineage (NCBI taxonomy): Eukaryota > Viridiplantae > Streptophyta > Pinopsida > Cupressales > Taxaceae > Torreya > Torreya grandis. The sequence continues at coordinate 614,224 of JARHVA010002967.1, read as the reverse complement.
AAATGTGAAACACTAGTTCAACATGGTGTAGATGTTCATCCCATATTTTCTAAAGAATAAGATGTCATCAAGGTAGATTTAAAAAATGACATAGGTAAAGGGCCTGATGATGTCATTCAACATCTTAGTGAATGAATTCTCTACATGAGTTAACCTAAAAGGCATAAGCAAGTATTTAATCAATCATTCCTTTATTTTTAGGACTATATTCCAAATTTCTAGAGATTCAACATGAATATGATGATACCCAAACTTAAGATTAATTTTTTAAAAGACTTCTACACCATGGATATGGTAGAAAAATGCCTTAATATATAGATGAGGATAATAGTTCTTCACTTTAATCTTGTTAAGTTTTTTAAATCAATTCATAACTTTAGCACAAACACAATTAGGATTTTGAAAGACAATGATTTGGGTATGATGTGTCCATTATCCATGATTTCATGGATCTACCACTTGATCTATTCATTCTCTAGAAATGATATGTTGTATAAAGAGGTTTGAGGTAGAGGTAGTTAAGGGATCAAATCAATAGTATTATTTAGTGTACAGTATGTAAGAGCTTATTTAGGTGACTAAAAGATATCCTTGTATTCATCTAGTTTATGATTCAATTATTTTGTCTTTGTTATTGTTTGATAAACCACACTATGATATGGTGACATATGGATGTTATTACATTTACTTATCACCATCAAGATTATACTCCTTACTAGAACTGAAAAGATTCTTGCACTTCTTGGCACTAATGACTGAAAGCTTATGAACTAATTATGATATATGGTATTTCATATCATGATAATCTATCACAACATTTCAAGGATTTACTTCATAGAATACATCCCAATGGTAAATATATGGTTCACCACATGTAAAAAATCACACACCTCTAATGGTGAGATGTCACAAAGGTTTACATCTTTAAAAAAATTGATTTGTACACCAAGTGACACTACTAGGTGATCCATTTCTCAAGGCCTACACTAGACCATACACTTATGTATGGTTATGGATGATGTATAAATTTCAAGTTTAATTTTTAAAAATATGATTTAGGATAAATTAAATTCTTCTGACTTCCATTGAAAATGATGAAGTGTATTGGCTCACCATTGATCTACATTTATTAATGAAATAATTTTTTTAATTCATATAATTTCTTGTTGGGGTAAGTAGAGATATTTTTAGTATCGACTATATCATTGGGTTCATAATATATTATCTAGTTACTTTTTTATAGTGCTAGATAACTTGTACCCACTTCTTGAGATGTGAAAGTAGAGAGTTTATAGTGTGACACTCTTCATTGGATTGAATATTGAAGTTATGGATTAAGCACCACTTTCCAATCTTGGACTACTTTTTTTAATCATTTGAAAATTATTTTCCACTCTCTGGGATGATGAATCAATCAATAGAAATACAAATAGAAGGCCTTCAATGTAATTATTTGGATCATAAAATTTCTTCATATGGAAAGCAATTGATTGGTTTCGATAAATCACATAGCTTGGTGATCCTCATGTATTTACTACCCATTTTTGGTGCTATGGTGGTTTTACTTGCTTCTCTTTTTTGAGAAAATTTTCAATTATGAATTACATCATTTATAATAGGCCCATATTTTTCATAGGTGTTAAATATTTATGTTTTAAATTTTCCTCCACATAATTTTTATCACTATGTCTTATATTTTATGCTAGCACTCAACCCTCCACTTGTAAATCCTAGCATTGTTAAACCCCAAAAAAATATCACCATCAAGGTATTGGATGGAGTGATTAAGTATGAGGAGGAATGAGGAGGAATTGAGTAGAGATGATGAGGGAGTCAACAGGGATGGTGAGGGTCAATGAGGGAGTGACTAGGGAGTGAGGAAGTGATTAGGGATGATGAAGGATGGTGAGGGTTAATGAGGGAGTGATTAGAGGAAATGAGGGATGAGGAATGAGTGATTAGAGATGATAATTTATGATGAAGCATTGATTATATTTGATGAGGGATGGTGAGAGTTAATGAGGGAGTGATTATAAATGATGAGGAATGGTGAGGGTCAATAAGGGAGTGATAAAGGATGATGATGGACTAGGAGGGAGTGATTAGGGATAATGAAGTGGTGATTAGGGATGATGAGAGAGTGATTAAGGATGATGAAGGATGGTGAGACCCAATGAGGAAGTAATTAGGGATGACAAGGGATTGATTAAAGATGATGAGGGATGGTGAGGGTCGATGAGGGAATGATGAGGAATGATGACGGATCAGGAATGAGTGATTATGGATGATGAAAGATAGTGAGGGTCAATGAGGGAGTAATTAGAGATGTTGAGGGAGTGATTAAAGATGACTAAAGATAGTGTGGGTCAATGTGGGAGTGATTAGGAACAATTAGGAATGATGAGAGAGTGATTAGAGGTGATGAGGCATGAGTAGAAAATGATTAGGGATGAGGGAGGGATGATGAATAAGTGAAATTAATACAAAGTGGTCATTTGATGTGTGTATGTCATCAATATGACCTATGCTACCCCAATCACACCGCTTTGTAACAATTTAAAAGTGAGTGGTTTGTAAATTTCAATTTTGACAAATTTAGAACACCTAGAAATGCCAAGAATCAATCTAAAAGGCATAAAATCCTTTAAAAATGACTATATGTTTACAAAAAATGGATATTAATTACAAAATTTATGTCCTAAAACCCCTAGGTTTAATACTTAGACACTGAAAATGCCTAAGTACTAACCAGATTGGATTTTGAAAAACTATTTTTCACATTGTAAGGTGTGTAACTATGAGACCAAATCTATCAGATGCAGAGTGACCCTAATCTATTATATTTACTAAAAAAAATTATATCACTTTTAGATTAGTAAAAATAAACTTTTGGCCAAAGTTCACTTCATGTGCATTTCCACATGCTTTTATATGCAAAATAATAAGAATGCAATTGCATTATTAATAGTGTGATCATGTTATTAATAACATGATCACATTATCTATTAACCAAGATTCTCTCCATCTTCATGTTCACTACTTTAATGTTTAAAACAATAGTAACATGATCGCGTTATTATTTTTACATTAACATGATCTCATTATCTATTAACATGATCACATTATACATTAACATAATCATGTTATAGCTTGGTAATTACTAATCCATAATTTAAATAATGTGATTGCATTATGTAAAATGTTCATATAATTGTTTCCCAACTCCGTGCACTTACCCAAAAGTTATATCATCACAAACTACGCCTAATTCTACACACATTAAAAATTTAAAAAAAACATTTTTTTTAGGTAGTTAAAAGGGGTTGCACTATTGGTTATCCATTTTTTTATCTATTTTCAGGATCTATTTTCTTACAAAATTCATAAAAAATATATATTCATTAAAAAAAAACATAGGTCACAAACTAGAATATCTTATCTAAATTTTCACCAAAGGGTTTCAAACAATATTAAACATTGCTCAAAAAATGGTGGGTTGCACTGCCATCTATCTAATCTATTTTCTTAAAAAAATAAGAGTTCTTATTCGAATTTTATATGTTTGACTTACTTACACTTAACTATTTTTAAAAAACAATTAGTGTTTTGGAAACTAGACTCGAAATGCTACTTTTTATTTTCTTACATTATCTTCAAATTTGGAGTGTAGATATATCAAAATATCTATAGAAGTTCAAATTTTTTAAATTTTATAAAAATCATGTCCATGGATAGGCCCTTTTTTGTCCCCCAACATTGTGAACTTACCCACAACCCCTCCCCCAAGGGTTTCACACAATATTAAATGTTGCCTAAAAAATGGTGGACTGCACGACCATCTATCTACTCTATTTTCTTAAAAAATAAGAGTTCCTATTCAAATTTTAGATGTTTGACCTAGTTATACTTAATCATTTTTTTTTAAATAATGTTTTGAAAACTAGACTCAAAATGCTACATTTTATGTTCTTATATCATCTTCAAATTTAGAGTGTAGATATCTCAAATTATCTACAGAAGTTCATATTTTTAAAATTTCAAGAAAATCATGTCCACAACTAGGCCCCTTTTTATCCCCCAACATTATGTACTTACCCAAAACCCACCTCCCTTACGCCCCCTACCCACACCTCCCCCAGCCACCCTCACACCCCCCCCCCCCACATACATACATAGAGAGATGTGTGTGCGTGTGTGTGTGTAACTACACAATGTTGGGGGACAAAAAAGGCCCTAGCTATGGACATGATTATGCACCTACAATGTACACCAAATTAGTATTTATTGTAACTATTAGATTTATATACACTATACCCATCCCCCCTAAAGGGTTTCAAACAATCTTAAATGTTGCTCCAAAAAAAGTAGGCTGCACGACCGTCTATCTACTCTATTTTAAAAAAAAATAAGAGTTCATATTCAAATTTTAGATGTTTCACCTAGTTATACTTAATATTTTTTAAAAATAATTAATGTTTTGGAAACTAGACTCAAACAAAAATATTTATATGGAAAATGCTACATTTTATGTTTTTACACCATCTTCAAATTTGGAGTGTAGATATCTCAAATTATCTACATAAGTTCAATTTTTTGAAATTTTGGGAGAATCATGTCCATGACTAGGCCCCATTTTGTCCCCCAACATTATGTACTTACCCACAACCCACCTCCCCCTCTCCCCCTACCCTTCTAACACACACACACAAAGATGTGTGTGTGTGTGTGTGTGTGTGTGTGTGTGTGTGTGTGTGTGTGTGTGTACATGCGTGCGTATGTGTGTGTAAGTGCACAAAGTTGGTGGACAAAAAGGGGCCTAGCTGTGGACATGATTATGCACTTACAATGTACACTAAATTAGGATTTATTGTAGCTATTAGATTTATATACACTATGCCCATTACAAAGGGTTCTACATTTTATAGGGTGGTGAAATCTTTGAATGGGTGTTTTCTATTGTCAAGGTTGGATAAAGAAGTCGTTAGAGTTGATTTGATTGTGGCATGGGTCTACATTTGATGTGTAGCTTGAATTAGCGTTGCAATATTGCTAACATTGAGAGAAGGTTTTGAGAACATGAAGTTTATCTTGTAGCTTTCATTCATCTATGTTACAAATATATTGATACCTAGATCAATTACATCAAGCTAAAAACATAAAATAATGCCATACTCGAACCCTTAAAATAAAACACAGTCATAGTTAGAGCTTGTCATGATAAGAATCTTATTTATTCCTACAGAAAAACCATAAAATTTAACAGAGCACTCATTAAAAAAAAGATGTTTTGAAAAGATTAAAATGAATATCATACTATTGTTTCTTAACTCTTTGTGCATAAAATGTGAGATAAGGTTAGCGGTGATAGGTTTTGAATGAGGTAAAACTATTGATTCTTTCACTTTACGAAGCCTCTTACCAAAATAGAAACAAAAATTACATCCATTTTAGTGTAACTTTTATTATTCAATTTGATAGTTGCAGCATCTACAAGGGAAGCTAGAACAATAGGAGTGATGTCAAATTTGATAATCCCAAATGATGGAATTGTCTACACAAGACGATGGAACCCATCCATCCTAGTAGTTCTTTTATTACAACTTTTTATCATTTTTATCCTTATTGGACAATGAGAACTCCCTTATATGACATAAGTGAAAAATTGGCTAAATTTGATAGTGGAATGCTTGTATTTACATAGCCATTCTTATAGACTATGCTTTCCATTCCTTTGAAGAATGCGATTTCAAGGATAGTGAAGGAGTATGTGGAATATTTTGTGGATATCAGTTTGATAAAATTGCTCTATAATTTGATTACACATCATGACGTCAACCTTATAGCGGCTCGCCTTCGAGGGTTGGAGAGGATGTTAATGCTCACAATTGGCAACAATAAATACATACATATTTAAGCAGATACAAATATAGTGCTCAATATTTCCAAGTTGAATATTTTTGGAGGTAATAATGACCCCATTTTTACCCTAGGAAAGAAGATTATACACTGTATTTGCATTGCACTTGATGAGGGTAACTATTGTTTTCCATTTCCTAGGAAGAAGCCTTGCACTAATTTGTTAAGATAAATAGGATATCTTTTGACCTGTTAATAGTGCACTTTTTTATGATGTTCAGTGGCTTTGATGTGTAATGAATAAAAGAAACCATTTAACAATCAAGCTTTTAATTCATTGTCAATGTTTTCTAGTAAATTCATACTTATTTGGTTGTGTTATAATCTCCATTCAAAAGTTTTAAATAGGAAAATTTGTCAATTAATAGAACCTTGCAGTTCACCCTTTTGAGCCTCTTATTCTTATATTGTCTTTCCACAAATATCTATCAAATAACATTATCTCAAAATAAAATAAAAACTAACTACATAATAATATTTATAATTATAATCAAAATCTTAACCATAATAAAATTTAAATATTCTTTGTAAAAATAACTACTAAAACTACATCATGACTTTGTCTATTTATTGCAAAGCACTATGTAAAAAAAATACCCTAATAAACTTTAAAAGAAGAACAATACTTGAATTATAACAATAATCTAGGTTAGATCATGGACCAAGGTACAGTGGTAGGGTTAGGGGCCTACCACCTAACTGCCCCGGGTTCGAGCCCTGCACCCTGTCAATCACCTCCCATCAAAAATCGCACAACAACAACAACAATAATAATGGTCAACATTTCAGGGGTTGAGATGGCCCATCTACACACAAAGATGGCATCATTATCTATGATAGTGATACGGATGTGCATATGCATTTTTTACACATGCGATGAACTAACAAAAGACTCCGGTGGTGGGGGCACGGCAATGTCGACGGTTCCTTCCAGCATTTGAACGACCTTTTTGATAGATGGTCTTAAAGACGGGTCTTCTTGAATGCACCACAAACCCACCAAAACCATCCTTTCCAGCAATCTTGACTCAATTGTGTTACCTTCTGCTTGCTGCTGTTCCACCAGTTCATCAAGCGCACCATGCTTCAAGCAGTGGTAAACCCAGTCGGACAGGAGGATTTCATTTTCTGGGGCATCTAACTGCATTGTTTTCCTGCAACATATAATTTCCAGTAGCATCACTCCAAAGCTATAAATATCCACTTTCACAGTAATTGGCATATTTTTAAACCACTCAGGTGCTATATAACCCCTAGTGCCACGAGTCCCTGTAATTGTTCGAGACTGCTCTGCCCTCAACAATTTTGCTAAACCAAAGTCAGACATTTTAGGATTGTAAGTATGGTCAAGGAGAATGTTCTGGGGCTTTATGTCACAATGCAGGATCTGAGTACTGCATTCTTCATGCAAATACAGGATCCCTCTTGCCGTCCCTATTGCAATTTGAACGCCCACGCTCCAATCAAGAAAGCCGCTATCTACGAATAAAGCTGCGTCGAGAGATCCATTACTCATGTACTCGTACACAAGCAACCTGTGGGAACCCTCGTTGCAGAAACCGTACAACTGAACAAGATTTTTATGGTGGCTTTTACCAATAACGCTCATTTCTGTTCTGAACTGCCTTTCCCCTGGACGTTCTTCCTCTTCCTGGACCAATTTATCAAGACTTTTCACAGCAATTGCTCTTCCGTCTGGTAAGTTGCCTTTGTAAACTTTACCGAAGCCACCCCTTCCTAACTGTTGCCTGAAACCTCCTGTAGCAACCTCCATCTCTCTATAGGAATACGCACTTAACCCCTCTGCAACGTTACGCGGCTCTCCAATATTTCTGGCCTTCTGACCATAGCCAAAGAAGCAAATCATAAGCAAGCCTGCTGCAAAAAGAATTGACGAGGCAGCTAGGAGGCTTATACCAATTAATACAAGCACCTTTCCCTTTCCCTTTCCCTTTCCCTTCCTCTCTCTTCTGTGGATTACTTTGACATAAACTTTACTAGCAATATCTGTGGCTTGACGGCCGTCGAGCAAAGGCATTTGTTGCTTCGTGCAAATTGTGTTCTTGAATGTGACAACGATGCACATGCAATCGTCCATGCAGGCCTGCAGGCATCCACTTTCACTAAGACCAGTTGTCGAATTGTCTCCGCTACTCATCAAAAAATCTGTGTTTTGAAGCGGCTCATCCATTGAGTTATTTGCACGCAGCTCTGCCCCTGGGATAACTTTGGTACGCATCCCTTCAAGTGGTCTTTACTGTCAAAGAAGTGGAATTGAGGAGGACAAAAGCAGTCGGACCTGTTATCACCAATTACTCGACATATGCTGTTGTTTCCACACTGACCCTTGACGTCTTTACATGGATCGTTCCCAGATCGCCACACAAATGACCAGGCAGTAGTCTGACTGTTGCCACTCGTGTTCCAAACATACATCCGCAGGATTCCGTCTGTATCAAGGGTCACTCTGTGAAGAAACTGCCCTTGTCCGGCGTTGCCTTGAGTGCGGGTTATAACTGTCATGTTGGTGCTATTTACCAATTACAGCACTCCATTCGGATCAAAATTCAAGCTAGTCGGATTAGCAGGATTAGCAGGTTTATAGGTAGCAGTATTCCAGTAAGCGCCATTCTTGCTTGCCATGATCGGATCCACATTGTAAAGCACCAAATTGCCGTCCACTTGCATAGAAAGCTGAAATCGGCCTATTGCGTAGTTTATAGTTGAAGACTTTAAGAGTACATGGTAGATTTCCATTGGAGCGTCTGACCGGGCAAAAGGGTATCCGTGGGATGGTCGAAGCTCTGCCAGATGGGTCCCAAAGAGGCATCTAACAAGACAAAATTCCCAGTGTCCAGCATTGCAGCTGCAGCTACCTTTTCAGAGGGGTTAGCGGACCACTGTAGATTTCTTTGGGCATCGTAAAGCATAAGCCCGCTGTCACTGAGCTGCAGAGCAAAGCCCTTTTCAACGGGAAAGTTCCTTGAGTCGCTGGGCATAGCCATCCAAGCCAAAGTTTTAGGAGGTATATTCTCAAACCACAGGCCTATTACGTATACAGTTGAATTAATAGGATAAAATCCAAAGGCAAAGTTTCCATTAGGTGAAACCCATTTGGGACTTTCGGAAGGGGTAAGGGTGGAACCGAGGGTGATATTAAGCTTCTGAGCTGACACGCAGATGGCCATAAACATCTGAATGAAAATGAGAAGAGTAGCAGCCATTGATGGAAGGGAGGCAATGACGATGATGAAAGATGCAGTATTTACGGATCACTCAACACGCAAAATTTATTTTTAGAGTAACTAGTCAATGCTACGGATAACAATTTATGTGGACGCAAACCATTGCTAGGGTCAAATATCTTTTGGGGTCGTCGAAGTTAGATGGTAGTCACCTCAAAGCCATATTGAAGATAGTCATCGTGTAGGTCCCTCTAGAAACTCCGCGAATTAAACCAAGTCTTGCATTGCCAACTCATGGCGGGCAATTTCAATTTATTTGACATTGACGGTTAACTTTGAGAAAAGGTTGAGATTTGATGGACATCCTTTCTTTTTTTTAGTTAATAGACTAATAATTGTATTAAAGAGGTACAATAAAAATGCCGATAGAAGTAAAGAAAGTGAAAATTAGAATAGTGTGTAATGTTTATAAAGAAAATAAGAAAAATAAATAGAGGAGTATAATAGTAATAAAAAAGTGAAGTAATTAAGAAAAAAAATATTGTGATATGAAATGTTATTTTTGTTTTTTTGTTTTTTGATTCAAACATACATATTGTATTGTATTGTATTTTTGTATATTTTTGAAAAGAAAGTGGTGGAGATATGCGAAGTTCTTATAAGTAAGAGAGACTTGAAATTGTAGTAAAAATGAATCTTTTATACTGAGTGTTTTTAATGTGACTTATATGTTGTTAGAGCACAAGCCATTTTTAATGTAAGTTATTTCCAATTGCCACAACTAATAGGTGGGATCCAGATATTCCACAATTGTTCACATTCCATGTTGGACACACATATTTTATATATTTGATGGCCACAAACATTAACAATACTAGTAAAAACTATGTTAGTGCTCACATTATTAAATACGACATATTAATATGTGTATTAATAAGTGTGAAGAGTGTTACATGAATAACAATCACACTAATATGTGTATTAATACGACATATTAATTTGTCCTCTTACCTAATTCTCTCTTCTTTAAATGTAAAGAGTGTTATTCTCTCTTCTTTAAATGTAAAGAGTGTTATGTGTATTAGTAAGTGTGAAGAGTGTTACATGTGTATTGGATCAACATGACTTCAGATCAGAGAGTTTGCCTTGATCTCTGCATGACTAGCTCCTTCAAACGGTGTAGATCTGTCAATCCCGAGCCACAACTCAGTCTTCGCTGCAGTCTGTCTTGCTGTCAAAGCTCGAAATAGCCTTCCCACAACTTTTACATAGAGACCACCGTTTCAATGTCCATAATTTTTAGACTTTACTCTTAATAGATTATGTTTGGTTTTTCATGTATTTTGTTGGCTTGTGTTTTTTTAAATTTGTGGCTTTATGATTTATTTGAGTGGTTTTAAGTATTTTTTTTAGTTTTTTATTTGTTAAGTTTTAAAGCCCGTATTATTTGGTTCAATTCGTAGTTTTCGGTAAGTAGTTTTAGGTTATTTTAGGGTTTTGTTTACTTAGGTTTAATATAGTTTATGTTTTATAGTTTTTATTAGTCCTCGTTCGACCAGATATATGTTGGAATAATTTTTATTTATTAATTTGTATTGGAAAGTGTGTATTATAAAAAAAATCATAAGTTTTTAAAGTTTGAATTTTTTTTATAAAAAAAAATTGGAAAGTTTTATTTTTATGCATTTTTATTGGTTTATGGGAAATGACATGACAATTTTTTAAAGAAATTCAATGAATTTATATTAATAAAATGGAGAAAAACAATTGTCACATCCATCAAAAAAAAATTCCCTCTTACTAATCTCCGAGGGTGACTTATGGATTCGATTTTCTTTATCTTACGATCAATTATTATTAAATTATCCAATCAAAAATAAATCTTATTTTAATTCATTCAAAATTCTAATGTCCAATTTAAAGAATTTGCAATTTATTTAACAAAATATACAAATAAAACAATTTTGTCAACATTTGCTTGGTTAAAAAATTGACATGTTATTGCTCCCTTCAAGTAAGTGGAGGTAAGGAGGAAAAAATATTAATATTTTTATTAATTATTTGGTATAGTACAGTACAATCCAAGCACAACTTTTGTTGCTTGCGTCAATGCATATGGCAAAAAATATCAATGCGATGTTATCCTCTTGTACAGGGGATAGCAGTGGTAGTGGCGCACTCTACATGAGAAAAGGTTGCTGAGAGGTTTCTAGAAATGAATATCGACTGGTAGATTTAATAAAACCATTTTATTGTGACTTGAAATTTCTGTGAATATCCTTCTATAGATCGAATAAATCCTTTTGGTTGCTAGTAGTAGTTTTGTATATCTTCGTGCACAACGGTCCTTACTGTGTTTCTCTTAAATCATTCGCCACAAACAATTCTTTCTTTTTTAAGGAAGCCATGTTGTATCAATATTAGCATTGTTATTATGTCCCTTAATGAACTTTGAGTCATCACTACACCTTCTTGCAATTATTATCTCTCTTTCCATTTGTGCATGTTGTTCACTCATCGTAAATTTACTTGGTGAAGGGTAGATGTTTAGAAATTAAGCTCATCTTTATGATGTTCTATGAAAATCCCTCCCGGTTGACCCTGACAATAGACGTATTATTTACTTTGCAATAGTCCAAGGTTCTAAATGCATAGAACCGCTCGGGTATATAATGATGGGACTCGAAACCACAACCTGGGTGAGGCAAATTGGTGGGATGCAGAGCATGTTGAAAAGAAAGGGAGAATTTTCTTCAAATTCTCAAGCCTCAAGTCACTCTTTGGTTTTATAAGGAAGGAAAACAAAAATAAGGCCAACAAGGTTAACCATCGAAGTAGGAGGATCAATTCGGGGATGTGCTCCAAGGTAAGAATACAGGATTCTATGAAACCGTTTAATATTTGATAGAATTTTTAGAGTCAAGGTTGGGGGTTTTTTTTGTTTTAATTTTTGTGGTCATTCCATTTTTTTTTGGTGGAGAATAATAAGGAAGGAAATCTTGAATCTCATATGTCTTTGTTGTAATTGTGAAGGCACAATTTACTTCTTCTTCATCTTCTACAAGGCAAAGCATTTCTTTATGAGGATCAGTGTTGAAAAGATCGATGTCTAGGTTTGATAAAAGCTAGCCAGCTTTAATCATTCCCACATCTATGAATAAGATACGAAAAAGGTACTATTATATCATTCCTAGGTGAATTATATGAGCAGATCATGGTCTATGTCCAGAACCATCAATTCAGAGTTCAAGTGTGCGAATCCTGAACAAGCAAACATAGGATAAAAGAAAGCATTTCAAGTGAACAAAAATAATAATAACTATGGTGCTCGTCACACTCATAATCAATTTTGCACAAGTTGGATGAAGCCCAGGGAATTCATGAACGATGATTAGGTTTAGGAATATTACAGAGGGGAAATGTTATGCCCCCCAAGCTTATTTAGGATTCTTTTTGTTTAGGATTTGTGTATATGAGATATTAAAAATAAATTTCCCGTACGACTCACGTAGATTTTGTAAAACTCATGACCCCTTTGAATTTTATTAGCACATTAAACATATCTCCAAACTAAATGCAATGCTTATTTACTATCTACCAAGGGTTGATCATAAACAATACTAGAATGATAATTTCAAGATGGTAGGCATGATGAATATGTTGGCCTAATGACTAATTATAGCTTACCAATAAATCAAGAAATATGGGGGATAATGTCCAAATATTGAAGAATATTGCTTTGAATAAAATAATAGTGATCCATGTGTACAAATGTTGAATTTTGTTTAGCCAATCATGAATTCATGTAGTAGCCATGTGCGACACTGTTGTTCAGAAATCATTTACTCGTCATAGAACTACTCTTTATAATTTAAACTGATTCGTAACAGCTACAACATGGCATAACCATTTGCCCATTAAATCGGGAGGAGGTATTACCAATCTTTCCAGATAAAGAGCAACTGTCAAAGGAGAATTTGAAACTACCTTAATACAATTTTAATGTTAATTGTTTTAATTATAATGTGAGAGTTTATGTTGTTTTATCTCAATGTAATTTTTTTTTTCTTTATTATAAAATTTTCCCACTTCTTAGGAGTTTTGAAAGAGATATAAATTGGGATTTTTTTTATAAAGGATAAATTATGTTAAATTTATTGTTTTAAGTGTAATCTATGTGTGTTTTTTTATTTTAGTGTAATTTATGTATAAAAGTAGCACATGACGAAGAAGATGAATAGCTAATCATTATCTATTACACAAGTAATCTCCAAAAATTCTCATTCTTACTGGTTTAGGTTATTTAAATATATGTACTATACCTATTTATGATAAATTAAAAAAAGTGTTCTATTATATCAAAATTTCATACATTTACACTAATTTTTGCATTGTCACCTACCAAAAAGATATTTTATAATCTAAAATTAGTTTACAATAATTTGTAATAGTTGTGTTAGTTATATAACATGGCTTTCTTTATAAGTTTAACATCTTCTATAGTTATATTTCATACTATTCCCTGTTATAAATACTTTTTTATAATAGATGCTTATTCAACACTACCCATCAAATACTATCATAATTCGTAGCAATGTACAATTTAATAAGTCTTTATACTAATTATCTACCCCTGCAGGGACTTGGCACATGGCACCCTTGTTTCTAATGTTATATTGTGTTTCCTTTATTTGTTTAAATTTAAATATGTAGCATTGCTTTTCTCTACATAAACATATTTTTTAGGAGACATGTTTTTATTTATCTACTTATTATGTGTTTACTTGTCTTTTTATAATTGAAAAAATATGTGGAAACATCAATATATAATCTTATACATGTTAGAATGAAATGTGCTTCATTTGAACTTACATTTTTTTCCAAAAATATTTATATGGATTTATATAATTTCTTGTAGAAGCTTACCATCTTATTAGTGTAACATAAATTTTCATGTTTAAGTTCCATGATTTTTTAATAATAATATACTTTTCTTTTGTTCACATTATTCAATACTTATTATATGCTTTTGTTCTTGATCTGCATGATTATTATGGTCATTCTTAAAATAAAGAAAAAATTAGTTATATATTTGTTGCATCTAATAGCAAGTACTAAAATCGCTTCAAGACAGTTGTTTATTGAATTTTTATTTTTTATTAATAATTTTTAATACATAGTTATTAAATTTTTAAATATTTAGGTTTTGTTTATTAAAATTTATTTTTGATATTATTTTTAAAAATTTTATTTTTATATAATTCATGATTTAAAATGGTTTTATATTTAAATTATAGTTCTTTTAATTTTTTATTAATATATATATTTTTTTAAACCTTATTTTTAAGTCATGTTTTTAATATTTCTATAATATTGTTAGTTAATATTTAGTATTTATTTCTTATAAAGTTATTTTTTTAAGTTTTGAGTCTTTTTTTATTAGTTTATTAGTGTATATTATTTCTTATCATTTGTGTCTTAGGTCGTCTTCTTGAGTCAATCATATTAAATAATAAAATATCTAATTTCTATTATCAAAAATTACAAATAATATTTTAAAATGTAAATTTGTCAATATAATAAATCTCCTCTTCAATGTAATAAATCTCCCCTTCAATATAATAAATGTATCTAGATACATGCTATGGTGAACCCAATGTCTAACTTGTGGTGGGGGGAAGGGGGGAGACGCGAGTGTGGGTGTGCAAAGAAATATAGAGATGGTTAGCACATGTAATTCCTTTTCCATATTACACTAAAGAGGGAATGTTAGGAAAAACTATGTTAGTGCTCACATTAGTAGATGAGAAATATTAATATGTGTTATAGTAAGTGTGGAAATTGTTATATGAGTAACAATCATAATAAGATACGATAATAGGTGAGTTATTATAAGATTAGTTATTAGTTATTAGAAAAACTAATCTATATTTAAGGTGAGTGGTTATATGATATATCATATATATTTTTAAATCATATTGAATAAAATTATATATTGTTGATCGACCAATAATTCATGGTCTTCACATTTGAGCTTTGGCTCTTACTAAATATGGATAATTTTCTATAAGAAAATCAAGTGGATATGTACCAATTTTATAAATAATAGTATGAATTTTTCCAAGAGTACAATTGACCAAGCCAAACTCCACCCATAAATTAGTAGTAAGCATAACTTGTTGGTCCTTAGACAAAATAATTGTGGACTGGACAATAGATCATCATCAAGATATAATTAATATTTTTCTCTGGTATGCCCTATAGGAAAACTATTTGTTACATATAAATATGTTGGTAAATGAACTGAATCTTTTTATTTTGGAGGCAATGATGCATATATTTGAGACATATTCAATTTTTGGTTCATTATTTCAAATATTTAATAAGATATTTTGAAAAGCCACTTGGCATGGAGGTAGATGCATGATAATGGGGGATAAAAGGTGGGGGCTTAAAGTGACACTATTTTCCTAAAAATAACAATAGTTGAAATTGTAGAGAATTTTAGAGACACTTCAAAAAATAATTTGATAATAGCGTTAAAATATGAATTATGGCATTCTGAATGTAGTTTATAAATATATGATTTTTTCAATACCTAGATAATACAAATGTTTGAAATTGATGTAATTCTAATAGTGGTATGGTATGATTTTATGGAAACATAAGGAGATTGCATGCATATAAAAACCCCTTTTTTTGAGTAAACAAATGAAATTTTGTATTAAATTTCATATATCAATAAAAGAAATGTTGAATATTGTTGAGAATATTTTTTACTAATTTTTAATATATACATACATACATACATACATACATACATATATATAGAATTTTACAAGTCAAGATAATTAGAAAATTGAAACTGCAAGTGTACGAACACAATTTTTTGACTAATTTTTTTTTTAAATAATGAAATATACCTGATCAAATATGTTGGCAAAGATAAAAAAATACATAAACTTTGTAAAACTCATTTGTGCTGCTCCATGGTAGGTTTTAAGCTGGGTTCAAACCCCAAAACCTGAATCAATTTTGGAGGGAAAGTAGAAAATTCAAAACAAAGACTTCTTTAAAGGGCATATTCCCTTTAGCAAAGGGCACACACCCTTTGAAATGTATTTTTTGGAGGGAATGTAAGTATTTAAACAAATTGTGAATCAAAAGGCATATACCCTTTGCTAAAGGGCTAAATCCTTTGCTAAAGGGTTCACACCTTCTCTAGTATAGAGGGCATACACCCTCTAATAAAGGCAAACTATATCACACATAAACAACATAGAAAACCATTGCTTGTGTACCATGTGATATAGTTTGTTTGTGTTGTATATATTTAGTAAAATAAATGTAAATTTAATTTATATTATAATTAATATAAATTAAATGTAAATTTATTTTATTTTATAATCAATATAAACTAAATGTAAATTTATTTTGCTAAATATAACAAATTTGGGATAGTTTGCATCTTCTAAAATCGATTCTAGAGATATAGAAGTTACCATTTAAAAGATAGTTTTTCAAAATCTATTCTGGTCAATACTTAGTTTTTAGAATTTTAGGATTGAAAATTGATGAAAATATGGAGTTATTAAGATCCAAAATCAGTTATGGATGTAATTATTTGTGATAGAGATAAGGATCCATATATATAGATAGGGGCTCATGTATGGATTGGTCAAGATAGAGACAAGGCCTATACTAATATGGACGCAAGATCTATATAATATGATGGGTTGAAGCATGCATATATGAATCAACCTATCTCAATTAATATGTCCAACCCTCAGTGAAAATAAAATAACTTTTCATTCAATTATTTATTTTCACTTTTGACTATATCTAGATTTTGGGGCATCTTTCATCTATTAAAGCAAAGACAAAAGAAGAGGTGGGTTGTGCCCTAAACCTCCTAGTTACTTTTTAAACCCAACATTAGTGTATAAATAGATATTTGATTTCACTAATAAGGATATGGGAGATATATAGATAGATAGATGTGTATCACTTTGATAACCTCATCCATTGATATAAAGATAGAGTGAGTACTGCTTTACAATTTTTGTTCCATAAATGTTCATTTCATTGGAGAATAGAAACAACCTAAATCATGAGATAATTTAAATCTAATTTTCATTCCCTCATCAGTGAACATAAACATGCATAAGTTCTATTATAGATAGGTAAGGTTTGACATACATTATAGACCTATGTTCATGAACTCGATGGACCCACATAATATTAATGTTGTTTCTTAAATACCACATTGATTGGTACATCATATGTTACTATTCCCATTTTATCTATGTTCCCATTCACTCACTAACCCATTGTGTTGAAACACTTCCTCAACCTCATTTCTTGGATACTTTATCTCTCCCTATGTAGGTAGGTCAATCAATGCCCATCTAGTAAAGCACATGACCTCTAGTCCATAAATGACCTCTCTTGACTACTTATATCTACAAATTGAACCATAAATTTAGTTTTGGAAATCTCAAGTCAATTGAGAAATGACATTGTTAATGGACCAATAATTTAACCATTTGAAATCAACCTTCCTTTCCTAGATATATAATATAAGGCTACCCTACCTAGACTGCTATTCCCATATCATATTTATGGTCTTTGTTATAATATTAAAAGAATTCTAGGTGGTGATATTCCCATATCATAATAATGCTATTCTAGGTGGTGTCATTCTCATCTCATAATCATGCTATTCATGGTGGGTTATAAGCAAAAGGATTGAAGGTAGATTCAAGCCAAATTCCTAAATAATTTGTGCCTTTTAGATCAATGGGTCTATTGATACACATAAATTATTGGCTTATGTCATGTGGCTTTTATCATACCTATAGTCATGATACAGTCACTCATATATGACATCTACTGTATACCTATTACTACATGTAGGTATGCAGCCACTCATACAAGACATCTACCTATAGTCATGATATAATCACTCTTATCAAACATTAATGGAGCTAATCACCCTAGTACACTCCATTTAGAATGGAAGGAATTGATACACTATTCAATATTCATCCTAAAAAGATATCATTCACTCTAAAATAAATGTTAGATAGTTGGATCAATCCATGCATGCTTCAATTTAAATCTCATGCATGCATGACATGACTACTTTATTATAGACTCACATAGAATAGAGTCATTTTGTAGCATACCAAACTCACATAGGATACTACCACTACCACTACTATTTTGGGTGGAGGGGAGTACTTTCAAACCCTATTTTATTAAGCTCATATCAAAATTACTCATATTTATATCTCTCTATCCCCAAAAGATATGGAGAGAGGGGGATCAAGTGCATAAATGCCTGAAGCTAGTGCTCAAACATATCTATATCTATATCTATCATTAAGTGGTTGAGTGTTCTATATGGGCAATACTCAATAGGTCTTGTACCAATCAATGTATCTAGTATCAAGCCATTGATTACTCTTATAGGTGCTCAATAGTAGCTTAGTACCTCTTGGATCCCTTTCAATCTTAGTACTTCAAGGACTGGACACTTTATTTTTATGCAACATGGTCCTTGGAGATACACCATCACTTCTTCATTGGCCCTCATCATCCTTAATCACTCCTTCAATGTCCCTCATCATTAATCCCAATCATAAACCCATCGTTGAGTTTTCATTTTCTCTATATGTCACTGAGAGTCTATCCATAGTATACTGGATCTCTAGATAGATATATAAGTAGTCACCAATCTAGTAGAGTGTGTTCTAATTCAGTAGTTGATAGGGTGTGTTTCCCAACCTAACTCAATCTATACCTAACTTGATTTATACCTAGCTTAATATATGAATATAAATAAGGGAATATGCCTTAATATAATATATTAGGGATAGGCTACTTAGATCTTGGGTAAGGCTCGGTGGGACCTAAAGGCCAAATTAAGGCCCTAATATAATTTGAGTATACCCTAGTCCCTAATATAATAAATCAAGGGATAGTGTAGGAATGGGGCTCATATTATAGATATATCAAGGGGCACCATTACAAATTCCCTATTCTGATCTCAAGATTTCCCTACCTGAGAAGGTAAGGTAAGATTGTCCTACCTACTTCATATATGCCAAGGAGTAAGGCAAGAGAAGTTTGCCTTCTTGATATATATCTTTGCTTTACCCAATAACATATCAAGGGAATCTTTCCTTCCTAATAGATAGAAATTTAGTAAGGAATAGCTATCAAGGGAAGTTTGCCTTCCCAATATCTAGCTTTAATTTTTTTTATTCTATATTATGGCATAACTATCAAGGGAATATTGCTTCCTAATAGATAGATTCATTTTTTCCCTACCTACTTAGCTATTCTCTACTTGATAAAATAAAGGAAGATTGATTCCTGATATATAGCTCCATTCTTATCCTACCTACTTACCTTTTTATAATATATTCTTATCTATAAATGGAAGCTTTCTTCTTATTCTATATCTTACATATATTATTTCCCTAACTACTTAGGTATGCCCTACCTACTTAGCTTCTATTATTGGTAAGGGAAGCTTTCTTATCAATAGATAGAATGAGAAATGAAGTTTCAAATCATGTTACATATGTAATAAATCTATACCACTAAATATTACCTATCTAATTTACCTAATTTAATATGCCCTACCTACTTTACCTACTTGAATATGCCATACTCAATTGAATACCTGAGCCATATTTTGATCATGAGTATGACCTACCTAAATACTCAAGCCATATCTCGATATTGATTATGCCCTACCTACCGTACTTACTTTAGTATGCTTTACCTAGATATCCTTATTTCCATACCTACTCGAGTATGCCTTACATAATTGAATATGCCTTACCCAATTGAATACCTAAGCCATATCTTGAAATTGAATACCTGTATCTAGTCTTAGCCATAACTTTATTACCCAAGCCATATATTGAATATTTGATAATTGATTGAATACCCAATCCATATCTTTAAAGGAAATGGGGCATTATCATGCTTAAATATCAATATAGGGGATATTATCAGATCAAGAGATAAGGAGAGGGGAATTATCAAGGGATGTTTAAAAATTAGGAAAGGGATTTTTATTACCTATATATAGAAAGGATAAGGTGTAATTATCAATCCATATTTTGAAATAAGAGGGGGAATTATAACCTATCTAGAGAAAGGAGTGACTAGGGACGATCGAGATCAAGTAGGAAGCCACTGTACCAACCACAAAGTTATTGGAGGGAGCGATCTTAGGGATGAGGAGGCATGAAGAAATAATTATTATGGGTGATGAGGGATGATGAAGGTGAATGAGGGAATGTTCAGGGATGATAAGGGATGAGGAGGGAGTGATTAGGGATGATGAGGGAGTGAGTATGGATGATGAGGGTGAATAAAGAAGTAATTAGGGATAGTGAGGGCTCATGATAGAGTGATTAAGGATGATGAAGGATGATGAAAACATCTTGTGGTATATCTATATATAAGGGGTGATATATATTCTTTAGGTGACTTGTTCTACCCCATATGTGTAAGACCAATTCATTCCTATTGAATGGGCATTGACACACATGATTTAGATGAAATAGATAGAATGGGAAATGAAAGATAGACTATAAAATAGGAACCTACTTCCTATTGAATGGTCACTTATGGACATCTCAAATGGGCACTAGACACTATCATAGATAAAGTTACCCAGAGAATATATATTACCCCTATACATAGCTACAATGGAAGAATGTTTTGCAACAGATGATGAGGGATAATGAGGTAATGATTAGGGATGATGAAAGTATAAAAATACTCACATACTCATGAAATAAGACAAAGTTGAAATAGAAAAACCCCCATGGTTGTTGAATTACATCCCCCCTTCAAATTTAGCACTTTATAATTTAGTGTGTTTTACAAAATAAATGACATGAATAGACCGGGAATAAAAAAACACAACCTTTTGAAAAAAAATAGCAATTGATTATGAGTTATCAATGAAGAAATATAGTTTTCATAATTTTTCCCATCATTAAATGAATCAAAAAATAAAATTACAGCAAAAAATATTAAATTCTTAGAAAAAAATAAATTCTTGGAGGGATTAAAAATATTTTGAAGGGATATAAAATTGAGGCCTCCACTAATAAGAATCAAAATTTAATCCCCTCCATGTGACCACACCATATGACCAAGGGGCTATGGCTAAGGATGAGTGTCATCATTTCATGCTAGTCTAAAACTGATGTGTTCTTATCCATTAATCTATGATACATGTCAATATATAAGGAAAACATGTCCATGATATATAAAATGTAAGTCTTTGTAGAAAATGCATCACCTAAGAGGAAAAGTAAACAAAATGTAAAATCCAAGTAATAAAATCCCCAAAAACATAGATTATGCAAGAAAAACATTTAGAAATAAAACATAGTTCCATAGACAAAGCCCAGGTAAACATAAAAATGCAAGATCTAGGATTGTTTAAGCCTTTCACCAACTGAGGCACCTTCCACGGGCAAATAAACATAGTTGAATACCAAAAAAATGGTTGATCCTTACAAAAATTGTGAGGATATGTGGATCCTGGAGATGAAACCTATAAATGGATTTTGATAGATTTACAATAAAGAACTTATATAACTAATATAAAACACATGCTAGTTCTTTACATAGGCCAAAAATAATACATGTAAATCCAATTTGAATATGAATAAAATAACTTAGATTTGGAAAAGAACCATACTATTTTTGTAATAAAACATAGATCTAACAAAAGACAAATCAATTGAAGCAATGGAATCAGATCTAAGCTATGGAATAAGAAAACATGAGCAAGGAGAGGCTAAGGGACTGAGTAATGGTTGTTGGAGACCGCTTTGATACGATGAAAGAGTTTATAAAACTCTCACCCAGGGTCAAATCTACAAACCATTACCATATTACAAATCACGGATGCATTGCTCTAACAATATCTCAGTCTATTATACACAAATAGATCATAAAATGAGAAATAATCTATAACTCTAGATATTCATCAAATACAATGAATGAACCTTGCATACATAGGCAAGGAAGATCAATCCTAACTAAGATATCAAGTTAATTGATCAATCATAACTAAGAGATACAAGATAAGAGATCAAACCTAAGACTAAGAGATAACTATCTTGAAAGAATAGAAACAATTAGAAATTATCCCCATAATATCTAAGCGATGAATATATAATATATTATAATATCTAAAATAAGATAAATGAAATATACACACATAAGTGGGTAGGAATAAATAAATACCTATGTGAACATGAGCTAAGGTAAATAACATACTCTAAAAGAGGGATGATGAGGGAATGATTATGGATGATGAAGGACAATGAGATCTAATTATGGAATGTTTAGGGATGATGAGGGATGATGAGGCCTAATGAGGATGTGACAAGGGACTATGAGGGATGATGAGGTTTGATGAGGGAGTGATTAGGGATGATGTGGTATGATGAGGGTCAATGAGGAGGTGATTAAGGATGATGAGGAATAATGATAGATGATTAGAGAGTGTTTAGGGATGATAAGGGACAATGAGGGTGTGATTAGGGACTATGAGGGATGATGAGGGCCAATGAGTGCATGATTAGGGATAATGAGGGCTTATTTAGTATAGATTCTATATTGATTTGGCATTGAATCCATGTTAAAAAATAAAGAATAACACTTTGAAATGTTGTAAAATATTTGATAATGAATTTTTTAATGATATGTAACATATGAAAGAAATATTCATTTACTTATTCCATTATGAATATAATATTCTAAGCAAAAATTAAGGTATAAAGGTGATCTAAGCAAGGGTTTTAATGATTATGTGGGCTCTCAATTATATTTGCTTTTTGATAGGCTATTATCAATCAAATATTTTAGAGCACTAACTATAGAGGCTAAAGTGCTCTTGTATCCCACTATATTATCTTTGAAGGCACAATGAGAGTAACATCCTTGGGTGATATGCTCCTTTCAATTGCACCACAAATAAAATGACTAAACGAGGCTTATTATGGTGAAAAAAGAGACCCTAGGCATTTAAAATATATTGTGAGGTATGGGGAAACTAAACTCCATGTTTAATTTTGTACAATAGATTAAGTATTAGGGTAGTACACCTCACACCATGGTATCCATAAAATAGATCACAACTTAGTTCATAATTATATACACTAATTAATTTTAAAATTATCAGAAAATGGTTGCTAAAAATAAGCAACAAGAAAATAGAAGATAATAAAGGTCTAAATATTTGTGTATAGAGATAAAAAAATTCAACCCAAGGCCTATACACAAATATTTAAGCAATTTTAACTCTAATGCTACAACTCTAATTGCTGATAGGTTGCCTTATTCTTTAATTACACATTACAAGATCATGAGGTTTATACTATCTTGAAGGTGACCTCTTTTAAAGGCTTTTTGTTTTAAAAAATATCAACTTTAAAGGGCTAAGAGAAGACTTGGACATGTTTTCTAAAAGGTGAGAGAAGGAAAGAAATCTAAGAGAATACATTTTTAAGGACTTTACAAAAAACCTGGGTGTCCTCTAAAAAGCCTAGGTGCCCTCCAAAAAACTCAGGTGACTTAGGAAAAAACCCAAGAAAATATAAATAAAGGCAAAGAAAGAAAAGGGAGGGATATCCTTCAGAAAAAAAGTTCTAAGGAATTCCTTTAGACTTTTTTTCTGAAGGATTTCTTCAAAAAAATTGCAAACATAAAGTCCATAGGGCACAACATAAAATTTGAAGGAGAAGACCAAGGAAATAAGTTTGAATAAAATAATAAGAAGGGCAAGACAGGTAAAATCTGTAGGGGAATGATAAATTCAAAGGAAATAAGACAAAAAAATATATGTAGAATAAAATTCCACAAAAAATATGAAATCTAATGAATGGAAAAGTCAACAGGAAAATCTGAAAGGTAAAGCCAGTGAACATAGAAGTTCAAGGAAATTGGCGAGATAAAAATATTGATAGAAGATGAGTCAACAGGGAGAAGCCAATAGGTGATAAACCAAAGAAGACATAAACTCCAAATCTTTGGAAAATTTCAAATGGAAATGGTCTAAGGGAATGAAATGAATGGAGAAGTCAACGAAAAAAATCTGAAGACAATTCAAGGCAAGGGTAAAGTCAATGGAATAGAGACCAAATAGAAAAAGTCCAAAAAAAAGAATAAATTCAAAAAAATTGGCAAGATAGAAATTTGAAGGAAATAATATATCCAAGAAGTCAATAGATAATCTAACGAAAAATTAATCTTAAAATAGAATCCTACCAAAAATAGACATGAACAGGTAGACCAAAATAAGAGAAAATACATGCAAGTAAAGGCTATTTTTAGTTGGCTGGTCAAAGCTTTAGTTGACTGGTTATTGAAGTCAAGCTCATCTTTGAGTCAAAATCATGCTTTCAAATGTTCCAACTTAGCTTCCAACATTTCAATTGGAGTTTTAATTTTAGCATGATGTGGATTTTATGCATGCTTTTGGTCAACTCAGCTCTTCAAACATTCTAATAGCTCATGAAGAATGCCAAATTTGGAAGTGAACATAGCATTTTTGCATGATAAGATTTTGACAACCCAAAATTAGCCACTATCCACTTCAATGCCAAGGATCCTTCATGCAAGACAAAAGACAAGAAAAGACAAATTTGGAAGACTCATGCAAAGCAATTTGGACTTGGGCTAATGAAGAGTTAACTTCCTCTCCTATTTTCAATGCCATCACTTGGCTATTGTATTTTTCTATAAGTTGGCTTTTCAATGTTGTAAAAATCATCCATCTTTTGGAAAGAAAACTTCTGCCAAAGATCCTGCTATAACCTGTTTCAAAATCAATAAGAATAGGACTATGTTTTTTCAAGTTCTAGCACTAGTATAGCGTAATTTTATTATATATTTGCCTAAGTGATAGATTTTATTTCTTCCTTGTCAAATATGGATTCGTACCTAGTTACTAGTCGATCATTTATGCAGGTCACATTTTGTGTTTATTTGTCTTTTGGATAGAGTTTATAGTGGATATCAGTGGCTATTTAGTGCCTTTCATCAAGCCTATTGTTTCATTTCCCTCAAACTTAGATCATTAGATTAAACTTTTCCACGAAATATGTATGTGTATTGATCAATTGGAGTTGAAGTTCTACCTCTTCCTTGCCTAAATCAGTGTTTTTAGAAGCTCAATTTGAGTGGATCAAGTAAATTAGGTGTATCACCATTTTAGCTAGGATTTCCTTTCAAGTTCTTTCTCCCCTTTTCCCGATGTAATTTTTAGCATAGAATTTGAGATCCTCATTGATACATATTACAGGAACTAACCTTTTCTAGAGGTTATTCTCATCATTGAGGTATCCACCCTTGTGAGAAGATCCCATTATTTCAATTGGAGCGAGGATTATCCATTTCAACTTATCTTTGATCAGGGTATAATTCCAAGTTGACAACAGTTTTTGGCATGCTTGATGGGACCTATGTGAGCTGGGCTTGATGAAATTGTAGTTGCATTAGTGTTCTTTAGGAAGTATTTGGTGATTCCAAGCTCAAGCAATTACTTTTAATAGTTCGGGCACATTTTCCATGTAAGTCTATTTTTATTACATTATCATGAATGAATTTTTATGATTGTGTATGAAAAGAATTCCTATGCTATGTTTCTTTATCATCCCAATGATGGATCATACCAGCCTTGTCATGATACCTATGAGATTTTTTATGAGCCTAATTAGCCTTATCAAGAGTATTAACAAAGCTATGTTGAGCCTTATCAAGTTTCTTATGATCCTTATTATCAAGAGCATGAATCTTACCTTTCTTGTGAGCCATATTAGTCTCAGGACCAGATTTCATCTTTCCCATATGGCTACAATGTTGCATATGAGCAACCTTGCCTCCAAGAAAGAATTAATGAAATAGAGCTCAAAATACTAACATATGCAAGAAAGGTTTGTTCTAACTCTTAGTATGAGGAAGTGAATGGTCTATTTCAAAATGTGTCTAATGATCCAGAAGAGATAAATGGGTTATGTATTCTTGTATTATAAAATGTGGAGGCTTGGGAGAGGTAGAAAATTGAGTTAAACCAATTATGTACAAAGGGTTCTTATGCTTCTTATTCTCATGAAGTTCTTAATCATGCCCAGTGTGTGACAAAGGAGCTTCCTAATTGTATTCAAGATCCTATTCATGATACTAAACCTTCATATAGTCCCCTTTCCTCACCAATCATCCCTGAAGCTCAAGTTGTCTAGGAAGACAAGCAGGTTTCAAACTTTGATGAGGTAATGGCCAAGTGAAAGGAACAAAATATAGAGGTCTTTAAGATTTTCTCTTTCCCTCCTCTCTAAAACTCCATAGATAATTCCATTGCCCTCAATATTCCAAAACATAATCATGATCAACCTCCCATGCTTCATTTTCCATCTCAAACAAATGAATTTCATCACCTTCCCACCCTCCCCCTTCCTCAGGAGGAGCCTGTTCTTTGGAATATTGAGAAAGAGGTTGCAACTATAGGTCAAGTTCTTGAAAAGTGTGTAGAGGATGATTCAAGTGTGTTTGAGGAAGAATTTCATATTGATACTTCACTTGAGGTTGTAGATGGGCATCTAATTATAGTTGAGAGTGAGAAGACTAATCTTGATGTAGAACTTCAAGAGGAGATGGTACAAATTGAAGTCAGACATGAGCTATAGGTATCTCCCATTGAGAAGTATCCAAATAGATTTCAAGCTGATTTTATAGATCAAAATGAGAAATAAAAATGTCATTGGAATCTATACCTTAAATCTCTTTAGGAGATTGAAGAACTTTGTATGTATATGTTGTCTATTGAAGGACATGTTTACAAAAAATTTGATCATGAATCACCTATTTAAGTTCAAAATACAGATTGGGTTGCCTACCCAAAGCTCCTTGAAGAGCTGGATGAACTTGCAGCAGTTGATTAGAAGGACATGGTCACTCAAGAACCATGCATAGATGATATATCACTTGACAAGGTGGTAGATGAAAAGCAATATGAAAAATATTAGGAGGTACTTGATGAGTTTATATTTGTTGGTGATTGGTTTATTGTTCATGACTCATTTGAGAAGATGTTAATATAGTTGGTGGACAAAGAAAATGCCTCATCAAAGGTTATGCTTAAAAAACATCCTGCTTTGTAACTTGTACCATCTCTTGGAAGGAGTGAGTTCAATAATTTCCCATTTAATCCAGGCAGATCATGATTTATCATGTTAGCTAGGTTCCTTATTTGTTTTAATTCACTCCAAGTGTTGTTTAAGCATAGTAATTTTATTTTGTTTTATTCCAATAAGTGCTTATTTGCACATTTGTTTCTTAGTTTTCCTAATTTCATGTGTTTCCCTTCTTATTTTGAAGGAGGAAGGGTAATTCAGCCATGATCAGAAGAGATTTGTAGTTATGGGCCAGGTTTAAAATTGCTTTTTGTGAGTTCTATATCATGTAAATGGTTGGGTTCTCAAGCATAGCAGGCATACTTTCTAGTTGAGTCACCAAAAATGTTGACATTTTTTTCCCATAGGCCAAATTTTCACCCCTACCATTCAAAACTCTGCATATGGTGTTAGCTTATCTTGTAAATCCATTTTGGGTCTTGAATAATGAAAATAAAAAGGTTTTTGTGAAGTTTAGTGAGGCTTGGGGTCTTTAAATGCATACCTACAGCCACCCAAGGAGCCATCTATAGCTAGGTATAAGCCAAGGAAAGACACCTATAATAAGTTCAAAGGCCATATCTCCTATTCAAAATGTCGCATACGGTCTTAAATCTCTAGGCCTGTAGAAGGAATGAATTTGTGAGGTGTATAAGAGCCAATGAAGAATTAATAGCTACAACCATCCTTGAAGTTAACTTACAAGCCTGTAGGTTCATTTATAGATGAAAGCAAGTGATCATAAGTGTGAACATAGATAAGTGGAGCTGCCCTATTAAATCTTTCTCTGATAACATCAGATAGGTGGTAAGTCTTAATTCACATTTTTGCATATAATCAAAAGATTAATTGGATGTACTTTTAGCTTTTGGAGTTGTTGTAATTGGCTTGCTGATTTACTGTTCACGTGGTGAGGGAGATGTTGTCAGTGAGCAACCAAAAAAGGATATAATCTAGGATAATATTTATTACAAGCCTGTGGATGAGGAGGCCAATTTAGGAGATAAAATCAAAGAAGGGATTGTAACATTAGATTTTTCAAAAGAAAGAAATGGTAATGGCCATTCAAATAATACTTTTCAACATGATGCCACTTCTAATACAAAAATAGTACAAATAAAAAAGGGGAGGCCTGAAGAGGGTAAGTCATTGTAGTAACTACCTTTTTGCTTCTGTAGCAATGAGCAGGAATTTGTGTTATAAAAAGATCAATTCACACTGATGGGCTGCCCTATTCTTTAATTACAAATTACAAGATCATGAGGTTTATACTATCTTGAAGGTGAGCTTTTTCAAAGGCTTTCTATTTTAAAAAAGAACAACTATAAAGGGATAAGAGAAGACTCAAACATGTTTTTTGAAAGGTGAGAGAAGGACAAAAATTTGAGAGAATGCATTTTTTAAGGACTTTACAAAAAGCTCAGGTGTCCTCCAAAAACCCTGGGTGCCCTCCGAAAATCCCTGGTGCCTTAGGAAAAATCCCAAGTAAATATAAATAAAGGTAAAGAAATAAAAGAGAGGGATATCCTTCAAAAAAAATTCAAAGGAATTCCTTTAGACTTTTTGTCTAAAGGATTTCTTCAGAAAAATTGTAAACATAAAGTCTGCAGGGCACAACATAAAATATGAAGGAGAAGACCAAGGAAATAAGTCTGAATAAAATAATAAGGGAAAGACAGGTAAAATCTGTAGGGGAATGAAAGATTCGAAGGAAATAAGACACACAAAAAATCCATAGAATAAAAGCCCATAAAAAATCCAAAATCCAATGAATGGAAAAGTCAATAGGAAAATCTAAAAGGTAAAGCCAATGAACATAGAAGTCTGAGGAAATTGGCAAGACAAAAACTCTGATAGAAGATGAGTCAATAGGAGATAGAACAAAGAAGACATAAATTTCAAAGCTTCAAAAGATTGCAAACGAAAAAGGTCCAAGGGAATGGAATGAATGGAGAAGTCAATGGAAAAAATTTGAATAAAATTCAAAGCCAAGGTAAAGTCAATGAAATAGAGACCAAATGGAAAAAGTCCAAAAAAAGAATAAATTTAGAAAAATTGGCATGATAGAAATCCAAAGGAAATAATATATCCAAGAAGTCAATAGATAATCTGACAAAAAATTAATCCAATAATAGAATCCTACCAAAAATAGACAGGAACAGGCAGACCAAAATAAGAGAAAATACATGCAAGCAAAAGCTATTTTTGGTTGACTAGTCCAAGCTTCAATTGACTAGTTGTTGAAGTCAAGCTCATCTTTGGGTCAAACTCATGCTTTCAAATGTTCCAACTCAGCGTCCAATGTTTCAATTAGAGTTCTAATTTTAGCATGACATAAATTTCATGCATGCTCTTGGTCAACTCATCTCTTCAAATGTTCCAATAGCTCATGAAGAATGCCAAATTTGGAAGTGGGTGTAGTATTTTTGCATGATAAGAGTTTTAAAGCCCAAAATTAGCCATAGTCCACTTCAACACCAAGGATCCTTCATGCAAGACAAAAGATAAGAAAAGACAAATTTGGAAGACTCATGCAATGCAATTTAGACTTGGGCTAATGAAGAGTTAACTTCCTCTCCTATTTTCAATGCCATCTCTTGGATATTGTATTTTTCTATAAGTTGGCTTTTTAGCCTTGTAAAAATCATCCATCTTTTGGAAAAAAAAATTCTGCCAAAGATCCTGCTATAACCTTTTTCAAAATCAATAAGAAGAGGACTGTGTTTTTTTAATTTCTAGCAGCTAGTATAGCATACTTTTATTATAGATTTGCCTAAGTGATAGATTTTATTTCTTCCTTGTCAAATCTAGATTCGTACCTATTTACTAGTTGATCATTTATGTAGGTCATATTTTGTGTTTATTTGTCTTTTGGCTAGAGTTTATAGTGGATATCAGTGGCTATTTAGTGCCTTTCATCAAGCCTATTTTTTCATTTCCCTCAAGCTTAGATCATTAGATTAAAGCTTTCCATGAAGTACTTATGTGTATTGATCGATTGGAGTTGAAGTTTTGCCTCTTCCTTTCATAAATTAGTGTTTTCATAAGCTCGATTTGAGTGAATCAAGAAAATTAGGTATATCACCATTTTAGCTAGGGTTTTCATTCATGTTCTTTCTCCCCTTTTCCCTAGGTAGTTTTTAGTATAGAAGTTGAGATCCTCATTGATACATCTTATAGGAACCAACCTTATTTGGAGGTTTTTCTCATCATTGAGGTACCCACCCTCGTGAGAAGATCCCATTGTTTCAACTAGAGTGAGGATTAGTCATTTCAACACATCTTCAATTAAGGTGCAAATCTAGGATGACAACAGGGTGTAAAGGTCTCCTAATAATCTATTCCTTCTTACTGATCATATCCCTTTGCAACTAGTCATGCTTTATATTTATCGATAGATCCATTTGCCTTGTACTTTGTCTTGAAAATCCACTATTAACTAATGGATTTCTTTACTATAGGAAAATTGATAAGATCCCACATCCCATTTTTGATGAGGGCATCATACTCATCATCCATGGCATTCTTCCACTTTGGTTGACGTAAAGCCTCTCGAACTATCTTTGGTTTAGTTTTGTCAACTATTGAACTCATTAGTGTAAGATTAACTTCTTATCTCACCTATCTTCTGGTCTAAACTCCTGATGAAGTATTTAGATTAGAGTTTAGGTGGGAGTCCTTGATGGTGTTCTCTCCCCATTTTGGATGTCGATGTTACTACTAATTTGATGAAGAATTATCCTTCATATTTCCAAGATCAACAAAAATTTATCCTTAAAGCTCACCTTCTTTATGACAAGATTCTTCATTATCAACATCTAAATGTGGGAACAGTCTATGCGAGGTGGTATGTTCTAACTCTTTCTTTGGAAATGAGTCAAATGATGACTCATCACAAACCACATCTCAACTTTCATATATCTTCTTTGTCTCATGATCCATGAGATGATATGTTTCTAAGGTAGTACTATACCCCAATATAAGTCACTAAAGTGTCTTTGGTTTGATCTTCTTCCTCTTTTTATTATATATATGCATATAAGATGTACAACCAAACACTCTAAGATGAGAGATCAAAGGTTTATGACCATTCCATACCTCTTTTAGTGTCTTCTCATGTAAGATATTTGTAGGTACCTTGTTGAAAAGATATACAATTGTCTAAACTACTTTTGCCCAAAATGGTATGTCCAACTTTGCAGTGGAAAGCATGCAATGAGCCATCTCCATGATTAAATGATTTTGTCACTCTACTATTCCATTCTATTATGTCATATAAGGAGAAATTAGGTGTTTCTTGATGTCATGTTTCTTCAAGAATGCCAAGAATTCCTTTGATGTGAATTCCTTCCAACTCGATTTGAGTGAAGGAGTTGAAGAGGCATCCTTGACTGGGTGACAACAAAGTGGTAGAAGACCTTAAAATCTTTAAAGGTTTCACTCTTCTTCTTGAGAAAGAAAACCCATGTCTTATGAGAGAAATCATCCACAAATAACTAAAAGTACTTGAATCCTTGGAAAGAAGTAGGCAGAGGTCCACATAGATCAATATGTACCACATTGATATGTTCTTTGACTTGTGAGGAACTTGAATCGAATGGAACCCTATGTTATTTACCATCAATGCATCCAGGGCAAATAGGCAAGGAATGAGATAACTAAGGAAGTCTACAGACCATAGTCTTAGAGTTGAGCTGGTATAAAGAACCAATAGAATGGTGCCCATATCGATAATGCCATAGTTCTATAGATTCTATCATATAGGTAGAGAGAAACATCATCAGACAAAAGTACATCTAAGGAAAATAATTGATCCTTCAAAAAATCTATAGTAATGACCTAACCATCCCATGAGAGGAGACATGATTTTGTGCCATTCTTGATCATGAACTCTACCTTAACCTTATGATTCAAGAGATGAATTACAAATAAGAGATTTATTATTGAGATAGGGACATACAACACCTTTATGAGAGTATAGGTTCAGGGCCCAAGAGGAGTGGTGATAGTGCCAATTCCTTCTGCAACATACTCTTTATTATCTATAATTCAAACTCGATATCCAGTGGGTTGAGCTTTCAATGAATCAAATAGTTTCTTGCATCTTGTCATATGCTTACTAGCACCAAATTTAATCAATAAAACTTTACTCATGTGTGATGAGGTTTGGGAGATAATGATAACATCCTTATATGCACCACTACATTATACTTTTTGGGGTACTTCCTCTTCAAATTCATCATCCTATTAATTTTGTGTCATTACATGTCTCTATTGATTCTATCATTAAGAATTTCTCTTTGATTTATGTAACTCATCTCTACCAGATTCACTCTCTTGATTGGATGAGCATTATGTCAAGGCATCATACCAATAACTATTAATATCATGCATATTGGTATAAAAAATATGCCACCATATTCTTTTAGATTTATATTATTGGTGTGTCTACTTTGGTGGTCTTTTTAAATCACGTTGATTGGAAATCATGGATTTATCCTTGAACTCTTCTTACACAAAATGGATAACTTCTTCTTGTTGAAGTAGATTCACTAGTTCTTTGAAAGACATTACTTTCTTTTTTATGTTTAGTGTCATGATGAATGTGAAAAATTAAGAGGGGAGATCTCTCAACATGATCAAAACCAATATCTTGTCCTCAATCTTTTCTTTAAGTGTAATCGTTTACGTTATTCGTTATACTACCCAGCATAAGAATTACTCAACTTTCTCACCATCTTTTGTAATGAGAGTATAAAGCATCAACTAGAGATGGAATATCTATGTCTAATTCTTTGCCTAATATATGGTGGATAAAATGTCCCAAGCCTCTTTCAATGTTGATGCATCTCGAATGTGAGGTTAAATCTCATTGGTCACACTAAGTGTGATCAACATTAGAGATTTTTCATTTGACTTATCCTATTTTATTCTCTCATAAACTCTAGTCAGACAAGTAACCAAACCAGTGATTATGCCTCATAATTATTCAAACCAATGAATCTTTGCATATACATATTCCATGCTATAAAATTTATCCCTTTGAGGAGTTGGGCGTTAGATAATAGAAGATTAGGTGCAAACATATTTGGTTTTTTTACTTTTTACTTTATACAAAATTTTACAAAGCTAACAATCCAAGATTATTTCTTATTGCTTTGAAATTATGTATTAAAAAATATGTACCTTATTCAATTTTTTCCTTCTTATTCCTTTCTATGGCATTGTTTGTCCTCTAATTCAGATTTATTTTACCATATCTCTCCAATATTCTTTTTGCACCATCCTTTGTGCTTAAGATTCTACATGGATAACTTGGCACATGTAATGCTTCTATAGTACTACAGTATAATGAATGAAATTTTAATGCTTTAGGCATATATAAATTCTTATACTCTTCTTTCAAACTGTAATGCTCTCTTCTTCCAGCAAACACACCACTTCATTGTTGTGTCTTCTACACTATTGTGTTGCATAGGTATGATCTATAAGTCGTCACATCCCATGCTTCTTCTGTATGTCGACTTCTTCTATCTTATCTTCATGCTTTCCTTACATGGTATTTATTGGTTATCTTCCACATTGCTTCATCTTATTTCCATGCATGATTCCTTGCTTAGGCTGGACTTCTCTCCTTGCATTCCATGTTAGGTCAGGTTGTGTTGTAGTTGGTTGTACTTTAAATATTACTATAGATTACTACTCAGTCAGCTTTCTCCTTCATTTGACTTCAATGCTATGGTTGCATCAAACTCTAATAGAAGGAACTAACCAAGCTATAAAAGCTTTGATCCCAGATGATGGTGAATAGAAATATTTGAATGAATTTATTCATGACTGTAGAATATTATATACAAGTAGATATCAATCATATAACCGTAACTATCATAACTTCTAGATCAATACTCTACTAATTAACACATCAAAATAATGTAATATATACCTAATTATCTATGCTAACACAGTGTCAGGAATCTATAAACATTTATATGAAATGCTAGGAAAAACTAAATCAAACAACTAGTGTAAAAATAAAAGTATGAGATCACTAGAATGTTTAATGGTTATTTTTTATTTACCAATGAAGTGAAATAAACACACTAAACTATTAAAATACTGATTTAGATTACATAATATATAGAACCTAAATGGGAAATACAATAAAGTACAAGATTTGAAATGAGATATAAATAGTAATAGATAATGAAATGCAAAAACCTAACTTGGATTTGATTTATACTAACTATGCAGGTAGATATATGATGTAAAACTATCTCAAAAGACCTATGAAATGTGTCATAGCTGAAAATAAAATTATGCAATAAATAGGGATAGGTTTGGTGGATAGAGGTTCACTACAGCCTTTTATTTGGACTGCAGTTGTATCTTGGTTTATTATGTACTTGACTTTTTGGTACAAGAAAATTTTTTTGTCTGAAAGGGTTGATTGATTAACTACAAGAGTTGATTTGATGTGCATAAGTCTTTTAATATCAAAACCCTAGTTCATGTGAATAAACCAAATATAATATCAAATAGAAAGGGGGAATTCAACAAGGGGAATAGTCATGGTATCCTAAAAAAACCACATAATTTACAAGTTGGCTACATAACCCAAAAGGGCCTCAGGCCATTGTAGTTCTCCATGCTAGAGTGATGTGTGAGTATTGATGTTTTATATATGAATGAAAATGGATAGATTAGATGGAATTATAAAAAATGAGTTCCCTTGATATGCAATAAAGTG
Organism: Torreya grandis; assembly: GCA_037957365.1. NCBI lineage: Eukaryota > Viridiplantae > Streptophyta > Pinopsida > Cupressales > Taxaceae > Torreya > Torreya grandis. The sequence continues at coordinate 579,158 of JARHVA010002967.1, read as the reverse complement.
AATTTAGACTTGGCTTATGACTATTAGAATAAAGTAGAATAGGAATTGGAAATATAAGTTCTCTTTTTCTTAATGTGATGTAGAATTGCCAAATGATTTCTAGATGTGTATTCAATGACCTTAATAATATTTGGAATATTTACATTAATTGGCCTTGTTATAAGTGTGAGAGAGTTAATACTGAAATCTGAAATTTGAAAAGTTATCATTGGAGTGCATAGGACAAGGGCAGTCTAGTGGACAAGGAAGTGTTAGGACCTTATCTGGCTAGTGTAGTCTTGTCCCAAAAGGATGGATATTATTAGGATTTGGTTGAGAGGAACTCAAGTAAGTAAAAAATTTATGCTTGGATTATGTTTCCAGTAATTTTAACATAATAAATGGAATATAAAATGATCACATAGAGATTTCAAGTTAAGAAAATGGAAAATAGACCAAGTAAGGTAAGAATATCAAGATTAAACATTTTCAAATATTTAATGATTAAATTTGAGTGTCTATAATGTGATGCAAGACATATATAATACACATGATTAAATATATGTTGAACATTCCCCTACTTAGTGGCCATGCTAATACTAGGTGAATCTTATTCCATAGGTTTCACTATTATAGATTATATCTTACTATGACCTTTTACCATGTTGTGTTACATATAATCCTTACACATGTCTTGATAGTTACTCATATCTTACACAATTATACATGGATATGTTATAATAATATGTTGTGATATTGATACATATAGATGTTGTAGGCTAGTCTTTAATTATTAAATGATCCACTAATGATGTTAATATCTTATAATATATGCTACTTTGTGCTTGTCTATTATGTGTGGTCATTTGAAATTGTCTAAAAAATCTTTATGTCCCTTGAGTGTGGCCCTTAGCTATTTTTGATTTGATAATTTTGATGTATCTTTTTTGTGACATTTTTATGTCCCCTTGCATTTGACCCTTGTCCTTATTTATTGTGACATATTTATGTCCATTTTATGAGGCCCTTTTCCTTATGGCCGACATCAACCCTTGAAATTGTGGTGATTATTGAGATTGTTGATATTGAGTTGTGTCATGATTTATATAATGCACATTTATTATATAGTCTTAATTAATGATCCTACTACTATGTGTTTCATTGATACATCTATCTAGACATTATGCATATATGCCATGTATTATATATGTTACATACATGTCGTGATTGATATATACATTACTATGATGACATGGTGTCCACATATTCACATGATATTACATGTTATTATATTCTTATATGACATGACACAATTAAATCATCTTCTAACATGAGTGACTTTTAGGACACATCTATCATATTAAAAGTGGGGCATTGTAGTGTGCTTAAAATATATAAATAATCTTCCATGAATAGAAAATCATATTAGATTATAGATTTTAGAGATTCAGAATGGTTCATATATGAGATGGTTTAGTAACACACACACACACACACACATTAGCACATTAATAAAAATTATGGGGGCATATACCATGCATATACACTCACGTTATATATATTTGAGCACAGATTCACACAGACTTGGGTGGATATGCATGGGCATGTGCACATAGTTTTATAGGAACAAGAGTTACAAGTATCCACATACACATACATTTGAGATACAAGTTCTCAAATTTAGAATATAGATCCATGTAATTATATATCATTTTAAAAAAATTTAGAGGGTGTGATACTATTTTATGCATATATACACGCTTTCAAATTCATAGGGAATGATATGATTCATGCGCATACATAACAAATAGAGATTAAAATTTCATTTAAAATAGTTTTCATTCCACATCATGCCTATCAAATTTTCATTCATGATGGGGGCATGGACATTATTAGTTTCTTTTTAATCATCTATTTATTTTGAATTGAGTAAACTAGAGCAAAATTATACAATCAAACATGTGTTCATGATGGGGGCATGATCAATGTTCATTCTCTTTCAATCATGATTTGTTTTACATGGAGTGAATTTGAGGGAACTGGAGAAAAACTATAAAATTGAATGAATAAGCAATATGCAGTGGTTGACTAGTTTCTTTGAGCAAACCCATCATGTGGCTCCATTTTTAACTACACAATTATTGGGTTAGTACATTTTATACTTCTCCCCATATTTATGAGGGTTGGAAAATGTTGTTTTCCCAACCCAAGGGATTTCATAGTTACACAAATATGGGGCAAAATCATCCCAAATCTCTATGTGTTTTAGCAAGGAATCAAAATCTATATAATGCTTGAATAAGGATTCAGCATCTCTAAAAAAGTATGAAAGGAAACATTGTTTTAAGAAATTTACATAGGTGTACTCCTTTCCTTTGCTCTTTAAAATTTTAAAAAATTAATTTCAAATTAAAATTATCAATCTATGGACATTAAATAAACATGATTGCAAGTTTCACTATTAAGTAACCTGCATGATTGGAGATTCATACCAAATACAAAGTGTATTGTATAAACTCAGGTAAATCCAATCCTTTTACCCTATCAATTCCAATATTTTAATGAAATGGAGGCATTTTTAGATATTAAAATTTGGTATTAAGTGTCTGAAAATGATAATCTTAAAACTTATTTACCACTGATGACTTGAGAACATAAATAATATCCTAATCTACCATTCCTTCACACTTGCATGCTATCTTTATGAGTTTGACCCTTCCATTCTAATATTACATTCCTATAATAAATTCACTTTCTATTTCAAACCTACTAACTATGTTTTAGAGACATTTCTACAACTTTAATTTAGAACACATGTACATGGGTTAGTTTTGTCAATTTCAATCAGTATTACTAGTCAATAATGATTCAGTTTCTTTGAAACTTACTGTCTCTCACCAACATTCACTTTTTAATATCAACCCTCTCCTTAGGGTTGACCTATTTTCCTAGCATGTCAGTGGCATGATAAATTACCCATTCGGTCCCATATATAAACAAGTTAATCTCTCATTCAAAATAAGACTTGGCACTTATCAAGTACACATATATACACTATTGCACATCGAGAAAATGTACCATATTATTCTTAAATTATGAGTCTATCACTAGGATTATTCATAAGCCAACTTTGAATCAAACTAAATCCAAGTTAAAGAAAGCATTGTGAAGTATTAAATACAAATCATTAGTTATATTCAAATAGATAAAGAACACATTTACACTATCACACTAGATGGGAGAACTATGTGTGGCTTGATTTTCCTCCCCAAAGTATCAAATATGTAGGTATCACCCAATAAAAAAATATGAGTGATTGGGGCTATCTCATCCCATCACACTTTCACATTTTTTTTAGGTTTATATCCCTCACAAGCACACATATCATTTGAAGGTGAAGGAGGTTGATGTTAGGAGCTACATACTTCATCGAGTGTTGGGATCACACATATATAGATAGGAGAAGGTGACCATATGTTAATAGTCCTTCATTTATGCACAAGTAACTACCAACTAGCATAAATTAATATCGACTGGTAATAGTGACACAAATTGACATAATTGATGCTATACAAATAAAAGTACAATTTTTGAACTAGAGGAATCACCTACCTACTTTTATCTGATTTCCACTTCCATAATTTAGTCATAATTAGATAGTCAATCATAAAATCAAAGTACTAATCCCCTTGTTATACTTACTATATTTAGCACATGCCACTAATCATATCATTGTAATCAATTCAATTTTTTCCTTTTATACTAGTTTTTATCCTAAGATCCCATTGTAAAATAAAATTAGGATAAAACACTCTCTTATAGATGAAAATATCATATGTAGATTATATATTTTCAATATGTTATCAATCCTAGCTTTAGTTTGGGTTAATATCACATCAAATGAACATTTTCATTCTTATATATGCATTAAAATCCAACATAATACAATTAATGGAATCAAATACTCTAGTGTGGTAAAATTTACCCACATCATTTCATTAAATAATAAAACATGACATCTTGATAAGGAATAAGACATGACATCTTGAGAAGGAATAATACTATAACTAAAACCCATGATAAACTATTAGGGATATGATATTTTAATGAATACATTGTGGGAGAACTATTAAAATATTTAACAAATTATATAATTTTCATGTACGTAAGGTCTTCATCCATTTTTTTGATTTTCTAATTTTATTGATCAAGTTTAGACTCTGCTTAAAATTTAAGGTTTCATATTTCACTGTGGGGAGAGGTGAAAATATGAGGATAATCAACATTGCCAACTCTTGTGAAGGTCATATCATTGGATTTATGTTGGCATTGTGGAGTAAGAAGATCATTAGCCGAGACATGGGTTTCCTCCAAGATGACACCCCTAATGCAAGGTGGTAGGGGATGAAATATTAATTATCATAAATTGATGATGCACATATGCTTGAGAAGTTAAATATTCCCATTGCTACTGGGGAAATTGGTTAGGGGTTCTACTAAAGTTTATAAAAATGGCTAGGCCCAAGGATATTTATTCTCCATTCATGTTTGGTGAGTGTGGAAACACCCCAAGAAAAAATTGCAAATAGAGAAGGATGAAAAAAATAGAGGATAATGGAAGGATAAATCTTTCATCAACAAAATTTATACATATGAAAAACAAAATTTTATCCCCAATCAATCGAATTTTTGAGGTTGGGTTGATATAGCCCAAAAGGGATAAAGAGGAGGAGAGACCAAAGAATAAGGTAATTTGGGTCCATTTTTGTTATTAAATGGATCCAGACTAAGCAAGTAAAGGGGATTTAACATACTAAGCATAGTATTCAACAATCTAATCCAAATGGTTGTTCAAGGCATCAAGTTGAGTTCTAAGTTTATGTGAAAAGGGATTTGTAACAAAGATCATGTGACTAAAATCTTGGTCAATATTGGGTTGGATGGAAATATCATGATCAGGAAAAAAATACTCTTAGAAAAGATCTTATGGTGTGGGGGTGTCTTCTCCCCTAAAAGCATCATCATAAAATGTAAAGGAAGAAGATACTAACAATACCTTAAGTAAACTATGAACTTATAAATAAAATACTAACAAAAATAGATTAAGAAAAGCTAATTTAATTTTAAATTAAAGATATAATATGATAAAATTTATTGATTACATGCAAATATTTATTGTTCTCAAATGAAAAGTATGATTTAAACTAGAAAGAAATGAAAGAAATATAAATTTATGTTATATTTTATAATTTTTCAACATAATTAAATTAAACTCAAGATGTTATTGATTAAATGATAAAACCATCAATTAACAAACACAAAATAATCACTTAATGAAAAATATTTATAAGTATATAGGTATTGTAATTTATTTAAATATTAAATAATTATAAAAAGAAACTATTTATTATTCATAACTACATATTCATCACTTAAAATTATTTCAAGAGATCATTAGAGAATTTATTGAAGAAAACAATTTTATGTTAGACACACATTGCACAATAGTGGTGTTTCTATGTTTTTTTTGAATTATTCTAATTATTTATGTTTAATGTGTATGAAATTATTAATGTCTAGGGGCTCACAAGTATAAAGATATTTTTTGTATTTTATGTTTTAATATATGATGTAAAATATACAATATTTTTATTAAGTTTTAAGTTATTTTTAATGATCTAGTGTAAGGAGGACAAGATCTATTTTGTAGGTACATCAAATGTGTTGTAAATTCTAAACCAGAATACCAATAAAAAAAAATGGATCAATAACCAAAAAAATAAAAATTTGTATCAAAATCTTATATGAATATCCTTCCTTAATTTTATATTATTTAATTATGTATTATTTTTATATTGTATGTATATTGTAATGTTTATTTAATATTAATTAGTTTATTTATATTACATTTAAATACAGTCCATTTATTATTAATATAAAGGTTTCATGTTAAAACAATAGATAAACCATATATCTAAATTTAAAATGATTGGGTCTATCATTTCTCAATAATTGAAAGTAGATAATTCTTAAAACTTAATTTGGCATGTAAGACACAAATCAAAGAAAAACAAAAATGCAATGATATGCTAACAAAACTAGATAAATTATATATTTTAAACTTAAAATGAATGGTTCTACCATTTTTCAACAATTGAAAGGCCAATAATTTCTAAAACTTAATTTGGTATTAAGGTGCATAACAAAAAAAAACAAAAATTCAATGATATGTTAACAAAAATAATTATATGAAAAATATTTGACAATAAATCTTGAGAGTTTTGGTTCAATGGTAAACATGGCTTTACTCTTTAATTAGATTATTCTTAAATATGTTATCACTTAAATTAAAAAGATAGTTTTAATTATTCATTTTTTATATTAAAAAATTGTAATTAATATTAAAGTGTAAACCATGTTTTATTTTTAATAAATTTATAATGGAAAAGAATTTTAACCTATTTTGATCTTCATAAAATTTAATATAATGTAATAATTATTTTGATTTGAATAACAATAAAAAGATTAATTTATAAAAAACTTTTCATTTAACAGGATGCCTATAATCGTTCAACTTAACATTTATTTGTTGCAAAACTAATACATATGAACAATGGATGGATCCTAACAATAATTCCCGGTAAACATTTCTGGTGGTCACATACACATAGGTGGTAACATTTATGATAACGATATTGATGCGCATCGCATTTTTTACACATGCGATGAACTAACTAAAGACTACGGTGGTGGGGGCACGGCAATGTCGACGGTTCCTTCCAGCATTTGAACAACCTTTTTGATAGATGGTCTTAAAGACGGGTCTTCTTGAATGCACCACAAACCCACCAAAACCATCCTTTCCAGCAATCTTGACTCAATTGTGTTACCTTCTGCTTGCTGCTGTTCCACCAGTTTATCAAGCGCACCATGCTTCAAGCAGTGGTAAACCCAGTCAGACAGGAGGATTTCATTTTCTGAGGCATCTAACTGCATTGTTTTCCTGCAACATATAATTTCCAGTAGCATCACTCCAAAACTATAAACATCCACTTTCACAGTAATTGGCATATGTTTAAACCACTCAGGTGCGATATAACCCAGAGTGCCACGGGCCCTTGTCAATGTTCGAGTCTGCTCTGCCCTCAACAATTTTGCTAAGCCAAAGTCGGATATTTTAGGACAGTAAGTATGGTCGAGCAGAATGTTTTGAGGCTTTATGTCACAATGCAGTATCTGAGTCCTGCATTCTTCATGCAAATATAGTATACCTCTTGCCGTCCCTAATGCAATTTGAACACGCACGCTCCAATCAAGAAATCCGCTATCTACGAATAAAGCTGTGTCGAGAGATCCATGACTCATGTACTCGTACACCAGAAGCCTGTGGGAACCCTCGTCGCAGAAACCGTACAATTGAACAAGATTTTTATGATGGCTTGTCCCAATCACGCTCATCTCTGTTCGGAACTCCTTTTCCCCTGGACGTTCTTCCTCTTCCTGCACCACTTTATCAAGACTTTTCACAGCAATTGCTCTTCCTTCAGGTAAGGTGCCTTTGTAAACTTTACCAAAGGCACCCCTTCCTAACTCGTGTCGGAAACCTCCTGTAGCAGCCTCCATCTCCTTATAAGAATATGCATTTAACCCCTCTAAAAACTTATGTTGCTCTCCAGCAGTTCTGGTCTTTTGACCATAGCCATAGAACCAAATCATAAAGAAGCTTGCTGCCAGAAGAATTGAGGAGCCAGCTAGTAGGCTTATACCAATTACTACAAGCACCTTTCCCTTTCCTTTAACCTCACTATCTTTCCTCTGTCGGTGCTGTGGTAGAGGAGGAGGGAAGGGAGGCTGTCCCTGCAAGGCATCAGAGAGTTTGACATAAGCTTTACTAGTAACGTCTGTAGCTTGACGGCCGTCGAGCAAAGGCATTTGTTTCTTCTTGCAAATTGTGTCCTTGTAGGTGACAACGATGCACATGCAATCGTCTATGCAGGCCTGCTGGCAATCACTTTCACTAAGATCATTTAGCGCCGAATAGTCACTGCCGCTCGTCCAGTCTGTGTTTTGAAGCTGCGACATATTGCTACTTGCAGCGCAGCTCCGCCCCTGGAATAACTTTGGCACGCATCCCTTAAAATGCTCCTTACTGTCAATAAAGTCGAACTGAGGAGGACAAAAGCAGTCGGGCTTGTTGTCAGCATTAAGTCGACATATGCCGTTGCTTCCACACTGACCCTTGACGTCTTTACATGGATCTTCCTTAGCTTGCCACACAGATGACCAGGTGGTAGTCTGGCTGCTGCCATTGATGTTCCAAACATAGTACCGCAGGATTCCATCGATATCGAGGGTCATTCTGCGAAGAAACTGCCCTTTTCCGGCGTTGCCTTGAGTGACGTTTGCAACTGTTATGTTGGTGCTATTTACCAAATACAGCAGTCCATTCGGATCAAAAATCAAGCTAGTCGGATTATCAGGACTATCAGGTTTATTGGTACCAGTAGCCCAGTAACCGCCTTCAATAGAGCCCCGCCGATCCGTAAGAAAAAGCACCAAATTGCCGTCCTCGGCCATGGAAAGCTGAAATCTGCCTACTGAATAGTTTGTGGTTGAAGCCCTAGAAAAAATGCTAGATTTCCACTCCAGCATCTGACCGGGCAAAAGGGTATCCGTAGGATAGCCGAAGCTCTGCCAGATGGGCTGCAATGAGGCATTTAATAAGACAAAGTTGCCAGTGTTTTGCATTGCAGCTGCAGCGACCTTTTCAGAGGGGGTAGCGGACCACTGTAGAATTCGTTGGGCATCGTACAGCTTAAGCCCGCTGACACTGAGCTGCAGAGTAGAGCCCTCTACAAGGAGAAAGTCCCTCGAGTCGGTGTACATAGCCGTCCAAGCCAAAGTTTTAGGAGGTGTATTCTCAAACCCTATGCCTAGTACGTATACCGTTGGATTAATAGGATAAAATCCAAAGGCAAAGTTTCCATTAGGTGAAACCCATTTGGGATTTTTGGAAGTTGTAAGGGTGGAGCCAAGGGTGATATCATACTTCTGAGCTGACACGCAGATGGCCATGAACATCTGAATGAAAATGAGGAGAGTAGTAGCCATTGATGGAAGGCAGGCAATGAAGATGATGAAAGATGTAGTATATATAGTATAATAATAGAATTTACGGAGTACTAAACGCGCGAGTAAATTTTGGATTAGGCAGTCAGACTATTCTACGGATAACACTTACACAACACGCTAATCAGTCATTCAAAGCTACGGATAACAATGTTTGTGGACACAAACCATTGCCAGTGTCAAATATCTTTTGGGTTCGTCGAAGATCGGTAGAAAGTTTTGAATCGTGGGTCCTACACATTACCTATTGACTGTTCTTAACCTCTGCCTAAACAACGTACCTATAGATCTCTAACAATGTAAATTAAAAATCGCCACAAAGTCTTTGTGTACGTCCACCGGAGAAACTTCTCAAATTAAACAAAGTCTTTGCATTGCCATCGAATTGCGGACATTTTCAATTTCTTTGACATTGACGCTCCACTTCGAGGGTATATTCTTTTCTTGTTAATGGACTAGCAATTGTAATGAGGCGTGATGAAAACGGCAATACAGGTAAGGAAAGTGGGATACTAAAATATTTTAAGGAGGTGTGTATAAAAGGAAGAAGAGAAATAAATAATAGAAATGCAAGAATACAAAAGTGAAATAGTCAAACAAAAAGAAATTGGAATATGGAATGTAACTTTTACTTTTCTTTTTATATAAATTTTAATATATAAGTATGTTATATTTTTGCATATATTTGAAAAGAGAAAGAAGGAGAGATACAAAGATCTTGTACGAAACAAAGTCTTGAGATTATACTAAAATTCAATGCTTGACATTCAATGTCTCTAATGTCAGTTGTTTTTATTTGCAATGTCAGTGCTTGTGACTTATGTATTACAAGAGCCCAAACCATTTTTAATGGAAGTTGTTTATGATTGCTATAATTAATTAGTGGGATTAGAACATGTCAAAGATTGTAAATAAGTAAATTCAATATCAATAGAATATGTACTCGAAACATCATAAAGTACGGCTCAAGATGCAATAGATGTCAATGTTGTAAATAATATACAAAATAATGATATGCAAAAGCATACATCGCAAACTAGAAGAAATAAATAAAAATAATGATTTATAAAAAGAGTAAACATCTAAACCTAGAAGAAAAATGCAAATGCAAGATTCTAAAATTGAAAATGAAAAAATATAATTAATACCAATGGAATGCTCGAAAGACATTTGAATAAATTTTAAATGATTTTTTGACATGGTCTAAATAATCTTTCTTCACCAATCGTGTGTTATAATTCTCAATAACTTGACATTGGAATGAATGTTTCTCGAACACCTAAAAGCCCTATATGAAATACATGTTCACAAGACAATGGCCATCATCAATTCTCAAAATCAAACAAAATGGATATTGGGCCACATACACAAGAACTTGAAAAATTAATACATGTTAAGGAAATGTTAATAGCCCATATCAACAATATCCTACATGTGACATACACAATTGAAGGTCAATATAAATATAAAGGAGATACAAACAAAAAAAATTCACAATAAGTAAAAGAAATAACCAAGGTTTTTCCACATCAAAAAAAAGATTTCCCAATGATTATAGTTCAAATAAAGAATCAACATGGACCAAATTATAACTTTATTGTCAATAGAGTTTTAATATATAAGTGTTGGGCCCTCCTTTTAGAGCAAGTACGTGGACTGTGCCAACTAGGCAAATTTCAGCATGAGGTGACTTTTGGAAAGATTGATCCCCATTGTTTTGTACAGTTTGGCACCAACTAGAGGAGTCCCTAAGGATCCTGTGCCAGTTGGCATACAATTACGTGGCGTCAACTTTCAAGGAACATCCCTGCCAAAACTTGTACATGGTGGCATAAGAAGCATGGATGCCAAAAGAGCGAAGCAAGTGAGATAGCGACCTCAAATGAAATATCAGAATACGACATGCACTCATATGACTTGGGTAGCATAATGGGGCCGACAGACTCAAAACAACCCATCACTCGGCATGTACCCAATCCACCTAGCAGAAGAACGCCTATTGCCTATTTAAGAGGACTCACTTTTGTAGAGAAAGGGGAGGAAAAAATATAGTGAAGCTCTGGTGGAATAAAGATCCTCCATTATAATTTTTATTTGGCGTAGTAGCTTAAGTAGTTGAATGTATAGCCCAAGCTCACTTGTGAGCCCCTAGGCATGAATAGAACTAGGGAATGTATGTATTATGTTTCTACTATTGAACTATATTTTAGAACTACAAGTTAATGAGAGATTATTGCGAAAATTAAGTGTAAATATTATATTTACAGTCTACATAATGTTATACTATGAGTTAGTTTTGTTTAAGTTTGATATTAGAGTTTCCTTAGTCTGTTGGGATATAGAGGTCCAACCTTGGTCGCTAATGGTGAACTTTTGCCATTTAGTGACTTTGGCGAACCTATAAATGTGCTAAATATGAATGGTCTAGTGTCAGTTGCTACGTGAACCCCTTGGTCCAGTGATAGAGTCCCTTAGAACCCCAAGTTACACCATGATGCAACTAGCCCAATCTGGGCCCAATCCCTCTGTTATTGCACTTTGAGTGAGCTCACAAGGTTTGTGCCTTGCATGAAACTGATGCCAATGCCATAGCATGAATAAATGTTGTGTGCCAGACCTTGCTCCCCTTTTGCCTATCTTTCCCAAGCCTAGAACTGACTTGGCCTAATAGCTAAGTGCATAACTGAGCATAAAAGCTTACATGAGTGTACTTCACTATAAAATTTTGGTTCCATTGCCAAGACTCATGTTGAATTTTATTGCTAAAATGGTGCAACAAAAAGATGCTTTGACTATCACTCAAAAATATTGAGCATTAGTTAGAGCAAGTCGAAGATAGTTTCACATAAAACCATCCTACATGTGAAGGATAGAAGCCACAAAAATGGGTACAAACCAATTTGTATGATGCTTTATATGAAGTGTTCTTCTACGAGCTACTTGAACATATGTACCTATGGTTGGATGCCTACACTGACTCTAGAATTCAAAACTACAGACAGTGCCTTGAGTGGACCACAGAGTGCATAAAAAGGCTAGAGAGCTTGGATGAAGTTTGGATGCATGCAGTGGATAAATGATAGAACTACACATTGAATAACTACGTATTGGAGTTTGTTGTGTCAACCTTTTCATGCCTAGAAGAAGTGGAGTATGATTTTATTCATGAACCAAGGGGTGCATTCATAAAAGGGCTTAGCACCGAACTAAAGAAGCTTATGGTGGATTACGGGATAGAAACCATAAAAATGGAAGGCTAAATTCCTTACATGTATGGGCAGGCATGAAAGGTAAGAAGGGGGAAATGTAGGTATGGTGCCATGGAAGAATAAAATCAAACTGACACTTGAGAACTCTAGAGGTTGAACTACAGTAAGTGCAAATGGAGGATGATGGAGGATTTGGAACCTAGAAGTGTCAAGAAAACCTATAGCGAGTAGGAAGGATATGGGGAAGGATCTCTTGAAATAAAGCAGTGCATAGGGAAAGAGGAAGAAATAAGTGATTACACTTCATAGTTGGGTGTAGGATGCAGTAGGTTTCTACAAGATGGGTTACTTGAGGATGTGCTAGAGGAACTTACCCCCTTTAAACCTGAAGTGAAAACTCATACATTGGATCCTCCAATAGAAGATAGAATAATGGTGATTGAACCTTTTACCAAAATAGACTTTGATAGGACCAAGATTCTAGGTCAAGTATTCATAATTAAGCAAGTAATTCCTTCGATAAATCTAGCAAGTACCACCCCAATAGCTTTGAACATGGGTACAAGCATTCCCATGCAAAGAATGTCAGCTATGCCAACTGGGTAACAACCTGTACGAAGTGGTACAAAATCACAAGGGAATGATGCCACACTATCAAGTTCTATAACATAGCCCAACTTGTTAGGGTTAACACTCAACCCTACCAGTGGAGGCATCGAAGGGCCACCCCTAATACAAACACAAGGAGGGTAGGCACCTCATAACTTTGCACCACCTCCTTAGCAAGTCTACTACAAGATGGCCAAGTACTTACCTGAGTATCTTAGAGTTGAAAATACTACGGAGCATGTGCTAAAATGTGAATTACAATAACATGCTTAGTGTTGGGAGGGGTGGAGAGAAAATCCAAGAACAAACACACCTGTTCTAATTCCACCCGTTAGGATCTTGCTCCTCAGAAAGAGCACAGTATGATTACCAAATATAAGCAATTGAATATGCGAAAATAACCAGAAACACAAGTAACTAGAATTCACCAATAGCACAGAATATGAGAGACAATACACTATCTTGTATTAACACTATACAGAAAAGAATACATCAAAGAGCCGCCACACTCTTTCACCTTACAGAGATTCGCCACACCTCAAGTGTACAGTAATTCTTCTCACACACACTCTCCTACACAAAAAAAACGGTCCCAACAACCAACTCACACACATAATTGGTGTTCACCTCACCAACCAGTCAGTAATAACCCTGCCGGTACACCAAGCACTCTATAGCACTTCAAGCTGATCACTCATGAACCTGCAACCTGCAATTCAAAGACCAAACTTACATGTAGATCCCCAAATGAGCTTGCAACAACCTGCAACTCACAGATCTTACAACTAGAAGGAACTCTTCCTTTCTATCTCATGCAATAAACAATACATTGCAATGGGTCTATAAATAGATCCCTAACTCAAACAATAACTTAGACTCTTAATTTAGACAATTATCCTCGCAGCCCAAGACTCTAACTGGTCTCAACATGCAAACTCTTCGTTTACTTAACTAACTGTCCGTGAAACGAGCAGTTCTGGAACACACAGGCGACCGACGTCGGTCCCTGCTTGTCTGGTTCTGCCGACGTCGGCCGACTTCCTGCCGTCGCCGGTGGCCTTCTGCACTGGTCTCTGCCGACGTCGGTCATGATGCCGACGCCGGTGCTCCTGGATCTCAGCAACCTTCTGTTCCTTAGTTTGCAAAGGGTTGAAGCTTTTAGCTCCACAACCTAACACTTAGGGTATCATTCAGCTTGAGCGTAAGGCAACACAATTCATGACCACTTTGTTAGATTGTACCCATACTTAGTATCAGAAGTTTGATGCAAACCAGGTTATGATTGACTACGATATGTTGAAGGAAGCCTTTTTGAAAGAGTTTGATATCCATGATTTTGAGTAGTAGAGCATCACATTGCTCAAAGAAATCAGCTAAGGGTTATCCAAAATATATAGTGTTTTTATTAAGTCTTAAATTATTTTTTATGATCTAGTGTAAGGAGGACAAGATCTATTTTGTAGGTACATCAAATGTGTTGTAAATTCTAAACAAGAATACCAATAAAAAAATATGGATCAATAATCAAAAAAATAAAAATTTGTATCAAAATCCTATATGAATATCCTTCCTTAATTTTATATTATTTAATTATGTCTTATTTTTATATTGTATATACATTGTAATGTCTATTTAATATTAATTAGTTTATTTATATTACATTTAAATACAATCCATTTATTATTAATATAAAGGTTTCATGTTAAAACAATAGATAAATCATAATCTAAATTTAAAATGATTGAGTTTATCATTTCTCAATAATTGAAAGGTCGATAATTCTTAAAACTTAATTTGGCATGTAAGACACATGTCAAAGAAAAACAAAAATGCAATGATATGCTAACAAAAATAGATAACTTATATATTTTAAACTTAAAATGAATGGTTCTACCATTTTTCAACAATTGAGAGGCCAATAATTTCTAAAACTTAATTTGGTATTAAGGTGCATAACAAAAAAAACAAAAATTCAATGATATGTTAACAAAAATAATTATATGAAAAATATTTGACAATAAATCTTGAGAGTTTTGGTCCAATGGTAAACATGACTTTACTCTTTAGTTAAATTATTCTTAAGTATGTTATCACTTAACTTAAAAAATAATTTTAATTATTCATTTTTTATATTAAAAAATTGTAATTAATATTCCAGTGTAAACCATACTTTATTTTTAATAAATTTATAATGAAAAAGAATTTTAACCTATTTTGATCCTCCTAAAATTTAATATAATGCAATAATTATTTTGATTTGAATAACAATAAAAAGATTAATTTATAAAAAACTTTTCATTTAACAAGATGCCTATAATCGTTCAACTTAACATTTATTTGTTGCAAAACTAATACATATGAACAATGGATGGATCCTAACACAATAATTCCCGGTAAACATTTCTGGTGGTCACATACACATAGGTGGTAACATTTTATCATAATGGTATACGCATATAAGTGGTAACATTTATGATAACGATATGGATGCGCATCGCATTTTTTACACCTGCGATAAACTAACAAAAGACTCCGGTGGTGGGGGCACGGCAATGTTGACAGTTCCTTCCAGCATTTGAACAACCATTTTGATAGATGGCCTTAAAGACGGGTCTTCTTGAATGCACCACAAACCCACCAAAACCATTCTTTCCAGCAATCTTGACTCAATTGTGTGACCTTCTGCACGCTGCTGCTCCACCAGTTTATCAAGCTCACCATGCTTCAAGCAGTCGTGAATCCAGTCGGACAATAGGATTTCGTTTTCTGGGGCATCTAGCTCCATGGTTTTTCTGCAACATATAATTTCCAGTAGCATCACTCCAAAGCTATACACATCCACTTTCACAGTAATCGGCATATTTTTAAACCACTCAGGTGCTATATAACCCCTAGTGCCACGAGCTCCGGTAAATGTTCGAGTCTGCTCTGCCCGGAACAATTTTGCTAAGCCAAAGTCAGATATTTTAGGATTGTAATTATGATCGAGCAGAATGTTTTGCGGCTTTATATCACAATGCAGAATCTGAGTTCTGCATTCTTCATGCAAATACATGATGCCTCTTGCTGTACCTGTTGCAATTTGAACCCGCACGTTCCAATCAAGAAAGCCGCTATCTACGAATAAAGCTGTGTCGAGAGATCCATGACTCATGTACTCGTACACCAGAAGCCTGTGGGAACCCTCGTCGCAGAAACCGTACAATTGAACAAGATTTTTATGATGGCTTGTCCCAATCACGCTCATCTCTGTTCGGAACTCCTTTTCCCCTGGACGTTCTTCCTCTTCCTGCACCACTTTATCAATACTTTTCACAGCAATTGCTCTTCCTTCAGGTAAGGTGCCTTTGTAAACTTTACCAAAGGCACCCCTTCCTAACTCGTGTCGGAAACCTCCTGTAGCAGCCTCCATCTCCTTATAAGAATATGCATTTAACCCCTCTAAAAACTTATGTTGCTCTCCAGCAGTTCTGGTCTTTTGACCATAGCCATAGAACCAAATCATAAAGAAGCTTGCTGCCAGAAGAATTGAGGAGCCAGCTAGTAGGCTTATACCAATTACTACAAGCACCTTTCCCTTTCCTTTAACCTCACTATCTTTCCTCTGTCGGTGCTGTGGTAGAGGAGGAGGGAAGGGAGGCTGTCCCTGCACGGCATCAGAGAGTTTGACATAAGCTTTATTAGTAACGTCTGTACCTTGACGGCCGTCGAGCAAAGGCATTTGTTTCTTCTTGCAAAATGGGTCCTTGTAGGTGACAACGATGCACATGCAATCGTCTATGCAGGCCTGCTGGCAATCACTTTCACTAAGATTACTTAGCACCGAATAGTCACTGCCGCTCGTCCAGTCTGTGTTTTGAAGCTGCGTCATATTGCTACTTGCAGCGCAGCTCCGCCCCTGGAATAACTTTGGCACGCATCCCTTAAACCGCTCCTTACTGTCAATAAAGTCGAACTGAGGAGGACAAAAGCAGTCCGGCTTGTTCGCAGTGGTAAGTCGACATATGCCGTTGCTTCCACACTGACCCCTGACGTCTTTACATGGATCTTCCGTAGCTTGCCACACAGATGACCAGGTGGTAGTCTGGCTGCTGCCATTGATGTTCCAAACATAGTACCGCAGGATTCCATCGATATCGAGGGTCATTCTGCGAAGAAACTGCCCTTTTCCGGCGTTGCCTTGAGTGAGGTTTGCAACTGTTATGTTGGTGCTATTTACCAAATACAGCGGTCCATTCGGATCAAAAATCAAGCTAGTCGGATTATCAGGACTATCAGGTTTATTGGTACCAGTAGCCCAGTAAGCGCCTCCAGGGCCCTGCCGATCCGGATTAAAAAGCATCAAATTGCCGTCCGCGGCCATGTAAAACTGAAATCTGCCTACTGAATAGTTTGTGGTTGAAGCCCTAGAAAAAATGCTAGATTTCCACTCCAGCGTCTGACCGGGCAAAAGGGTATCCGTAGGATAAGCGAAGCTCTGCCAGATGGGTTGCAATAAGGCATTTAATAAGACAAAGTTGCCAGTGTCCCTCATTTTAGCTGCAGCTACCTTTTCAGAGGGGGTAGCGGACCACTGTAGATTTCTTTGGGTATCGTACAGCTTAAGCCCGCTGTCACTGAGCTGCAGAGTAGAGCCCTCTCCAAGGGGAAAGTCGCTGGACATAGCCGTCCAAGCCAAAGTTTTAGGAGGTATATTCTCAAACCCTATGCCTAGTACGTATACAGTTGGATTAATAGGATAAAATCCAAAGGCAAAGTTTCCATTAGGTGAAACCCATTTGGGATTTTTGGAAGGGGTAAGGGTGGAGCCAAGGGTGATATTGTAATTTTGAGCTGACACGCAGATGGCCATGAACATCTGAAAGAAAATGAGGAGAGTAGGAGCCATTGATGGAAGGCAGGCAATGAAGATGATGAAAGATGTAGTACATATAGTATAATGATAGAATTTACGGCGTACTAAACGCGCGAGTAAATTTTGGATTAGGCAGTCAGACTATTCTACGGATAACACTTACGCAACACGCTAATCAGTCATTCAAAGCTACGGATAACAATGTTTGTGGACACAAACCATTGCCAGTGTCAAATATCTTTTGGGTTCGTCGAAGATCGGTAGAAAGTTTTGAATCGTGGGTCCTACACGTTACCCATTGACTGTTCTTAACCTTTGCCTAAACAACGTACCTAGATCTCTAACAATGTAAATTAAAAATCGCCACAAAGTTTTTGTGTACGTCCACCGGAGAAACTTCTCAAATTAAACAAAGTCTTTGCATTGCCATCGAATTGCGGACATTTTCAATTTCTTTGACATTGACGCTCCACTTCGAGGGTATATTCTTTTCTTGTTAATGGACTAGCAATTGTAATGAGGCGTGATGAAAACGGCAATACAGGTAAGGAAAGTGGGATACTAAAATATTTTAAGGAGGTGAGTATAAAAGGAAGAAGAGAAATAAATAATAGAAATGCAAGAATACAAAAGTGAAATAGTCAAACAAAAAGAAATTGGAATATGGAATGTAACTTTTACTTTCCTTTTTATATAAATTTTAATATATAAGTATGTTATATTTTTGCATATATTTGAAAAGAGAAAGAAGGAGAGATACAAAGATCTTGTACGAAACAAAGTCTTGAGATTATACTAAAATTCAATGCTTGACATTTAATGTCTCTAATATCAGTTGTTTTTATTTGCAATGTCAGTGCTTGTGACTTATGTATTACAAGAGCCCAAACCATTTTTTGGAAGTTGTTTATGATTGCTATAATTAATTAGTGGGATTAGAACATGTCAAAGATTGTAAATAAGTAAATTCAATATCAATAGAATATGTACTCGAAACATCATAAAGTACGGCTCAAGATGCAATAGATGTCAATGTTGTAAATAATATACAAAATAATGATATGCAAAAGCATACATCGCAAACTAGAAGAAATAAATAAAAATAATGATTTATAAAAAGAGTAAACATCTAAACCTAGAAGAAAAATGCAAATGCAAGATTCTAAAATTGAAAATGAAAAAATATAATTAATACCAATGGAATGCTTGGAAGACATTTGAATAAATTTTAAATGATTTTTTGACATGGTCTAAATAATCTTTCTTCTCCAATCATGTGTTATAATTCTCAATAAATTGACATTGGAATGAATGTTTCTCGAACACCTAAAAGCCCTATATGAAATACATGTTCACAAGACAACGGCCATCATCAATTCTCAAAATCAAACAAAATGGATATTGGGCCACATACACAAGAACTTGAAAAATTAATACATGTTAAGGAAATGTTAATAGCCCATATCAACAATATCCTACATGTGAGATACACAATTGAAGGTCAATATAAATATAAAGGAGATACAAACAAAAAAAATTCACAATAAGTAAAAGAAATAACCAAGGTTTTTCCACATAAAAAAAAAGATTTCACAATGATTATAGTTCAGATAAAGAATCAACATGGACCAAATTATAACTTTATTGTCAATAGAGTTTTAATATATAAGTGTTGGGCCCTCCTTTTAGAGAAAGTACGTGGACCGTGCCAACTAGGCAAATTTTAGCATGAGGTGACTTTTGGAAAGATTGATCCCCATTGTTTTGTACAGTTTGGCACCAACTAGAGGAGTCCCTAAGGATCCCGTGCCAGTTGGCATACAATTACGTGGCGTCAACTTTCAAGGAACATCCCTGCCAAAACTTGTACATGGTGGCATAAGAAGCATGGATGCCAGAAGAGCGAAGCAAGTGAGATAGCGACCTCAAATGAAATATCAGAATGCAACATGCAATCATATGACTTGGGTAGCATAATGGGGCCGACAGATTCAAAACAACCCATCACTCGGCATGTACCCAATCCACCTAGCAGAAGACCACCTATTGCCTATTTAAGAGGACTCACTTTTGTAGAGAAAGGGGAGGAAAAAATATAGTGAAGCTCTGGTGGAATAAAGATCCTCCATTATAATTTTTATTTGGCATAGTAGCTTAAGTAGTTGAATGTATAGCCCAAGCTCACTTGTGAGCCCCTAGGCATGAATAGAACTAGGGAATGTATGTATTATGTTTCTACTATTGAACTATATTTTAGAACTACAAGTTAATGAGAGATTATATTTACAGTCTACATAATGTTATACTATGAGTTAGTTTTGTTTAAGTTTGATATTAGAGTTTCCTTAATCTGTTGGGATATAGAGGTCCAACCTTGGTCGCTAATGGTGAACTTTTGCCATTTAGTGACTTTGGCGAACCTATAAATGTGCTAAATATGAATGGTCTAGTGTCAGTTGCTACGTGAACCCCTTGGTCCAGTGATAGAGTCCCTTAGAACCCCAAGTTACACCATGATGCAACTAGCCCAATGTGGGCCCAATCCCTCTATTATTGCACTTTGAGTGAGCTCACAAGGTTTGTGCCTTGCATGAAACTGATGCCAATGCCATAGCATGAATAAATGTTGTGTGCCAGACCTTGCTCCCCTTTTGCCTATCTTTCCCAAGCCTAGAACTGACTTGGCCTAATAGCTAAGTGCATGATTGAGCATAAAAGCTTACATGAGTGTACTTCACTATAACATTTTGGTTCCATTGCCAAGACTCATGTTGAATTTTATTGCTAAAATGGTGCAATAAAAAGATGCTTTGACTATCACTCAAAAATATTGAGCATTAGTTAGAGCAAGTCGAAGATAGTTTCACATAGAACCATCCTACATGTGAAGGATAGAAGCCACAAAAATGGGTACAAACCAATTTGTATGATGCTTTATATGAAGTGTTCTTCTACGAGCTACTTGAACATATGTACCTATGGTTGGATGCCTACACTGACTCTAGAATTCAAAACTACAGACAGTGCCTTGAGTGGACCACAGAGTGCATAGAAAGGCTAGAGAGCCTGGATGAAGTTTGGATGCATGCAGTGGATAAATGATAGAACTACACATTGAATAACTACGTATTGGAGTTTGTTGTGTCAACCTTTTCATGCCTAGAAGAAGTGGAGTATGATTTTATTCATGAACCAAGGGGTGCATTCATAAAAGGGCTTAGCACCGAACTAAAGAAGCTTATGGTGGATTACGGGATAGAAACCATAAAAATGGAAGGCTAAATTCCTTACATGTATGGGCAGGCATGAAAGGTAAGAAGGGGGAAATGTAGGTATGGTGCCATGGAAGAATAAAATCAAACTGACACTTGAGAACTCTAGAGGTTTAACTACAGTAAGTGCAAATGGAGGATGATGGAGGATTTGGAACCTTGAAGTGTCAAGAAAACCTATAGCGAGTAAGAAGGATATGGGGAAGGATCTCTTGAAATAAAGTAGTGCATAGGGAAAGAGGAAGAAATAAGTGATTACACTTCATAGTTGGGTGTAGGATGCAATAGGTTTCTACAAGATGGGTTACTTGAGGATGTGCTAGAGGAACTTACCCCCTTCAAACCTGAAGTGAAAACTCATACATTGGATCCCCCAATAGAACATAGAAGAATGGTGATTGAACCTTTTACCAAAATAGACTTTGATAGGACCAAGATTCTAGGTCAAGTATTCATAATTAAGTAAGTAATTCCTTCGATAAATCTAGCAAGTACCACCCCAATAGCTTTGAACATGGGTACAAGCATTCCCATGAAAAGAATGTCAGCTATGCCAATTGGGTAACAACCTATACGAAGTGGTACAAAATCACAAGGGAATGAGGCCACACTATCAAGTTCCATAACATAGCCCAACTTGTTAGGGTTAACACTCAGCCCTACCAGTGGAGGCATCGAAGGGCCACCCCTAATACAAACACAAGGAGGGTAGGCACCTCAAAACTTTGCACCACCTCCTTAGCAAGTCTACTACAAGATGGCCAAGTACTTACCTGAGTATCTTAGAGTTGAAAATACTACGGAACATGTGCTAAAATGTGAATTACAATAACATGCTTAGGGTATCATTTAGCTTGAGCGTAAGGTAACACAATTCATGACCACTTTGTTAGATTGTACCCATACTTAGTATCAGAAGTTTAATGCAAACCAGGTTATGATTGACTATGATATGTTGAAGGAAGCCTTTTTGAAAGAGTTTGATATCCATGATTTTGAGTAGTAGAGCATCACAATGCTCAAAGAAATCAGCTAAGGGTTATCCAAAAGCATGCACTTGTGTGATGCACAATTCAAAAATCTTCTCTCTAAACTTCCTTATGAAATTCACCCCTCCCTGCATGTGCAATGGTTTATTGGTGGCCTGTTGGTTTCATTTAGAAGAGCACTACCCATGAAAACCTTCATAGAGCCTCGTAAAGCACTTGAAGCTATACTCTGCACTAAGGTGATAGGTAGCATCGACATTGGGATCAACCCCTTCATGGAGGCACAAATTATGTCAATGGCCTCTCAGTTGTAGAAATTGACTGCTAGGTAGGTGCATGACACTCACAGTGGGTTATGGTGTACAGACTGTGAGATGGAGGGGCATAACAACAATAACTATTTGTGCATAAATATTTATGCACTACTTCTCAATTGTGAAGTTTTTCATGGAGTACATGACTCTCAAAATTGTCCTTTGTTGCAATGCACTTGCCAAGTGAACACCATGGTTTACTACAAGATGTGTGATGCTTATACACAATCAACAATAGATTGTAGGGTCATCAACAAGATACACTAGAATATGGAAAGAGGTGCAAGCCAGGCAATGACATCAGGTGACAACCAAGTAGGTCAAGAAAATGAAGGCTATGGCCAGAACAACATGAGTTATGGATACCAAAGAGGCATGCGTGATCAAGGAGGTGGATGTGGTGGAGGAAGATTCCCATAATGATCATGTTATAAGTGTGGGTTGACTGAGCACTATCAGCATGACTAACCTATGCACCCAACATGTGAGTATTTATGAGGGCCACATGTAGTCAAAAACTACCCTGATCTATACAAGAATCTGACACAAGGTCAGCCTAGTGTGAATAGAAGAGTAGCTATGGTGCAGTGCGAGTCCAAAGAAGGAAGGTGGGCTCCCAAGCCACAACAAGTTTAGAAGGAGTTGCCAAAAGTGAAAGCCATGACTTGAAGTGGGTTTACCACCCAACCACCCACCGTACCAATCCAAGATTTATGCTTAGAATATAAAGAACTAAGTTTTATGAATCATGTAACACAACTAGAGTCAAAGGTTACACCATATATTGACCCTGCATGTCATAAGGACATCCTACAATAAGTCATGAGCATAATATAGAACCTACAGGGTGAACTTCAATTGGCTAGAGACTTAGATGCATAGGCCATCATGTCACACAAGATGTAAGATCATTAAGAGGTTGATGTTTAGGAGTTGACTAAGATCTTGTGCCTCCTACAAATAGAAGGGGTATTACCCCTACTAAAAGACTTACTTCTAAAACATGCAGGGAATGCACTAGTGTGAGTAGTCAACCCTTAAATAATAAAAATTACAATACCGCATATGGAGCAAGTGCATTAAGTCAAGCATACGTAGAACACTAAGTATAACTAAGAATTATTGATAGATGCTACCATCAATGGATGGTTAGTTTGTGAAGTATTAGTTGACATGGGTGCATAGGTCAATATCCTAACAAAAAATGTTTGGGAGAAAATGGGGAGGCAACCCTTGAGACCTTCACCTCACACATTATTCATGGATAATAAAACTTGAGTAAAACCCATTGGGATCTTGAAGGGTACTATTATGGATATCATGGGCATCAAGTTCTAGGCTAACTTTGAGGTTATCTAGTTGGTAGAATGGGACTATTATCTAATGCTCTTGGGATGACCTTGGTGTTATGCTAACAATGCAAATATGCATTCTAAAAAGATCTATATGAATTTTGAGAATGGAAAAGAAAGGGTGGTGAACCCCCTTTCAAATTATCAAGCCCCCCTACATAGAGAGTGTTAATCTCGATGATGAGATCAACCACATCTATAACATCATGGTACAAGGCACCGAGAAGCCTAACCCTAATGACCAAGGCATACTCGCATAGGAAGATAGATAATCAACATATAATATAATTGATGTAGCATGCAAACATTAAGCTGAAGAGGCCTATGAGGTCACTAGGTGATGGTGCTACCTCATGCGTATAGTTGGGCCAAGACTAGTCAGGATAGGGATGGTAAGGATTGAGTGACTCTAGAAGAAGTGGGTCCCCCACACCCAAAAGATGGGAAAGAGAGTACTCTAGATCAACAAAGGGAAATATGCAGTGCTCTTAAAGTATGAGGAAAGCTAACCTATCAAGAAGTATGTCTAGGATATTGAAGCCTATGTCCCAAAGGAAATTGATCAAATGGGCACACTAGTGTACACTCTAAAGATTACTATCACTTATTGGTGGGAAATGTAGAGAATTGGTTTGACAACTTGGTAGGATGTGAAAGCAACCATATGCACCAGTTTTGGAAAAAGTAATAAGAGTCTGGATATACCCCCTATGCCAAAAATTCTGATCTAATGGTACATATACAACTATGTGAAGAAACTTGGGCAGTCTGTGGTGAGAATGTACCACGAGGCCTATGGGTGCACACCTTTTTTAGGTCCTTAAGGGCATGGGTATGAACATGGTAAATTATAAGTGAGATGCACTATGCGATAAGAAATTGGGAGGCACTCAAGGAGAATTTTGTACATACATTCTCCTTCTCTTCATAGATGCTCAAGTTACTAGAGCCATTACAAGTCATTTATAGAGCTATGTTTGAGGACACAACTATCTTAGAAAAGTGCTTGAAGGAGATGTTAAAAGAGAAAGGACTAGCACTCCCAACATTCTTTGAGGAGATGATGCTCACAACATTCTTTGAGGAGATGTCCAGTGAAGAAGATGATGAGACCTAGAAGGAGAAAAATTGGAATGCCTTAATAGGTAGATAAAAGCTCATGCACCTCATGGATGATAGCTCCCCAAATGATAGAGACCCAATGCATCTTCAAGTTGAGACAACTGAAGGGACAAGGTAGGTTAAAGATTCCCATCAGGAGAAAAATGAACCCTACCATGCACCACTCAAGACCACCAAAGTAGACATCAACATAGAAGGTGAGCTAAAGATAAGCACTTACTAGTCTGAGTTAGAATTGGTGCAAATTATTGACCTCTTGAGGGAATTCTAGGACCTCTTCCTATGTAAATATAAGGACATGAAGGGTATCCACCCCTCACTTGGAAAAAAGAGCATTAAGCTGGTGGATGGCATAAGGCCAGTCAAGAAGCACCCATATCAGATGAACCCCAATCTCCACACCAAGGTAAAGGTAGAGATCAATGGAATGTTAGCTACCGACATTATCTACTCGATACAAGAATCTGAGTGGGTAAGTCCAATGGTCATCAGTATTATGAAAGATGGGTGCATATGGATTTGCATTGATTATAGGATGCTGAAAGCCACTTGCATCTATGAC
Source organism: Torreya grandis (assembly GCA_037957365.1). Taxonomy (NCBI): domain Eukaryota; kingdom Viridiplantae; phylum Streptophyta; class Pinopsida; order Cupressales; family Taxaceae; genus Torreya; species Torreya grandis. The sequence goes on along the minus strand of JARHVA010002967.1, from coordinate 553,766 downwards.
CCATTCCTGACCTCATTCATCGATAAGGTCTTAAATAGAGTCACAAGTTACAAAATTTACACTTTCATTGATGGATTCTTAGGTTACCATCAGGTGCAAATTGAGGAGGAGGATAAGCCCAAAACAACCTTTGTGATTGAATGGGATTTTTTTGTATATAGCATGATGCCCTTTTCACTCAAGAACATGTCAGCCATGTTATCCAAGGTAGTGATTACTACTTTTAAGGACTTTATCCATAAGTTCCTTCAAGTATACCTTGATGACTGGACAATGTATGGTCTTGTAATATACCACTATGACAATATAAGCCTCATGTGTGAAAGGTATAGGCAGCTCCAAATCTCTTTAAATTTAAAGAAGTACATCTTCACAACTCCATTTGGGACATTTATTAGTCACATCATTTACAAGGATGGATTGCTTATCGATCCAACAAAGATTGCCATAATAATCTAGCTTTAGACTCCCTCCATGTTGAAGAATGTTCATACCTTCTTGGGCCATTTTAGTTACTAAAGGAAGTTCATTTGGAGCTATGCTAAAATCATAGTTCCCTTAGAAGAACTCTTGTGCAAGGATGGCCCATTTTACTAGGGCAAGGCACAAGAGAAGGCCTTTGATACACTAAAACTAAAGTTAGCCAGTGCACCAATTATTCAATTTCCCAACTAAATAACTCTTTTCCACATCCATGTCAATGCTTTAGGCTTAACCATTAGCACAATTAGGTGAAGACAAAATGGACCACCCCATCTCCTTTTCAAGCAAAAAATTGACATAGGTTGAGCAGAACTACACCACCACCGAGCATGAGGCACTAGCAATGGTCTATGCCCTACAAAAATTTAGATAATATTTGCTTGCAACCCTATTCATATTTTTCATAGATCATGATGTGCAAAAGTACCTTGTGAACAAGCCTATCTTGCATGAGCATATATATTGATGGGTTTTTCTCTTCTAGGAATTATAATTTTCTATTACAGTTAACCCTGAGAATTAGAACTTGGGGTCAGACCATTTATCCCACATCAACTCTAGTGATGTGGTGGTGTCAATTGAGGATGACATGCCAGACACATAGCTATATAGAGTTTAGCACGTTCTTGAGGACCTAGCAGAGATTGTCACTTTTTTAATATTAGGGTTTGCACCACAAACCATGTCCACTAAGTAGAAGAAACAACTTGTTGTCTATGCCTTCCCCTTCTATCTCATTAAGGGGGAACCATATAAAATGAGTAGGGATGAAGTCCTATGCTACTGTGTCTTAGAACATGAATAGGAATCCATCCTATAGGAAGACATGAAGGGAGCACAGGAGGCCATTGCACTGGAGACACAACAACACATAAAGTTCTCTAATCAAGTTTGTGGTGGCCAAGTCTATTTCATGACACCAAGGACTATGCATGTGCATGTGATGTATGACAATGCATCAAAAATCCCAACCATCAGGATGAGATGCCTCTCATCCCTATTCTTGCCTAGGCACCATTCAAGAAATATGCCATTAATTTCATAGGGTTGATCACTCCCACAACATGATGTACATGTGCTAGATATATTTTGGTGGCCATTGATTATTTCACCAAGTGAGTCGAAGCTACACCAACAAAGAACTATACAACCATGACAACTGCATGATTTATTTAGGAAAACATCATAAGCCGATATGGGTGTCTATTAATTTTGACTAGCAATAGGGGAAATAACTTTATCAATGAGATGGTATGCATCTTCCTGATTAAATACATGGTGACATAACACAAAACCACCCCATATCATCCCCATGACAACATCATAGTTGAAGCCTTTAACAAAATCTTGGGAATGTGCCTAATGAAGATATGCAACATTGGTCACAAGGATTGGGATGATCATGTATCTATAGTTATTTGGGCATACCACATGACCTACAAGCACCTAAATAAGGCTACACCATTCTAATTAGTGTTTGGTGCTAAGAAAAATTTTCCCATGGAATTTATAGTTCCCTCCTTATGTATTACATGAATTGGCCACCTAGATGATCAGGTGTCTATAAGCGCAAGGTTGGAAGATTTGGAGCACTTGAACAAGATGCACACCTAGGTTAAGTGAAGATAATAGATTCAAAAGGTGTGCCAAAAATGATGACACAACAAGCACATCAAGCATAAGGAGCTAATTGAAGGAGTATTGGTGATACTCTATGACTTCAAGTACTTCAAGCACCTAGGCAAGTTACAAATTTAGTGGATGGGTCCCTAGATCATACATCACATCTTGGACACTAGTACATGTAAGATACACATGTTGTTTGATGAGATGTTCCCTGGGCATTTCAATGGAAACTGATTGAATCCATATCAGAAGTAGGTTGGTGCTCACACCAAGGAAACTCCAACTTTTTGGTCAATTGTCAGTTTGAATAAGCTGACTAAAATAAAGTTTGGTGTAAGCCAAACCATGTTTTCTTTATTTTCCTTTCTTGTTAAATTTTTGGAGGTAGTAAATATCATGTGGCATTTTCATGAACTCCTTTTGTCAACTCTTCACACATATTCCAATTGGGTGAGTCGAGCACTTGCACCTAGATGCATATGAGGCCAGACATCTAAGTAGTGGGCATGTGAAGGTGACCAATAACAAGTAAAAGTGATATAAGAAACATATACAAAGATAAGTAGTATAACACACTTAAAGGCCCCAAGGAATGAACCACTCTAGCACTACACATGTGAAAAAACTAAAAAAAGGTATATTAGTTGATATAGTGCCAAAAACCTCTAAGGCAAGAGAAGATGTCCAATATAGATTGGATACAAGGTCGTACATGAAGATGCTCAAGTTAGTTGAGTGCAAGATAGGTAGTAATAATGCACTCTCTAAGTGTGTAGGAGAATTAGAAGAGACATAAAGCACTGGAGGGCCAACACAAGGGATTTGTATGGGGTAGGATAGGCTAGGGCAAGATGATGTATAATAAATCAACCAATACAAAAAAACATGCTGAAAGAGGAGTGCAAATAGAAAAAAGAGGTGTAACTGAGGAGGCTAAATTACATGCATATGAGGTGCTACACCTAGGTTTCCATAAGAAAGGTGAAGATCTCACCAAGGATAAACACGTAGAAAGAAGTCATCTAAGCCAGCTAGCATCCACCTAGGAAAGAACAAGAAGTTACTACTTAAAACACATGCCACTTCATTGAAAAAGCCATTAGGATCATTTAATTAGGTGGTGGGGGCACACAGATACAAAATTAATGTGTACAAAATAAGATTTTTTTTGAAGATTTCACACATTTTCCATGTTTTCCAAGAAGATCATGGTGTCGAAGCAATTAATCTTATATTAATAATGGTGGTTTTCACAAAAGGATATAAAAGGGTGAATAGTGGAATTACGAAGGTGAAAGGGTGATTACCTGAAAATGATTATGTTGAACTAGGAAAATATCATTAGGCTACCATTAACAACCAATGAATCTTAGAGAGGAACTTACAAGTTAAGATCTTGTGACTACAAAAGCACTGACCACCATTAGAGGCTTTGGTAAGCCACACCTCCTAAGGTTCAATACTAGTAGATTTAGAATGGAGAAAAAATGGAAGGCATTGAGCTTTGTAGAGGCATAACTAAGACCCAAATGGGTTAGAATTATGGAAGAAGCAACTACCACTAAGACAAGGGCACAGGTAATAGAGGTAGTCAGCATCATAGTGGTAGAGATAGAGGTACTGACAAATATTTCTTACCAGTATATGCAATTCCCACCAAAGGCATTGGTAGGAGAACCATGGTGCTCCATCATGTACATGTGCTAATTAAAGGAATACAACCATCAAATGTCAAGCCATTTTTAGGACTTAGAATAGGATTGGATCATGGATATGGGGTGTAAGACCCCTGAAGGCAATGCCCTCTTCAATGTCTTAATTAGAGACAATTTAAAGGCCTCAAGTGTATCTCAGCTCTAGAAATTACCCTAATTTGAAAATCTTGAGGAATTTATTTTGTTACTTCTCTCATGCATCCACAAAGACCACATATATTTTGTAGGCTGATGCATGAATATCTCAGTGTAAATGATAAAGAAAATCATCAGATTGCTAGACACCAATAGAGACATCCATCAACTAATGGGTGATGATGAAGAGGTAGAGCAAGTCACCAAGATCCTAAATTAATTCAAGGGGGCCTAAACTTTCCCCTTCAATAAATGTGAGGACCCAGGCACGAGGATAATATTGTACCTCATAAGCTTGAAGTTGTACCCTAGTGGATGATGGATAGATGTGTCCAAAGCTTATCTCTACCTGGCCTACCATATGGCATAGGGAGCCCATTTCAACATGGCACAGTTCATCACAAAAAAACTAACCAAGAGTGTGATTGAATGCCATAATAGAAAAGGGACCTTCAGATGGGGCTCCATCTTGATCTTGATCATTATGAAGGAGATGAAGATCCTTGATGGGAGTGAGGACAATTTGTGGGTGTTCCTAGAACACCATGAGTCCCCCACACAAAATACAAAGACTACACCTACCCTACCTCTTTTAGCTCAAAATAAAAAACTCATGTGATGCACTGGTGTGATTAATATATCGAGGCCTTTAGACTAGAATGACACATTCCCTAGGGGCTCCCTGTAATCATGTTTAGGATGACTACTTTTGTTGTGATGCAACACTACTACATCATCCCACTAGTACTGAAGGATGGGAACAAGTCAAGATGGTTGAATCTCCCCTTTACCTTCTTGGTCAAGTAATTCTAAGATTCACTTCATCGGATATCAAATGTTTAAAGAATGGATATCCAAACTAGGGAGCTAGATGTAGAGAGTAGAAGGATGTGGCATAGGTTCTCATACACAGATGGGAGTGCAATTAAAGATGAAGAGGTTACCTTAGATTGAATAGACATCAATCCAATCTAAGAGGTTACCATCCTTGGATTCATCCATAGGCTCTACTATAGATTGAAGCCTAGGAAGAAGGATTCTAGTGTAGGGACTAGAACTAAGAAGAGAAGAGACCCCCCAGTCCTGGTCAGAGATGAAGGAACCCCTGAGCTCCCTAAGAAGTCCCCAAAGAAGAAGAGGGGGGAAGCTTTAGAAGAGATCAAAGAATGTCTGAAGCTAAAAATAACTTCAAAATGGGAATCATCTACATCAAAATCTTACTAGAAGCACATATGTTTCACCCTAAAAATAACCTCCAACCTAAGGGGGAAAAAGAAAGGAAATACCCCCTCTCCTGCACCCAAAGTAGTTGCATCTAAAGAAGAGGTAGAGGAATCTAGGGAAGGTGAGTGGGCGTAGATCACTTATATTTTACTAGAGGATGTGGAGTCCTCCTCAAGTGAACAAACCCCTTCCCCACCACCTCAAACAAAGCCAAAAAAGCCCAAGCATATGCTAAGAATACTTAGCTCTAATAAGGCTAATACCCAAAAGGGTGCAAGAGCTGAAGGATTAGAAGGAAGAAATAGCCAAGACAGTGGTGGATATAGAGGGGATTGAGATGGTAGAAGCAGAGGAATAGAGTCAAGCAAAAGAGTGCAATGTGAAAGAAAAGAAAGAAGAGAAGGGAAAGAAGCCCAAAGAGGCAGAGGAGCAGAGTTGAGCAAAAGAGTGCAATGTGAAAGAAAAGAAAGAAGAGAAGGGAAAGAAACCCAAAGAGGCAACCCACTCTAGCATGCAAATAGAAGAAGAAGAGTTGTAGCAAAAATGGAGAGGCATGGGGCTTGACCAAGGTCATATTGATGTAGCAATATCATTACACCGAAGGTGAGAAGAAATGAAGGCCAAGGGCATGACCCAGGCCAAAATTGACTAGTTGGAGGTTGAAGAGGTAAGTGAAAGAGAAAAGAGATGTGCTTCACAATATATGAAAATAAAGGCCAAAAAAGAAAATCCAAGAGGGAAGAAAAGGCAAAAAAGATAAAAAAGAAAGAAAGAGAGGACAAATCGGCCTGGGATGAAAGGGCGCATATGCTTGAAGAAAGGGAAAAGAAGAAGGGTCCCACTAGCATGAAACCCAAGAAAGAAAGATTATCAGAGGTGGTGCATAGTGCCACTACTAGGATATCAGAGGAAGCTACACAAAAGGCATGCCCTATTTCTAAGGGGGTGCCTAAGGAAAAGGAAGGCAACACTATCACCATAGAATAACAAAAGGAGGAAGCAGGATCACAACAGGAGAAGATGAATGAAGGGGAAAATCCATAGAAGAACCCTATAATAACAACATGATAATGGATCTAGCACTAAAGAAGAAGAAAAGGTAGAACAAGATGAAGGGGAAAGAGATGAAGACACAGGGTTGGCCACTAGTGTAAGTAAAGAATAAGAGTTGGGTGATGATGAAGAATATGAGCCTGAGAATAGAAAGAGGGCATAGTAATGTTTCAAAGAGGATGATGAATTATACATGATGGATTGCATGCCTCCAAGAGCCATGATGACCCTCATATGTCACCAAGTCTCATGGGCATTAGAATGCTACATGGATGAACCTAAGTTTAAGGTTCTTTTAAAGGAAATCTGATGGACCAAGAAGCCTAAGGAAGGACATGACTATCATCTACTAAACCCTCATTATATGAACCATATGTGTTTGATGAATGTGCTTATAAAAATGGCCACCTCAATGGTGCATAAGAACATCATTAATGATGTTCACACCAATAACTAGAGAAATATTACAAAGGACATAGAGAAGGTACTTGAGGTGACCAAACTCAAGCTCAGACAACTGATAGAGTGTGTAGAGTAGGTGGAACCATCCCATGGATAACATGGATACCTATGGTATGAAAGAGGTTGATTACATTTGTGTGCTCATAGTGTAGATGATAATGAGGATGAAGGTGATGTTAGAAGATAAACTAGACCTCTATGAGGCCTTACAAGGGGAGTTAAAAAAGAAAATGGAAATGGTCAAATATCTCTTTGAAAATATTGAAGAGGTCACCAAGGAAGTGGACATAATATTTTTTAACTTCACCAATCAAGTAAAAGTCATCGACATGTGCCTAAAAAGGATAAAGGAGGAAAAGAACACCTTGCTCTAACACTCCTTCAAAGTGTCCAAGGTTGACCACGTGTAGATGATGACAAAGGTCAACTCCCTTAGCACTCAACTAAAGAATCAAGAGCAAGATTTGGAGGTAGTCTTTTGTGCCTTCCAAATAAAATCTAGTGAGTAGGGGGAACTATTAGATGGAGGAGTAAAAAGGGCAAAAGAAAGGATAGAAGCTTTTCAGAAGGAGCGAGAAATAATGGATGTGCTTGCTTTAGAAACCATGTCCATTGAAGTGGATGGAACCATTGATGAAATAAGGTGTACCATCCAAAGCTTTGATAATTTTAAGACTTGAAGCAAGGTGCACCCAATTTTTGTACACCTAAAAGGCACTTACAGACTAGTCTGGGGTGGACTAGCATTTTTGTATGGGGCAGTGTTAGGCCCCCATTTTAGAGAAAGTATGTGGACTGTGCCAACTAGGTAAATATTAATGTGAGGTGATTTTTTAAAAGATCACTCCCCATTATTTTTTAAATTTTGGCACCAACTGGATGAGTCCTCAAGGATCTCATGTCAATTGGTAGGTGGTTATGTGGCACCAGCTTTTAAGGAACCTCCATGCTAAAAATTGTACATGGAAATGTAAGAAGCATAGATGCTGAAAGAGTGGAATAGGTGAGATAATGAACTCAAATGAAAGCTTGGGATATGGTGTGTGCTCGTACAACCTGGCTAGCATAGTGGGATTGATAGACTCAAAATAACCCATCACTCGGTGCATGCCCAATCCACTTGGTAAAAGACCACATATCTCCTATTTAAGAGGACTCACTTTTTTAGAGAAAGGAAAGGAGAAAATATAGTGAAGTTGTAATAGAATATAGATCCTCCATTATGGATTTTATTTGGCATAGTAGATTAATTAGTTGAATGTACAATCTAAGCTTGCTTGTGAGCCCCTAGGCATGAGTACAACTAGGGAATACATGTACTCTATTTCTACTATTAAAATATATTTTGGAACTATAAGTTAATGAGAGATTATTGTAGAAATGAAGTGTGAATCTTATATTTATAGTCTGCATAATGTTATACTATGAGTTAATTTTGTTTAAGTTTGATATTAGAGTTTACTTAGTCTGTTGGGATATGGAGGTCTAACTCTAGTTGCTAATGATGACCTTGTGCCATTTAATGACTTTTGCCAACCTAAAAATGCACTAAATATGAATGGTCTTACCTTGATTGCTACATGAACCCCTTGGTCCAATTACAGAGTCCCTTAGAACCCCAAGTTGTGCCATGATGCAACTAGCCCAATGTGGGCTTGGTTCCTTCACTGTTGTGCTTCAGGTGAGTGAAAAAGGTTCACACCTTACATGAAATTGATGCCAACACCATAGTGTGAATAAATGTTATGCACCAAACTTTATTACCCTTGCACATAGCTTCTCTAAGCTTAGAATTAACTTAGCCTAACAGTTAAGTGCATAACCAAGCATAAAATCCTATATGATTGTACTTCACTACATAAATAAGACACTTAAATACAAAATTGAACATGATAAGTTATATTTAGATGTTTATATTGATGAAAATTCTCTTAGTGAACTTCTACCCAATCCTGATGAAAATGTCTTTAAACAACTAAACTATGTCCATATGCAATTTGATTCTGATGCAAATGAAGTTGTATTTTTATGCCCAGTGATGGAAATAGATTAAGGAAATATCATTAATTTAATCACGTGACAACAATCGACTTTCCTTAATCAAGTATTTATTTATAATTTAGACATGCATTTTGGAGGTATATCTATGATTTGGTTGAAGATTTGGGAAAATTACCTCCTATTAATGATAGACACCATACGATAGTAACAAATGTGAAAAAATATTGTGTAAATAATTCAAAATAGTTTCTACTTTGGATAATATATTTAGACAAGAAAGAGAAAGTGAGGACCAACAAAGGTAAAATCACAAAATTTGTGTGCTCAAATGTGATATTTCAATTCTTATGCAAATGGATTTTGGCATGTAATAGATTTAGGTTAAGTTTCTACTTAATTAAAAATAGTATTGAATTTAAGAATAACATTGGACCAACCCCCTTATATGTATGTATGTATATGTATATGTATATGTGTATATATATGTATATTCATTGGCAAGGATATCACCATGAATTAAAATTGATAATTTCCCCTACTTCACATATAAAACTCTTATGATGGTTACTTATTCAACATTACCCTTTGAATGCTATAATAGTTCATAGTAGTAGAATTAAACATTATTATAGTACATGTATATTATTATTATAATCCTTTTATCAAATAAAAATTGACTATATCATGGAAAAAAAATGTAAACACAATTGTTTGGCCATCAAATTTAGTCCAATAATCATTTATATTTTCAAAATATTTTATATTATTCTACGTATATAATCCATATGCATTATAAATACTAATGAAAAAGTAAAAAATAAGAGAGCAATGTTCCCACATTTGTATACACATCTAACTTGGTATTTGTAGTTAAGGGGATCAATAATTATCTGTTCTTAATTTTTACTTGATTGATATTTGTGCTTATTCCAAATCTCTCTTAAATGTGCATGATATAAGGTCATTGGCAATAGTTGTATATTTTACCATTAAAAACTATCTAGTTTATTTTGTCAAATATTTCCATGTTTTTTCAATAAACCCATTTTATGCATTACCTATTATGTTCCGTGAGCTATTTTTTTAAAGGAATTTATGAAACAAGTTGCTTCCACATTATGCATGCACAATTATCATTATATTTAAATCTATTTTGTTGTTATAAAGTTAAACTATGTTTAATATGACTATTTTGGTTGGAAGAATATTGGAACTTCCATCTACTTTTTTGTATAGCAACTGGCAATTATAACTTCCACCAAAAAAATATACCGCTTGATAACACTTTTATGGAGGTGTGCACCTTACCCAAAACTCTTATATTTGTATAGACTAAGGCCACATTGGCAAGATGAGGTTTTTTTTGGGATAAACACCAATAGATTTTATTTGGTGAAACAAGTGTCAATATTCCATATTATTATCTATATATTTTTAAAATTTGTAATAGTATATTCTATGAGAAAACACCACATACAATCATTGGATTAAGGATCCACTGCATTTTGGTTCCTTTATGTGTATGGAAATATTTTCCTGCAATTCATGTGTGTAGTGCTTCCTTCCACTTGTACTATCTTAAGTTTTGTTTAAGTGGTTACTGGTTTTAGTTGTGGTATTATATTCTAAGCATAGGAAATATTTACTCTTAACTTAAATAATAAAATGTACAATTAGTATCGTAAGTCATTGACATTAATTTTTATATCATTTGAGTGCACCAACAATTAGCAAAACAAAACACATGTCATAACAATCATATCAACATTTTAACATTAAAAACAATTTAATATGAAAAAATATATTTTTAATATTTAATAAATATTTATTTTCCTTAAAAAATTAGTCACATATTTAGACTTCAACAAATATATAAATAATAAATTATTTTCCCCCCTTTTTTAACGTACCTAGACATCTAACAATGTAAATTCATTCCACAAAAAGTGTATGAATCATGCTCTTTTGAAAGTGGGAACTTCCATCTCAATGTCATATTAAAAATTACAACCAAGTCATCCTATACGTCCACCCAAGATAATTCTCAAATTAAGTGAAGTCTTGAATTACCATCAAATGGCGGACAATTTCAATTTCTATGACATGGATGTTTAACTTTGAGGGTTGGTTTGGTTGTTTTGTTTTGAATGGATTACCAATTGTGTTGAGGAGGTATAATGAAAACCTTAATAAATTTAAAAAAGTGGAATATTATAATATTGTGAGGAGGTATGTATGAAAAGAATAAGAAAGAAATAATAGAAAAACAACAACAAAAGTGAAGTAATTAAGTAAAAGGAAATTGGAATATGGAATGTAAATTTTTCTCTCTTTTTTTTAATTTGAATGTATGCATTGTTTTTATTTTTTTTTTTGAAAAGGAAAATGGAATATGGAATACAACTTTTGCTCTCTTTTTTTTGATTTGAATGTATGCATTGTCTTGTTTTTTTAATATCTTTGAAAAGAGAAAGGAGGAGAGATACAAAGATCTTATAAGAACTAGAGTCTTTAGATTATAGTAACATTCAATCTGTGACACTCATTGTCACCAATGCCAATAGTTTCTTTTTCAATGTTAGGTCTTGTGACTTACATATTGCTAGAACCCAAACTATTTTTAATGGAAGTTGTTTCCAATTGCCACAACTAAGAGGGATCAGAACATGTCCAAGATTTTAACTCCACATCTCCTCTTGGACTTGGCCTATACACAACTTAAAATTATATCTTTTATTTACTCTTACTAACTAAATTCTTATATGCGAACTCAACTTATGCATGAATATTATCTCATATTCCTTGCTTACCTTCAATTAAACATCGTAACAGATTATCTAAACTTATGTTGATTACCTCTGTTTATCCATCTATATGAGGATGATATGCTAAAATAAATTGTGACTTGGTTTTCAGTGGCTTTTACAATGTTCTCCAAAAATGTTACATCTTTGTTTGATATTGTTTTACCCCAAAAATCATGTAACCTTAAAACCTCTAAAAAAAACAAGTTAGCAATGTTTTTCACATCATGAATCTTATTACAATCCATAAAATGTGTCATATTTGAAAATATATCAACTAACATAAATAGTTAGTCATTTCCTCTCAACATTCTAGGAAACCTTAAAATAAAATCCTATTTATATCCTCCCATGGTCTCTCAAAAATAATCAATGGTCGATAAAATCATGCACCATACCTTCTCCTTTTTTCTAGCTAGAAAAATCTACACTCATAAAAAATTGAGGCATGTCTATGTTCATTTGGAACCAAAAATAGTTATCTTCTTTTTTAGTTAATGTCTTGGCATAACCATGATGGGGAATTTGGAACAACAAACAACTCTGATTTCACTTGTCAGGATCCAATATGATTACCTTGTATAAGCAACTAAACACATAATTATACCAGAATGAACAAGTAACTAGAATTCACAAATGACACAGAATATGAGAGACAATACACAATCTTGTATTCAACTCATCCAGAAAGAAAATACAATAAAGAAGATGCCACTTCTTCTCACACCTCTTAGAGGCTTCCCACACCTCAAGGGCTCCCATTAATTCTCAATCAAGAGTTCACTCTCCTACCAAAAATGGTCCCAACACACAACTCAAACACAGAGTTGGTGTTCACCTCCAACCAGTCAGTAATAACACTGCCAGTACACAAGTACTCAAAGTACTTCAAGTAGATCTCCCATGAACTTGCAACAACCTGCAACTCAAATGATCTTACTTACACATGTAGATCTACCATGAACTTGCAACAACCTACAATTCAAATGATATTACAATGGAAGGATCTACCTTGCCTTCCTCTATTGCTCTTCTGTGGAACTAGGAGAAACACACCTTGCTCTCTTCACTAGCACACATTACAATACATGCAAATAGGTCTATAAATAGATCCCATACTAAACAATAACTTAGACTTATAATTTAAAATAATTAGACATGCAACTCAAGACCAAAAATTAGCCTTTTACATGCAAACAATCAGTTTGTTAACAAACTATTCATGAAACTGATAGTTTTGGAACCGCACAAGCGACCTATGTTGGTCCCTGTCTGACTGGAGTTGACTGATGTCAGCCGACTTCTATCGATGTTAGTTGCCTTTTGCACTGTAGATGACTGACGTCAGTTACATTATCAATGCCGATATCCTTGGAACTCAACAACCTCCTCCATGTTTGCATTGGTGAAGCTTTTAGCTCCACAACCTAACAATCTCCCACTTGGAGATAAACAGCTACACCTGTACCTATACCTGTACATCATCTAGTTTGTTTCCTTGGCTTTGTATCCCTTTTCAAGATCACTCTTGAAGACCAACCACCACAAATCCTATGGTGCACCTCCTGTCATCCAAATCACTTGCCACATCTGCATCTACAAACCCATGTAGAAAAAAACTTGACCCTACATAACATGTGCACCTACTGCTAGTCCCTCTCAGATACCTGAGAATCCACTGAACTACCCTCCGGTGCTTCTTTCTTGAATTGACCCCAAACTTGCTGACAGCTCCCACTGCTTGGGAAAACTCAGGTCTGGTACACATGTACTCAACCTCATCATGTGAATCAGGACACTATTCATAGAACTGTCCAACCATCGGCGTGCTTACCAGTTTCACACAATCATTCAGAGATAAAATCAACCTGTGACCTTCCATGTCTCTAGAACACACTCATGCCAAAGAATCTTGCTACTTCCAAATTCCTCATGACACACCTCTGAACTAACTTTACCTTTAGTTTAGCAACTCCCTGTATGTGTAACCCTACAACAAGCACAACATATAGTAATAGGATAATGTAGCTAATATTATCCAACTTGGTAAAGCAAACACAATGGTTAAACTTCCATTGTCCTCCAGCTTACTCAAGACCATATACCCTGGCCTTCCATCTCACATGTCCATTCCCGCTCTTCTTTATCCTAAAAATCCATTCGTCTCTCAGTGCTTTCTTCCAACTGGCAACTCCACCAAAAAACTCCCATTTGGTTCTTCTCCAAGGAATCACATTCCTCATCCATGCCAAGATCCCACTGTTTCTTGGATCTACCTACTCTGCTTCTTTTATAACTTCCTAGTTCTTGATCATCAGTGAGCAACAAGTAGTGTAAAGAAGGGAAATGATGAATTTGAGGCTTACTTACCCTTTCAGTCCTCCATATGGGTACTTGAGACTCCTTGACAGCTTGCTGTCTACCCAAAATCTGTCTCAGTGATCGATGCCAGTCACATCTCAGTCTGCACCTGACCAATGTTAGTTCCATGCAACTGCCTCATCACTGACGTTAGTTACCCCTGACTGACGCTGGTATTTATCTATTTGGAGTCACTGATGTTGGGCTGCACATAGCCGATGTCAGTTCCTGTCTGGATGCTGACGTCAGTTTTCTAACCAACGTCGGTCTCTGTGTTTTACTTGTGAGCGATGACTTCTACTCGCGAGCTCCTTTTAGATCAAACCCTTGTCCATATCAACCTTGATCTGCTCAAATTTTTTTAGCCCCTTGCATTGATCTCTGATCATCATCTTCTCCTTGAAAACCAAGGCTTTTCTGTTCTTGTCATGAACATCAGATTTCTCAAGAAACGTCACTTTCTTCTTTTGCTTACAAAAATCTTGATCCATGCTTTTCAAATCTAAAAGCATACCCTTTGACTCAAGAACATGCATCCCCTTCTTATTCATGTGACCAAGCCTATTAAGCCACATCTTTGAATCTACAGCTAAAGTAGATAAACCAGAAGGAAAATCAGTAATACAAGTAGATAGATAAAGCATACCTACTTTCTTACCTCTTGCTACAACAAATTCACCCTTGGAAACTTTCCAAGAATCCACTGTGAGAGTTACTGTGCAACCCTCATCACCCAACTTTCCAACAGAAATCAAATTCTGCTTCAAGATTGGGACATGCATGACCTCCTTCAACACCCATGTGTTACCCGTCTGCAATTTCAGCTTCACTTTCCCTTTGCCAACCATTTGACAAGGCTTACCATCCCGTAAATAAATTTCTCCAAAGTCTCCTTGGACATATTCATGAAAAAATTCCCTTTTTGGGGATGCATGGAAAGAGGCACCAGAATCTAAAACCCAAGATTCTACTTTATCTAAGGAACATACCAGAGCATCCTGTGCAACATAATCTGCAACATCTACTTCTTCATGTCCTTCATGTTGATCTTCATTCACCCAACAATCTCTCTTTAGATGCCCTTGCTTTCCACATTTCTAGTAGGTTATTTTGCCATACCTGGACTTGGATCTCCTGCCTATCTCTGACCTTGATCTCCCATGCTCGATCTTCTCTCTTTGCCTTCCCTTGCTTTCAACACTCAAAGCATTCCTTGATGATTCATCTGTGCTTTTCCTGTGAATTTCTTCATTCAAGATTACACTCACAACATCATCCACTTTTAAGATTTTTGAAGCAGACGCAGTATTATTAACTGGCATTACCAAACTCTCCCAACTTTCAGGTAATGAGCACAAGATTAAGAGAGCCTTAATTTTATCATCAAAAACAATATTGACTGAATTTAACTAGTTTACCAAACCATGGAAATCACTAAGATGACTATATACAGATCCACCATCCAACATTTGCAAATTAAATAATTGCTTCATAAGAAATACCTTATTTAAAGCTAAGGGTTTTTCATATAAATTTGCCAAAGATTCCATCAACTCTACCGTTGTCTTAGCCTGTGATAAGTTGGAAATCACAAATGATGCAAGGCTCAAACTTATAGATCCGAGAGCCTTCTGATCAAGAACCTTCCATTCTTTATCCTTCATATCTGTGGGCTTGCATGCAACCCCACCCAATTGTAAGTACAAATCTTTTTGATACAGATAATCTTCTATCTGCATCCTCCATAATTGATAGTTCTTGCCATTAAACTTCTCCATTCGTAGCTTACTTTCTTCTACCATTGCTATACTTCCACTCAAATATAAACCCCTGTGAGTGACCTATAATCAACAAACACTAACTAGATCTGATACAACCTATTAGTAACTCAACCAAAAGCTCTGATACCAGTTGATGGGGAATCTAGAACAACAAATAGCTCTGATTCCACTTGTTAGGATCCAATATGATTACCTTGTATAAGCAAATAAACACGGAATTATACCAGAATGAACAAGTAACTAGAATTCACAAATGACACAGAATATGAGAGACAATACACAATCTTGTATTCAACTCATCCAAAAAGAAAATACAATAAAGAAGATGCCACTTCTTCTCACACCTCTCAGAGGCTTCCCACACCTCAAGGGCTCCTAGTAATTCTCAATCAAGAGTTCACTCTCCTACCAAAAATGGTCCCAACACACAACTCAAACACAGAGTTGGTGTTCACCTCCAACCAGTCAGTAATAACACTGCCAGTACACAAGTACTCAAAGTACTTCAAGTAGATCTCCCATGAACTTGCAACAACCTGTAACTCAAATGATCTTACTTACACATGTAGATCTACCATGAACTTGCAACAACCTACAATTCAAATGATCTTACAATGGAAGGATCTACCTTGCCTTCTTCTAATGCTCTTTTGTGGAACTAGGAGGAACACACCTTGCTCTCTTCACTAGCACACATTACAATACATGCCAATGGGTCTATAAATAGATCCCATACTAAATAATAACTTAGACTTCTAATTTACAATAATTAGACATGCAACTAAAGACCAAAAATTAGCCTTTTACATGCAAACAATCAGTTCGTTAACAAACTATTCGTGAAACCGACAGTTTTAGAACTGCACAGGCAACTGACGTCAGTCTCTGTCTAACTGGAGTTGACCGACGTTGGCTAACTTCTATGGATGTCAGTTGCCTTCTACACTGTAGATGACCGACATCGGTTACACTGCCGACACTGGTATCCCTGGAACTCAGCAACCTCCTCCATGTTTGCATTGGTGAAGCTTTTAGCTCCATAACCTAACAAACCAAAATGACTTGTGGAACCTCCACTATGTTTATCCTTAATCAAATTATCTCACGTTGAACCTTTAGGTAAACACAATTGCTTGCCTTTGAAAAAAAATCCTTCTTGAATAAAATAATCTAACCATGGTGTCATTTTTATTCCTACTAGTTCTGCACATGCCTTCTATAATACTAAAAAATATCCATCATTTAGATATTGTTCCTTCATAATTAAAAATTATATGACTTATAGTCTTAGTTAATTAAAAAATAGTACTCTTCATCTTAATGCATGCATAACTCTATTTAACTTTCCATTTTATATATATATATATATATATATATATATATATATATATATATATATATATATATATATATATATATATATATATATATATATATATATATATATATATGAATTTCAACTCATTTCATATGTCATTGATTCAAATTACATTGATAATTTATGAACTTTAATGTGTGATGAGCTATATAATAAATACACTCCATAAGAAACAAATAATTACTCCACTTCTTTAGTGCTTACATAGTTGGATATGACTCTTAATCATATACCGAATACTTGTATTTCATATCATTTAAGTTATCACTCAGATATGTGATATGTTTTCCTTATTTATTTTATACCAAACATATTTCTATGCCACTAGCATCACAATCTACATGAAATATTTTATAAAAATTTGGCAATGCCAACACTAGCTGCCCAGTTACATTTTTATTCAACTGTTGGCAAGTTTTTTATGTTTATATTGTCTAGAAAAAATCATTTCTATGATTTTGAATTATCTATGAAATTTTTGTGAGTGTCCCACTAAATTTTTTAAATAATTTCCTATAAAAATTCACCAATCTATGAAAACTATGTGCCTCATATGCATTCTATAATTTCAGCCAATATAGTATAACTTACACTTCTTTGGATCCATATTAAATCTTTATTGTGAAATAAAAAAACCCCAAGTACATACCAATTCCTTTAACATAAAAATTATTGTTTTCTTCAAATTTATGAGCAACTTTCAATCTCACAACTTCTCTAGCAATTTGTTGTAGTTAATTCTCTTATTTAGCTTTTAATTTTAGTCATGCACTTAGCAGTCAATCCAAGTCATTTCTACACTTATTACAAATAAGCACAAATATAATAGGGTATGTGGTGCACAAAATTTAACACAATATTGTGCTAGCATAAATTTCACACAAGGTGCAAGCCTTATGCGCTCACCCAAAGTGTAACAACAAAGGGACTGGGCCTGCATTGGGCTCGTTGAAAAATGGTGTAACTTTGATACCAATGGGATGTAGTCATGGGAAAGATAGGCTTAAGTAGCCTATCAATATTAGGCTATTCTATGAAGGTTCAATAGACACGAGTCTATTCAAGGGCACAAGTCCTATGGATCAAGTCCATAACTGGCTAAATAGAGTTCTAAATGGTGTAAGCTATGGGGTTAGTGGGTTATTGGTCATTCAAATGCTTAGCTGAGCCATAGGGGAAGCTTATGTTCAAGTTCTCATTCCTTAATTTATCATTCTAGGCATGGGTATTAGGGCCTCAACACATGCCAATTTCAACACTTAGTATATTTCATGGGTATATCAATGTCTTTATATGGTATAACAATACCATTAACAACCTATGAAGGAACTTTGTATCATAATACATTATACCAATGGAAATTATAACATTATTCACATAAAATGAATCTACCAACATACAACAATGCTAACTCATAAGGAAAGAATAAACAACGAATATGATAAGCAACACCATTCTATTAACATTAATGTTGTCAATACAAAGTATAAATTATATAAATAGAGCCTAGAAACTACTCATGCCTAGTGGCTCATAGGTGAGCTTGGGCTATACATTCATAATGCCTAACCTATTTCATGTAGATTAAAAAACACTAATGTTGGCTCTTGATTTTAGTAGATCTTTGCTAATATTAATTACCCTCACTTCTCTTTAGGTTTAAGCCTCCTTTTATAATCAAAGGGGCATCTTCTTTCTAGGTTAGATGGGCACATCCCAAGTGTTACGTTATCATTGGGGGTCTCTATCCCACCATCTCCACTACACTACCTAGGTTGGACGAGTGCATGCTAGATGCTTAGTTATCATTGGGGGTTATTATCCTATCAGCTCTACTACTCTGACACTCATGCTCCATAGTTGCAATGTGTAAGTACCTATAAGGATGTCCTTTAAAATTTGGTGCCAAAACAATGCCTGCCAATTAGCATAGGATCCTTGAGGATTCCTCTAGATGGTGCCAAAATGTACAAAAATAAAAATCATTCCACATGAGTTTTGAGTATCAAAATATGTTGAGTTAGTATGATCCACATAGTCAACACAAAAGGGGGCCCAATATTACCGCATACAAAATTCCTAGTCTACCTCAGACTAGTCTTTCAACACCTTTAGTGTGAAAAACTCAGGTATACCTTATTCAAGTTCTACCTTGAAGTTTCAAAGCCCTAGATAGAAAGCTTGATCTCTTCAATGGTTCCTTCTACTTCAGTTGATATATCTTCAAGGGTGAGCACATCTGTGCTTTCTAGTTCTTTCCTAAAGGCCTCAAGCCTTTCCCTTGCTCACCTTAACCTAACATCTAGGGTATCCCCTTGCTTACTTGCCTTCATTTGGAAGGTGTAGAAAAGAGCCTTCAAGTCTTTCTCCTAGGTCTTTAGTTGGGTGATTAAGATGTTGAACTTTGCCATCATTTATACATGCTCGATTCTGCTCACTGAGATTGAGTGTTGGACCAAGGCATCTTTATCCTTCTTTTCATTTTTAAGGCACACAACGATGAACATTGCTTAGGTGGAAAATTTGTAAAATATGGCATCTACTTATTCTATGCCCTCTTTCAATTTGGTGAAGAGGTATTCTACCACATCCATCTTTTTGTTTAATTCCCTCTTCATGGCCTCATAGGGGTCTTCTTTCTCCTCAAGTACCAACCTCATATGAGGAAGCATATGCTTTACAAGCACATAGACCTTGTCAACCTATTTCATTCCCAAGATATCCACACCATCCAAAATAGATGGCTTCACCTATTCTATGTGCTTGACTTGTTTTTTGAGTTTGAGCCTTATCGCTTCTATTTCTTCTTTAACCTTGTGTGCTATCTTCTTCCATCTATTGGCATAAACATCATTGACTTGTTCTTGTATGCCACTTTAGAGGAAATTTTGAGGAGGGTGTTAGCTGACCTGATGGGGTTCATATCTTGAGGATTTATCAGTTGGTAATCATGCCCCTCTTCTATCTTTTTGGCATGTCAAAGTGATTTTTTTAGAACCTCAAACTGAGGCTCATCCATGTAACAATCCAACACCCAAGAAAATTGATGGTGTGTTAGGGTTGTGGCATTCTTAAAAGGCATGTATTCCATCATATAAAAGTCATTATCCTCTTTGAAGCCCTGATGCATTTTTTACCTATAGTTTGACTTGTAATTTTCTTCCTCACCTAGTTCCATTTCTCCTTCATTGGTGCTGGTGCTTCTGCCAATGCCTTCTTCTTTTTATACTTCTCCTTCATTTCCTTCTAATTTTTCTTTGGTTCTAGACTCATTGTCATGTTCTCTTTCTCATAAGGGTTATTCTGTGGAATTTTTCCCCTTGTCTATTTCCTTCTCTTATCATGGTTTTTTGGCATGAACCTCCTCAATGCTAACCTTTCTCTCCTCTTGACCCAATGAGGTCTCTGTTTCCTTCTCTATTTATTTTTCTAAGCTACCAACATCACCTTATTTATCTATAGGTGTCCCTTTGGAGCTAGGGTGTGCTTTCTATGAAACTTCTTTTATTGTTCTGGTGGAGGTGTTAGGTTCCTTTTCAGGTATGTTTTCCTCTCTTAATTTCACACTAGCAATAACCTTATTATTCTCTTTCCTTCATCATCTTGGCCCTTTCTACTTGGGTCACTTTTTCCTCATTTTCCATCCTTTTGGCCTTCTCCTCCTTGGCCTTTCTTTCTACTTCTTTCTTCAATTTTTATTTTTCATCCTTCATCTATGTGGTTTGTACTTCACATTTATTTTATCTCTCTTCTATCTCATTGGCCTCTATTTGATCAATTTAAACTTGGGACATTTATTGATTTGGTCTTAGGTAGGTCCATGTATTTCCACTTGTGCTTCAGATCTTCCTTAGTAGGTGCACCTAACGGTGTTTATTCTTCATGTGATTCTACTTCTCTAGGCTCTTCACCTACCTTTTCTTCCTTTCTCCCCTCTACTATCTTCACCTTCACCTCTCATGTCTTGTGTTCCTCTACTTCTTTCCTTCATTCCTTGGCCTCCACCATTTCAAATGCTTCCTTGGAAATCCTTGCCTTGGTCATTTCTTCTCTCCACTCCTCTAGCTCCTACACCCTCTACATCTTGGCTTCATGAAAACTAAATTTCTTCCATGTTCACCTCCTTTTTTCTATCTCATTTTAGGGGGATGGAGAGGGTGTCCATTCGCTAGATGAGAAGTCATATTCCTTAGGCATGATGTATATGTGCCTACCCATTTTTTCTTCCTCCTCTTCCTCATATAGGATTTTCTTGGGTGCCATAAGAGGAGCCTTTCCCTTCTTCTTTTCCCTTGTGCAAGGGGAAGCCTTTGGGATGAATTACATATGCTTCTATGTAAAGGTTGAAAGAGAGGCCTCTTATTTCGAGGCAATATTCATCCTTAGTTTCTCCTATATTTCTTCTAATGTCTCCCCCTCTTCTTCTTTGGATACTTTTTCTACTCAGCTGGCACTGAAGTCCCTTCATCCCTAATCTAAATTAGGGGGTTTTCACTTTTCTCGATGATAGAGTCCTTTCATGGCTTTATCTCATAGTATAATCTATGGATATAGCCTAAGATGGTGACCTCTTAGATGAGATAAATATCTAGGTGATTCAAGGTATATTATTTGTCTTCAGTGGCCTTCTCATATGCATGAGGGAATTAGTGCCTCAATCTATGCCTCTCCACATCTAGTTCCTTCATTATAATGTATATATGTTATGTGTTAGGGATTTGATGTAGCATGTAATTGAAGTACCTTATTGATAAGGTGAAGGGGAGCTTTAGCTAGCTTAATTTGTTCCCATATCATAGTGCCAAGCACACTACATAATAATGTTGTGTTATGATAAAAGTTACTATGTTGAATATATTCTATGGGAACCCCTGGGGAGTTCACCATTCTAGCTTGAAGGCCTATATGTATTTCTCATACCATCACATCATGTACATCTTGTATTTGGCACTAAAGGAGGTAGGGAAAGTGAAGTCTCAGTATTTTTTTATTGGGGACTCATTGTGTTCTCAGAAAACCCAAAGATTATCCTCATTCCCATCTAGGATCCCAATTTCCTCTATGATAATTAAAAGAAGGATGGATCCCCACTTGAAGGTCCCCTTGGTGCTATGGCACTCTAGTACATTTTTCACTAACTCTTATATGATGAAATTCATGATGTTGAATTGTAGACCCTATACCATATGATAGACAATGCAAAGGTATGCCTTTTATATATCAATCCATCACCCACCTAAATAAAATTTTGAACTTATAAGGCATGTCATTGTCCTCGTGCTAGGGTCCTCACACTTATTAATTAGGAATACAAAACCTCCTTGAAGTACTTAAGGAGATTTGCAATGTGCTCCACCTCTTCATCATCATCCATCATTTAATAAATGTCCTTATAAACATCTAGGAGCCTAATTATCCTCTTGATTAATTGCACTAAAATATTCATGCTCCTAATTAAAACGTATATGCGGTCCTCATGGACATGAAAAATTAGGAACTGTACAAGTTCCTCTAGCTTCTCAAAGTAGGGTAACTCATATAATTGAGTTGTACTGAAAGCTTTCAACTTGTCTTGAATTCAGACATCAAATAGGGTATCACCTTGTAGTATCTTATGCCCTATGTCTACCATATAATCTTGTGCCAAGTATTGTAAGTGACTTGAAGTTTTGTGGTTATAATATTTTAGTTAATAGTTATGTGCAAATGAGTGCCAATTTTCCCCCACCACAACCTTTGGGGAGAATTGCATGAATTAGTATGACAACTTTGTTACAACCTTGATGTTTACTTCTATAATGCTAATTGCTTTGCCTAGATATACCTTAGTTTTGGTAGTCATCATCTCTTCTATAATCTTAAACTACTTGGGTTCCTACTGTGCCTACATGAATCTCATTATTTTTCACTTTTTCACCATCTGAATCTATTTGTGTTAAACCTTGGTAAGTTTATCTTACTAAAGCCTCAATTGGTGGTTAGTGCTTCTACAGTCATGGGATCTATAACTATACCTTTGGCTCTTGAGCTTCACTAGCCATTAATGGTGGCCTGGCCAATAAATTTATAGCTCCTACTATCTATTTCTTGCACTAATCTCTCTCAACCCCCCTCTAAACCAATGTCAATGCAAATGTAATTCTCCTATCATTCAGTCATTCATGTTTCATGCTTTAGGGTGTTCAAATTCTCACTTCATATATAGTTTTTACTTTTAGCTCTCTAGTTTTCACACTTAGTCTCAATTTAGCTTAAGGTGAGTAACCTAAGATTTTCAATTTACCATCATTTTATACTTTTCTCTCTCATCTACCATTATTAATGTAGGATTTATGGCATAAGCACCTCAATTTCTTGGAAAACATGAAAATATATGAAATCTTTGAGAATCCTTTGTCCTTAATGCATTAATTATGTATCTTTATGCCACCACCACCATTGCCTCATTGAATACTCCTAATAGCTTTTCTTGGTGAAGTGACATGTGGTTCAAATGGTCACTTCCCACTCATTTTTGGGTGGATGCTAGTTGTCTTAGATAATTTCCCTCTACACTTGTTTACTTGGAATGACCTTCACCTTCTTTGTGGTAACCTAGGTGTAGCACCTTACATGCATGTGATTCAGCCTCCTCAATTCTATTTTTTCTTCTAGCTACACTTATATTTGAAGTGCACTTCTCTACCTTGGTAAATCTTTGACACATCATCTTTCCTTGGCTAATTCCTTGCACTAGCCCTCCAATGATTTGTCATTTATTCATTATTGTCTTGTACATGATGAGATTGTGTGTCTTCACTTTCTCTCTATCACATAACCAATTTTGTGCGTCTTCACTCTTTTCCTTTAGATCTCTGGTGCAAGATCAAAGGATGCATTGATTTTGAACTATGGTGCAAAGGTTACCTATGTGATTATATACTAATAGTTTGTTCTCAATTATTCTAAGTCTAGAAACTTTCTTGCACCCAAGAACTTAGGTGTCTGGCCTTAGGTGCTTAAAATTAAATGGGATTGACTCACCTAACCGGTATTATGTATGAAAGCACTAGGGTAGCTCATTATTAGGCCTTCAAAATACCTATAATGTTTACCATGTGCACATGGATCTTATGCATCTTATGCTTACATTTAGTGAGTTTCACACACCGACTGTTTAGATGTCTAGCCTCATACGTGTAGAGGGCACAAATGCTTGAATTAATTGGAATTAAGCATGAAGTGCTAGTAGATAAGTCCTTATGGATGTTGTGTGTTGATTATTGCATTTATACACTATACAAGGAACAAAAAAAGGAAAGGAGTGGTTTATCTTGCACCAAACTATAGTCTAGTCAGCTCAACCTCAAACTGACTAGTGACCAAGAAGTTGGTGTTGTTATGACACAAACACCATCCTAATACTAGTATGGCTTCAGTCAGTTGCCATTGAAATGCCTAGGTAACATTTTAATAGATAATGTGCACAACTTACATGCACCTATTTATAATATGTGGTGGATGATGTAGGGGCCCATCCATCATATTTGTAATTTTCCTGGGTACTTAAAGTACTTAGAATCATAGAGCAGTATCAATCTTCCTTCAGTTAGATCTTTGTGCTTGATATGATTGTCATACTAAGGTTTCTGACATGCTTTCTTAATTTACTGAGTCCATCTTACTTGGGTGTTCTTCTCATCCAAGTGCTCTAAAACTTTCAACCTTATGCTTAAATATTCTTGGTCATTTTGGTGACCAATCCATGCAATGCATGAGGATGGCACCATGAATTCTATAGGAAGAACTAATTTAATGCCAAACACTAGTTGAAATGGTGTAGCCTTGTTTAAACACTTGTAGGTCATACCGTATGCCCATAGTACCACTAAAACATGATCATCCCAATCCTTGAGACCAACATCACATATCTTTATTAGGCATGTTCCTAGGATTTTATTGAATGCTTCAGCCATGTCATTTACCTATGGATGATATGGAGTGGTCTTATGGTGCACCACCATGTATTCAGGTAAAATAATGCACACCATCTCATTGATGAAATGAGTACCCCTATCATTATTTAGAATTAATGGGCACCTATACCAACTTATAATTTTCTTCCACATGAAACACATGGTTATTATGGTTGTGCAGTCTTTCATTAGTGTAACCTCAACCCACTTAGTGAAATAGTCAGTTGCTACCAAAATATACCTTACACTTATGCATCATGCTGTGAGAGTTATTGGCCCAATTAAATCAATGGCCCATTTCTTGAATGGTGCTTGGGTAAGAATGGGGATGAGAGACATCTCATCTCAATGGTTAGGCTTCTTAGTGTACTATCATATGTCACATGCCTTGGTGTACTCCTTTGTATCCTAGAATAGGCTTAGCCACCACAAGCTTGACTGTAACACCTTCTATGCCATTGCCTCTCTAGTGAAATGGCCTCTTATGATTCCCTCATGCACCTCTTGTAAGATGGATTCCCTTTCATCTTCTAAAACACACAGGTGTAGGACTTTATCTCTACTTAGTTTTTATAGCTCCCCCTCAATGAGATAGAAGGGGATATCATGAACTATAAGTTGCTTCTTCTCCTTAGTTAACATAGTATAGGGTACAAACCCAAACATTAAGAAGGCAACAATCTTTTCCAAATATTTAGGGATACATTGGACTTTGTATAGCTATACATTTAGCATGTCATCCTTGATTGGTGCCATTGCATCACCAAAATTAATGTGAGATAAATGGTCTAGCCCTAAGTTCTACTTTCTAAGATTAAGAGCAATATAGAATTAGAATTCTTAAAATGGACCAATCCATCTACATATGTGCTTGTGTAAAATAGGCTTGTTCATGCAATACTTCAGCACCTTATGATTAGTGAAAAAGATGAATGGGGTCACCAACAGATATTGCATTAATTATTGTGAGTAGACCATTGCCAATGCCTCATGGTCAATGGTGGTGTAATTCTACTCTGCCTGGGTCAATTTCTTGCTTGTGAAGGAGATAAGGTGATCCATCTTTCCCTTACTTGGTTACACCAATATGGTGTCAATTACAGAGCTTGAAGCATCAACATGGATGTGGAAAGGAGTACTCCATTCTATAAATTATAGAATTTATGTGTTAGCCAACTTCAAATTTAATGTTTCAAAGGCTCCTCTTACACCTCACCCCAATATAATGGGCCATCCTTATGCAAGAGCTTCTCTAGAGGCACTATGATCTTAGCATATCTCTGTATAAGCTTCTTGTAGTAGCTATAATGGCCTAAAAAGACACAAACATATATCTACATTAAAGGAGTCTAGAGATGAATTATGATGGCTATCTTTGTAGAAATCATAAATAAACTATATTTATAGATAATGTACTTGAGCAATGTTTCAAAGGTGGTTGAGAAGATGCACTTCTTTAGGTTTAAAAATATTTGGAGCTACCTAAACCTCTTAAACATGAGTCAAAAATTATCATAGTGGTATTTTATAAGTCCATACATAGTCCAGTCATTAAGATAAACTTGGAAGATCTTATGGATGAGGTCCTTGAACGCAATGATTACTACCCTAGAGACTATGGTTGGTGTATTTTTGAGTCCAAAGGGCATTACATTATAAGTGAAATAACCCCATTTAGTTGTAAAGGTTATTTTGGGCTTATCCTCCTCTTTGATTTGGACTTGATGGTAACCCAAGAAACCATTAGTGAAAGTATCAATTTCACAACCCACAATGCCATCTTGAACCTCATCGATGAATAGGGTCAGGAATGGGTCAGTGATGCAGGCATCATTCAAAATTTGATAGTCAATGTAGATCCATATGCACCCATCCTTATTGATGCTTATAACCATTAGGCTCACCCATTTAAAATCTTGGATAGGGTAGATGATGCCTACAACTAGCATTCCATCTATCTTTGTTTATACCTTAGCGTGGAGGTTGGGGTTCATTTTATATAGGTGCTTTTTGATAGGCCTCATGTCATCTACCAATTTGATACTCATTTTATTGAGGGAAGGGTGGGTGCCCTTCATGTCCTAGTAGGTACATGGGAACAAGTCCTAAAATTATTTCAAGAGGTCTATGATTCACACCATCTCTACCTCAGACCAG
Source organism: Torreya grandis (assembly GCA_037957365.1). Classification (NCBI taxonomy): domain Eukaryota; kingdom Viridiplantae; phylum Streptophyta; class Pinopsida; order Cupressales; family Taxaceae; genus Torreya; species Torreya grandis. Next base: position 526,631 of record JARHVA010002967.1, on the reverse strand, counting down.
TAAGTGCCTATAGTGGGAACCTTCATCTCACCTTTTGCACTGATGTCTACTTTAGTGATCTTAAATGGTGAATGGTAGGGTTCATGCCTCTCTTGATGAGAGTATTCAACTTGCCTTGTCCCTTTAGTTGTTTCAATTCGAAGATGCATCAGATCTTTTTCATTTGGGGTGTTGTTATCCATAAGGCACACAAATTTTTATCTCATATTAGAGCCTTTCGATTGTGCTATTTTCAAGTCTCATCATATTCCTTACTGGAGTCACTATTGAGAACCTTCTCTTCAAAGAATGTTGGGAGTACTAATCTTTTCTCCTTGAACATGTCTCTAAGGCACTCTTCTAAGATGATAGTGTCCCTGAATACTACCCTATGAATGACTTGTAGTGGCTCTAATATCTCTAAGTTATATGAAGATAAGGAGTTGTGCATGAGCCTCTCCTTAAGTATCTCCTAGTTTTTAGTCTTATGACATATTTCATTGACAATGTACCATGCTCACAACCAAGTTTTCAATGTCTTGTAGAAATCATGCACTGATAGGATTTTTAGTGTGTTCTCATCATAGATAGTCTAGGTTTCTTAACACACATGCACATGTGTGATTGTGTTAGAATCACTTGACTAAGCATGTATGTCTAAGTCCTCATTACTCTTTCCAAACCTAGTGCATATTATTGCCTTCACATCTTACCATGTCATCAATCTAGGTCTTTTTATTGCCCACCAATAAGTAGTAATGCTTTTTAAGGTATGCATGAGTACACACACTCTATCTATTTCTTTAGGGACACAAGTTTTAATGTCATAGACATACATCTCTATAGGATAGGTTCCTTCATACTTTAGGAGTGCTGTAAGATTTCCTTTACTTACCCAAAACACCCTTTTCTATACCTTTCTATCATGGGGAACCCATTTTTCCATGTGCACTCAATCTTAATTAGTCCTATCCTGACTGACCTTGGCTTAATTTCTTATACTAGGTGGTACCTTCAACCAATGACCTCATAAGCCTCTTTAATCCATCAATCGCAAGCTTGTCCATCCTCCAATTTGAGCATGCCTTGGTCACTTGGGTTGAGCTTCTCAATGCCCTACAATGTGATGTTATAGATATGGTTGATCTCATCCTTGAGATCAATGCTTTCCAAATATGGGGGCCCTTGATCACTTGATAGAAGGATCACCACCCTCTCTTTGCTATTCTCAAAAGTCATGTAGTGATTCTTAAATTGAATGTCTATGTTTTTAGCATAGCACCATGGCCTACCCAAGAGTGTTGGATAGTTTTCGTGCTCTACCAATTTGATGACCTCAAAGTCATCTCAAAACTTGGCACCCATGATATCTATGATGATACCTTTCAATATCCTGATAGGTTATGCTCAATTTTTGTTATCCATGAACAACATATGAGATGAGGGCCTCAAGGGTGGCCATCCCTTCTTCTCCCAGGCATTGTTGGTTAAAGTGTTAGCCTCAACACCTATGTCTATAAGAAATTCACAAACCAACCATCCATTGATGGTGGCATTTATAATTAATTCTTGGCCATACTCTACATTCTGAGTATGCCTGACTTCATGTGCCCACTCCAATGTGATGTATCAACTTAAATCATCTAAGGCACAACCTCTTCTTATGGTTTCTTCCCTACATGATTTAATAACAAATATTTTAGTATGGGTAGCATCCCTTTAGTTTGTAAGAGGCATACGATCTCGGTCAACTCTTGTACTTTGGCCTCTTAGTGTCTTTCCTTATATGTGAAGTGGTGGCCTATGCCTCTAGATCTCTAGATAACTAGAGATTACACTAAAAATTCTATATCACATTTATGGTTCGTTATAGGACATCCTTCTACTATGTAGGGTCAAGAAAGGGTACAAATTTTGGATCAAGTTGTGTTATGTGCTAAGTGTGACTAGATTCACCATATTCCAAACATAATTTTTGGGTTGACACAATGGGTGGCTAAGTGGTAAACCTACTCCTAGTTGTGGCTTGTACCTTAGGTAGGTCCTTATGATTCTGTTGTGACTTAGGAGCCCACTTTTCCTCCCTTGATTCATGCCTAACCATTATGGAAACCTTATCTGTACCAAGACAAGCTTGAGTTAGCTTTTTGTACAATTTTAGGCAATCTTTGACTACATGTGACTCTTGACAATACCCATATATTGGGTGCATGAGACAGTCTCACTAATAATGCTCAATCAACCCACACTTGTAACATGATCATGGTGGTAATATTCCTCCACCATGTCTTCTACCTCAACTGTGTATGCCCCATTAGCTCTCATAACCTATATTTTGTTGGCCATAGCTTTCATTTCCTTGACCTACCTAACTGCTAGCTATTGTTATCATATGTTGCATGCCCATTTCCATGTTTTGACATATCTCATCAATGACTTGATAGTCTATTATAGAATTCATATAGGAATCACACATCTTACAATAGATGGTTATGTTCACTTGATCAACATGTTATAATAGAGGATAGTTCTAAGAGTTATGCAACCCATGACAAACTTCATAGCTGAGAAGTAGGGTGCAAACATTTATTCATTGGTAATCATTCTTGTTAAGCCCCTCCATCTCATAGTTGGTACACTAGAACCTACTGCAAGTGTCATGTGATGAATCAATGGTAAGCTTATGTAGATGGGAGGCCATTGATGTGATCTACACCTCCATAAATGGGCTAATCCCAGTATCAGTGCTACATACTACCTTGGCCCAAAGAATGGAATCAAGTGCTTTGGGGGGGGTCTGTGAAGGTATTCATAAATAACACTCTTTTGAAAGGTACCAATAGGCCCCTAAAAAATCATTGCACATGTTGGGAGGGTTGTATGCAATATAGAAGCTTGGAGAGAAGAATTTTAAATTGAGAATCATATAGGCATATGCTCTTGAATAACCTTTGGCTAATTTCCTTGAGCATCATGATGCTATGATACTCAAACTTAAGAATGTAAAACTCCTTTAAGAATGCTTCTTTTAGCATATCATGATCAACCATAGCTTGGTTTAGATCAAACTCTTGATACCAAGTATGGGCACAATCCAACAATGTGGTTGTGAACTAGGCTACCTTACACTCTAATTGAGTGATTCTTTGAGTGCACCATTGAAGCTCACACTTAAGTACATGCTCCATGGCATTCTCTGCACCATGATACTCAAACAAGTGCATCACCATCTCATAGTAAATCAATTGAGGGGGTGGTGCTAGGTTATGAGGTGCTTGCCCCCTGATGTCTATGTTGGAGGTGACCCTCTAGTGCCTCTAATTATAGGGTTGATCATTGACCCTATCATTATAGGTTACATCATTTAATTTTATGGTGAAATACCACTCACTTGTGGTATCGGGCCACTTCCTATAGGCTATTACTGAATTGACATGGCTGACATCCTCTACACATGAATGTTTGTGCCTATGTTCAAGATTTTTGGGTTGGAGCTTGTTAGGTTCATTGTATCTTCACTCAATTCCTCATAGGGAATCACTTTCTCAATCATAAAGTCTTGATCTAAATATTAAATCCTATCAAAGTTAATGTTGATAATAGCATCAATTACTATTATTTTATCTTCTTATTTTGAATCCAGTGCATGATCTTGTGCTTTAGGTTAAAAGGGGATAGGTTCTTTTATCACATCCTCAATCACCATATCTTTTAGGAATTTGATGCATCCTTTACCCAAATACAAAGCCTAGTCTCTTACTTCTTCCTCTCTCTCTTCATACTAATGTATTTCAAGGGATCTTTCCCCATGCCCATCCCACTTGTTATGAGTCCTCTTGACACTTCCAAGTTCTAGATCCTCTATTAGCCTACATCTTCACTTGTTATAGATTAGCCTATAAATATTTCAAGTGTTATATTACTTGTCCTCTTCCATTAATCCTCACCTAAACTTCCCCTCCTCACCCTTTATACTTGTTTATATATGCAAGGATTTTAGCCTTCCATTATTATGGTTTCTATATCGTAATCCACTGGAAGTTTCTTCAGATTGATGTTGAGTCTTGTTATAAACATGCCCCTTGGTTCATGAAGAAACTCATACTCTACTTCTTTATGGAAAGATATGGTCAACACTATAAGTTCTAACACATAGCTATTTAACACACTACTTTACCACTTATCTATAGTGCACATCCAAACTTCAGCTAGGCTTTCAACCCTCTCTAGGCACTTTGTTGTCCACTTGATGCACTAGGTATAGCTTCACCTTCTATAGGTAGTATAGGCAACCAACCACCAGTACACATGCTCAAGTAGCTCACAAAATAACACCTCATATAGAGCATCATATAGGTTGGTTTTCACCCATTTTTTTGGATCATATCCTTTGCATGTAGGATTATTCTACGTGAAACTATCTTTCACTTAATCTAGCTAACACTTGATGTTCTCAAGTGATATTTGGAGCATCACTCTATTGTACCATTATAGTAATAAAATTTAACATAGGTCCTAACAAAGGAACTAAAATGTTGTAATTAATTCTACTTTTTAGCTGTTGCATTTAGTCATGTGTTTATCAGTCAAGCCAAGTTAGTTTTACACTTGGTACAGCTAGGTGCAAACATAATAGGGTATATGGTGCATAATATTTAACTCACTACTATGCTGACATCATTTTCACATAAGGCATAAGCCTTGTGCACTCACCTAAAGTACAATAGTGAAGGGACTGGGCCCACATTGGGCTAATTGAAACATGACACAAATTTGATGCTAATGGGACATAGTCATGGGCAAGATAGGATTAAGTAACCTATCAATGCCAGGCTATTCTGGGAAAGTTCAATAGGCATGAATCTATTCAATGTCACAATTTCTATGGAGTAATTCCATATCTAGCTAGATAGAGTTCTAAATGGTGTAAGTTATGGGCTTAGCTAGATAATGGTCATTTAGGTACTTTACTGAGCCATAGGGGTGGCTTATGTTTAAGTGCTTATTCCTCAAGTTAACGCTCTAGGTGTAAGTATTAGGGCCTCAATGTATGCCAATTTTAACACTTAGTAAATATTATGGGTATATCAAAGTCTCTATATGACACAAATGATGCCATTTTCAACCTGTGAAGGACCTTTATATCAAAATACATTATACTAATGGAAACTATATAATCTAAGCTACCAACATATAATAGTGCTAAATCATAAGGAAATAATTAACAACCAATATGATAAGCAATGCCATTTTATTAAAATCAATGTTGTCAATACAAAGTACAAATTATATAAACAAAGCCTAAAAACTACTCATGCCCAGTGGCTCATAGGCGAGCTTGGGATATACATTCAAAATGCCTAACCTATTTTATGTAGATTCCAAACTACTAATGTTGGCTCTCAATTTTAGAAGATCTTTACTAATATTAATCACCCTCACTTCTCTTTAGGTTTAAGCCTCCTTTTATAAGCAAAGGGGCATCTTCTTGCCAGGTCAGATGGGCACATGCCAAGTGTTGTAGTATCATTGGGGGTCGTTATCCCACTGAATCTACTACACTACCTAGGTTGGATGAGCGTAAGCTATATGTTTAGTTATCATTGGGGTTCATTATCCTACTAGCTCTATTACTCTAACACCTGCACTCCCCAATCACCACATACAAGTACTTGCATGGATGTCCTTTAGAAGTTGGCACCAAGCAACTACCTTTTAGCTAGCAAAAGATCCTTGGGGATTCCTCTAGCTGGTGCCAAAAGGTATAAAAGGGGGTAATCATTCCATATGATTTTTGAGCACCAAGATATGTTGAGTTGGCATGGTCCATGTAGTCCACACAAAAGGGGGCCCAACATAATTATTTTTTAGTATTTTTTTGTTTTTTTAGATTTTTTAATTTTATTCATTCAAGGTGAATACATTAAGATTATGGTTTCAATTTTTTTTTAATATTGTGCATATTGATATTTTTTTGCTTTACTAGTTTGAGGTTTCATCAAACCATCATGTTTTTCATTGCAATTTTACTGTCAAGGCATTTTATGGAAAATATGATAAACATCAATGGGTATTATATCACACATGACCACATCCTTATATATCAATTTGAAAACTTAACATGAATTCATCATTTTCCAAAACTTGACATCTCTTCAACAACTATGAAACTTTATATGGAGTTAGAAATATAATCCTATTCAAACCAAGTTTATCTACCATTTATTATGAAACAATATTAAATGTATTTATGCAACCAATAATAAATTTACAATGCTTACATATAGACTTGTAAAAGGATCTAATAAAATAGTTTAACTATGTAGGAAAACTCTCCTCTTTCACAAGCTTCAACAATATCCTCTTCATCATGAGATCTTAACAATTTTCTATGTCATCTATATTATAAATAGATGCAGTAATTTATTTCAGATTCAACATATATTAATAGTATTCTTCAATAGACCAAAATATGACATACCAAACTCATCTTGAATTGATATACACAACCCATTTACATACCTCTATATTTTCTTAGCATCATTTTCAACATGACCCACTTTAATGGTATGTCTATAGAAGTCTTTAGTATAATCTTTGACACTCATGTCCCTTTGTTAAATTTATTAAATCTTATTGAATAAACTAATCTTATATTTTTCAATATTGAATTTAGCTTTAAAATTCATGTTGAATCTATTCCAAATAATAATATTATCTTTGCCTTTGCACAATATTTCATCTTGAACATGATTCCACCATAAGGATGCATGAACTTTTAACTTTGTGCCAAAAACCTAACTCACTCAAATCTTCCATAATATCATACTCAACATAATTCTCCAACATTATGATCCAATCAATGAGTTATTCAGTCTTTGAACTTATAGAGTAACTTATAAGGTCCAATTTTGGTTTACTATTCATAATCCTTATAGCTTGAAAAAATAGATATTTAGATTCATCAACCTCTTCTTCTACAACTTATTTTTTAGGTGCTTCTTATTTGACTTTAACATCACCTTCATGATTCATCACCACAACACCTCAATGTTTCATTGTATCCATAGCCTCTAATTAGACTTGCATGTCTCTCATCAATCCCACTAGATCTACATGTTTTGGCACTCCACTTGTTCATGGCCTTCTTGTAATCAAATAACCTCTATGTGATATTTCATTATAAATCAAACTCTTATGAGCATATTTGAATTACTCCTCTATAATTTTAATCCAATAATCTTGTTGGAAGATGGGTATAAATACTTTCTACCCACACTTGAATATACCAAATTACACATTTGTTATTTGGGGTCTTAATTAAAAGATTCAGTATACCACATAGCCTTAAAATTTACATACTAAAATTAAAATTCAACAACAATAACTCATATATTTTTTATATTTTTATAAAACATAATTATAGTGCATAAATAAAAAAACATGGTAATCTAAGACATCCTTAGATATATGCTCACTAACTATTGGCCTTGTAATTTTATCTTTTTATAAATTCTTAATATTATATAATCCCAAAGCTCAGATGTCCCAACTTACCTGCACTAAAAAAGGCCCACCTAAACAAAGTGTAGGGAAATTATTATAAAGACACAAGAACCACCTACTTAAATTAGGTTTATAGAAACCCAATACCGATATTAAATTCTTAACATAATATCAATGATAGTATATCATAATAGAGAATATTACATTGTAACACAACTCAATGCACTATAACACATCACAAATAACTTGTTATCCCATTTTGGTATTGCAATGCAACTTATTCAATAAGAGATCATATATGGATGTGAATTAGACCTTTTTCCATCTGTTAGATCACAAAAACCATTAAATGTCTCCATAAGTGATGTGTTTTAAATTATAGGTAAATAACCTCCAAAAATCATGCTAACTTACCACCAACCTCATATATATCATGGGTATTACGGTGCATTATCAAAAAGTTCTAAAATGGATCTAGAATGTTTAATAACATTATACCAATTCATAATTATTTGAATCATATGTATTAATTATATATTGAATTCAATTTCGTTCTCTAAGTTTTCCATAATTTTTCATAGTGCCTGTGTGGTGAAAATAAAACTCCTTCACGAACACACCAACTTAAAAAACCTTTGGTGCAAATCCTTACAAGCTTATTCAATATAAGAAAAAAATTCACACATCAATAGGCTTTTATATAAATTACAAATAGTCATATAGAATTAAAAACTTGTGTAAAGTTATAACTAACACCATTTCCTCATCTAACATATTTTTTGTTGATGTAAAATTACAACTGAACTCAGATGATTTCACATCATACAATCTATAGAATAAAATAAACACAAGGTATTGCTCATTTTCATTCTAAAAATGATATTCCGTGGTTTATAGCTTCTAATGTGCTTATCCATTTTGCACCTTTGATTTCTTAGCCCTTCCACTTAACCAAATATTATTTGTACTCTATATCAAATGTCCTTTTACTAAATCTTGTATCAATCACCAATTTAACCTCTTCATACTCTATTTTTGACATATAAACTATCCAATTTGTCTCTCTAAAATCTGATTCAAAATATTAATCCATGCTTTCACTATAACGTCTTTCATGATAAGGATAGAAATCTTCCACAATAAAAATAGGTGAGATTTCAATCCCTTCAAATAACTCAGTCTCATATGTAGTCTTTACAAACTTCCTTAATACCCTGTTGGGTCCAATCCACTAAAATAAGAGATGTCAGGAATTCAACTACAAAAGAAGATAGTGAAACTAAAAATGCCTATGAGACAAATCATACAAAAGTTAGCGATGAAGCACATGTTACCAAAGGGTTGTTTGAGATAATTGAGTGTTAGTTTATAACATTTTAATATGTATATGAAAACTACTAAACAATATTTATGTTGTTTAATTGATAAATCTATTACATTGTTTATGAAATGTTTAATTTATATGATCTTATCTTTAGCATTCTGCAATAGTATTCTTTAGCATTCTTTACATTAAAAGTTGCAAAAAATAGTATATATTTAGTATTCTATTTTTTTTTATTGTTTGACTTTTTAAATTAAATTTACATTGTTAAACCAAAATAAATGGTAAACAATATTTTAATAGCTCTGAAATCAAATTTACTATAAATTAAATCAATTGAACATTGCAAAAAATTATTACACATTGTAGTCCAATATGAGTAAGGAATCCATAATTACAAAATATATTTTAAATATTATAAAACATAAGTTTCTAGTAATTACAAAACATAAACATAAAACAACATGAGGCTTTGAGCTCAAAACTCAATTTTCATTAATTTTAAAATAATGCTATGGAAGAAATTACAAAACAATGCTATGGAAGAAATTAAAAAACAATGCTAAAGTCTCATTGTGGATCAATTTGTCCTTTCACTACTTATTGGCTCATATTGGTAGTGGTTGTGTTATCTATGAGGATTAGGATCCCAAATTCTTGAAGATCTTTTGCTACAAAATGGATATTGGAAAGAATTGCCCATTCTTATACAGCAGCATCTCCAACTAAAAGTAATGATAGGTCTGCTTTAGATTTATTTTTAAACAGAACATTAGGATCCAATCCATTTTCTCAAATTATTCCCCTCAATGTATTATTTTTATTATTTAATAAAATAATTTTCTCCTTAAAATAAATTTCCATAGAAATACTTTTACATGCATTCTTCATATTCATGTCAAGGACATCAAATTGGTTCGTCATATTTGTATATTTTAATTATAAATGATCAAAAAACATTTAATTAGTTAAATGTTTTAAAATAAATTTTAATTTCAAAAAACCATAAAGAAACTGCATATTTTTATTTTCTCCACATTTACAATATCCACAAGGCTTTTATTTTTTGCCCATTTGTTATAGTATGCTTGGGATTTTGCATTTAAGTTCTCAAGCCTATTTAACATTATATCAAGAAATCATCATTAAATATATTATTCACCACATCACTTCCTGAAACTACTTGGTTGAATAAAACATTAATTTTTTCTTGTTGATACTCCATCATTATGCACAATTGATTGCATTGACTGTGGTTATGGAAATGGGCATTTATTTCATGAATTAATACTTTTTCTTGATGCTCCCAAGTTCTCAAATCATCAAGGTTTAGAGGAATAAAATCATTAACATAAGCTTTAGTATTCTCTACCAATAAATTAGAAATAGGAGAAAAGTATGTTGGTCATCTATTTGGGGAATCTCCTACACATGATTACCTTCGATGCCACTAGGTGGAGCATTAGGTGTATGAGGTTGTTTGAAGGCTCCATGGGATGATATTACTATATCATATCATATGGGTTGAAAAAAAACATGGGCATACCACTCTCAATGCCCAAATACTCTTCAACTAGTTCAATTTCATGAAGAATTGTGGTCCTTATTATACTAGGTAGACCAGCAAGTAAAAGTTTAGAAACTCTGATGTTATAACCTAAATTGTACCATCACTCTAAGCTAAGATAAACAAATATTTCCCAATTCTATTATTTACAGGTCCCTGATGGGGTGGTGGTAGTGGCGGTGGAAAAATTTTTGTTGAGAAGAATGACTTGTAAATGGGAATTAAAACCACTAAAATGACAAATAAAAAAACTAATATCAAATTAGCATATAGTAAAAAAAAAATTAGTTTTATTTAGTATAGCTTGTTATTATTGTTACTATGGTTGTTATTGTTACTATTGTTTTTTTTTTTGTTACTATTACTATGGAACTCTCGAAGCTCTACCAAACCCCCCTAGTGTTTCAAATATAGATTTCATGGGTGTCATTGTATATATAAAAGAGTATTAAAATATTAAAATGGTAAAAGAGTATTTAATCAAAGCAAAGGTAGTTTATGAAGCTATACCAGTAACATGAGTGGGGAGTTGTGTTGGAGGTCTAATCTAACTTTGCATTCATTTTTTTCTTATCAATTTATTCTTAGGTAACTATGGAGTTGATTTTATATCTTCCTCCATGTCTGTTTCTATTATGGCCTAAGGAGGTTGACATACCTTGGTTGTTGCATTTCTTCTGGCAATTATTTCATTTAATTTTTCTATAAGAAAAAATATATATTTTATTTAGAATTAACTAGATCAATATTTATATAATTATTTGAAATAAATATACTACAAATATCAAAATCAAATCCTCAAACAAAAAATCTAACTAACCTCCTATGTTTCAAGGGAGAGTGCATTGACAAACATTGCAGGATTTAAAATAGAGGGAACAATCATCACTTGAGAATCCAAAATTGATTCACGATATAATGCAATGATATAATTACAACATGAAACTTGAGAATGTTCATTATGTAAAGCAAATTTCAAATCATCTTTAAATTTTTTTGAAATAAAAGTGCACTAGTCAAATGATTGAACACCCAGAGTACAAAGAATATATACCAGAGCCCAGAATAGAATGTTGGATGGTCTACCCTAAAAAATATTTATTTTTTGTAAAATTTCAAGCATTAAAAATATAAAAGGACTTTTAACATATTCAACCCTCAACCCCTTTTATTGTGGCACTGAGGATCTATAAAAAAAATTAACTAGTTAGAACTAATAAAAGTAAAACTAGTATAAAATGGGCAATTATACATTTTAAAATATTATACCATCTATCTGAAATGAGTAATGGGACTCCAAATATTTTTTGTCCTTGTCATTCAATAAGGAATTTATTATGACCAAGTCCCCATCCTTGTAAGGCAGACCTATCAATATCTAGATAACTGTTGGATGGATTCCAAATGAAACATTCTAAGAGCCCAAGGTGATATGAAATGTGGAGGAAATTGAAGCTTTGCAATAAAAAAAATTAGTAAATTAATATATTTTTCATACTAAATCATGTAGATAATGTCATTGAACTTTCAAGGCTCTACCCAATCACTATATGTGTCTTCTTATTGCAGAAGCCTTTGAATGATGGTGCATGTCAAATTGTAGAAAGTGAGTTTGGGGTTTCCCTCTATGCCTTTGGCTCTACTTACACCTACATTGGAAGAGGTCTAATAAATGGAATACATAGATGAAAATAGGTTTTTGGAAGTTAGGGTGACAAAGATAAAGAATGGAAAGAGAGCAAGAGATGAAAAAAAGTATAAAATGAGGTATGTTTGGCACTTTTATAGGTATTTTACTTGATAAGGGTGAACATTTGTATGACATGGGTACTTGCCAAAGATATCATGGTGTAGATGAGTTATCCATGTTAGCATCATATAGGTATGTGGATGCTCACCAGCATGATGAGTAGTGGTGCACCACCTATCTACAAAGCCTTGATGCTCATCTGCACATATACCAACACCCATCTCTAGTATGTTATTTTTTGCCTATATAATGTCAGTGCTCATCTGCATCACACAAATATTTTATGATAGCCTCCTTTTGATTGTATATAACTATCATTTTCCCACATTGAATAGGCACTCATCCACACCATGGTGGCATTCGTCTGAACCATGTTAGTGCTCATCTACATCACATTAGTGTTTTTCCAGATCATGTAGATGAATAAAGGAAAACCATAGACAAATTTTGACATGATGTAAACTAACATTGATAAGGTGTAAACTATTTCCAACATGATATCTATTAATATTCACACCATATAGATAAATGTTGGCATGATGCAGATGAACACTAGCATCATGCAAATAAGTGCCCATGTAATGTAGAAGAATGCTGACACTATGGAGATGAATGCCATCACATTAGTTTATCTACATGGTGTTGGAATTCATATACATCATTTTGGTATTCATCTACATCATGTTAGCATTTTTTTGCATGGTGTTGGTGTTCATCGGTGTCATGTTGGTATTCATCTACATCATGTCAATGTTCATCTTCACCATGTTGACATTTGTTTGCACCATTCCAATATTAGTATATGTCATTTAGTTATTCACCTACATCTTGATTATGTTTGTAGTTCCTCTACATAAGTCAAAAAAAATTGACATGACTTCTATAATTCATCGCATGGCATCACATGATTCACCTAAAAAATGATACACCTTCCAAACTAATTCACCACCATTGCAAATCTGATTTTCCTTAGAACCTCCAAAGATGTTTTTATATCACCCACTAAAATTAACCTTGATCACTATCTCAAGTTCATATTTTCCTTGACTCAACAAACCAAAAATAATAATCATACTAAACTCATTTATTACTTAAATAACCAACTAAAATTTACAAGGTAAATCACTTGCCTATTCAGAATTCTTCCTCCTACTACTTGGTTCCTCTTTCCTAGTTAACAAAATATTCCTCTTCCTTCCCTTTGCTCTCCTTCATCTAGTGAATCAATTATATTCTTAAATCCATGTCCATTGCTAACATCATTAATTTACACCGCCTTCCCATAATGGTGCCACTCATAAACTATTGTTATTTTAACACCAAGCCATTACCTCACTCATAATTATCTTCATTGTTTAAATTTCATCTAGATTGGTACCTCTTCCTTTGTTAGTAACCCATATTCTCATAATAATGGTGAGTTTAAAATCCCAACCACTTCTCTATTATTACTATTATAGTCTATGGCTTACTTAGTACTATAAATTTATTTCATCTTAATTACTCTCCCTCCAATTTAGATTGTGTCTAATTTTAAATTTGTCTATTTTCTTACTCCACCCCTATGTCCCAATGCAACGAGTAAATTAATCTTTTGATAAAATAACTTTCCTCATTAATAGACTGAATCACACCTTAGATGACTACCACTAGTACTAAATCAATTATAAAAGTAATTTTCCATTAAATAAAATTTATCCTATAATTCCCATTATTACTCCATATTATATTTTTATACCCTAAACCAAATTAAAGTCACCTTGAACTCTGATTAATATCCTAAATAAATATTGGAATCAATGAGATAAAACAAAATCAAAAAATAATTTTAGTCATGTTAATAATCATGATAAACTCAAACATGATTGGAGGTATATCCATGATCTAGATAGATCTATTATACTAATTACTTACCAAGATAAAAGTGAAATGTATACAAAGAAGACATGAATGGAATATAGTCTATGAGAACCTCAATAATGATTTATTTAATAAAAACTTGTGGCAAAAAAATTCCCTTTAAGGTGTCTTGACATCACCTGATTTATTTAAGCTTGCCTAAATTGTTGTGACTAGGAAGGGGTATTACACTTAGTGAATGACTCATGATTGACTTGTATATATAGGGATCTATAGGACATGACAATCTATGATCAACCATGAAAAATGTGATAAGTGAAATTAAATACATGATAAATCACACAAAGGTATAAAAACAAAAAAAATCACAAGGTACAAAATTAGTGAGGCTCCCATTCTATAGTATGAATAATTAATTTTTAAAATGAGAGGAATTATATTCATAAATTGGACAACTTGGATTGATAAGGTGATTTTAGGTGAATTTGAGGTTATCTATATGGAATAAGGTCAATGAGAGTCAATTTTAGGATAAAAAGTGTCCAAAAATAGTCAAATATACTTAATTGGACCAAATGTAATAAAACAAGGAAATGACACAATAGAAAAGGATCTTATACCAAAATTATGTCTCCATATAGTTTACCTAATTTTATGTGTATAGGTAATTTTCATGCATGTATGAATTAAAGTGAAAATAAAATAAAATAATGAGTATAAAATATTTAAAGAACACACCTTCACTTACCTAGGAAGGATGGATGAAATGATTGATATTAAAGAGAGAGTCTCCACACACGTGTTAACATATATTGGTAAATTTGGGTTGCCACTACAGACTAGTGTAATAACTCAATTCGTGATATGTCAAAGGGAATATAAAAAATGAAAATAGAATTATCAAATATATAATCATAGGAACAAACACACTTGATGGTAAACAAATAATATGTTATATCTAATAGTTTTAACTAAAAATAAAATCTACTCACATTCTCACACTTTCTTAGGTACTTCAAATTTTTCAAAATATAATCTAGAAACTAGGCTCTAATTCATAATCAAGGAATAAAATGCTTATTGTTTGGCCATTCTTTGCACCTTATTTTCAATGAATCTTTTCATTCATTGTTATCAAATATGAATGTAAAATATGTATATATGTATACCCCTATTTTGAAGTGAGAGATTGTAAAGATGTTCCTAAAATGACTCATTTTAAAATAAAGAGTTATAAATAACTTTTTTCATCATATAATATATCCAAATTATTTATAATATTTGAAAAAACATATAAAACACATATTCATAACCATTTTAAAATATAGTCATTTATAGCTCAATAGTAAGATGCAACTTCATGTGAGGATGATAAAGTATGGGTAAACAATATGCCCCAATATAGGAATGTGATATATAATGAATTTATGAGGCTCTTAATCTATAAATTTGTAATATATACATAAAATAAGCTTTAGTATACGGAAAATGAAAACACTTCCTCAAAGTAAAATAAGAAAAGGAAAAAATACATGCCCCCATTGTAGAAATGGGCCCCTATTAGGGATAGAATAAGAAATGAAGTGAACACACAAAATAGTAATACTACCCAATAAAATAATTTTTAAATAACATGGGAGTATAGGCACAAAACATAATAAAATGTAGTAACCTAAATACGGTCACAAATGCTTGATCATGCCTACTTTACCTACTTTTACATTAAATACCTTGTGCGCTTAATTAGTGCATATTTTTCACCTGTCCCTATCCTAAGCATAAGAGAGGACCTATTTTATATTCAATCCATCATACTTCACATATATAAATTTTATTATTTCTAAAAATGCAACTATACATCTATATACTTTAGAATATACCCAAAATCCAACATGTTTCTTTAGGGGACATGATCACTCGATATGGATAACAGTGGTGAGTTTTGTTGTACCTATCTATAGTTTTTGTCCATTTTCAACTAATGGTAATATTTTGAAAGTATACCCTCCTATGTTAATCCTCCATGCTTTTAGGTTTCCTAGCATGTGGTCATCCCTTTGGAATTTAGATAAAAGCCCATTCGAGTCACTTATTACTCAACTGGGTAATTTAAATTCAAAGGAGTTTTTACATGTGCACATTGAGAAAAGGTTATATATTATTCCAAAAGTAGGTTTTTAACACCTCAATTAGTCCTGGGTAAGGTCTATAAATATTTTTATACATCCCTAATCCCATATGATCAAGTATTCAAGTTGATTCTAGATGCATTCATATAGTCAAATGATCATAATTGCACAATGCACTTATGTGAGAGAACTAAATTGGACTTGATTTCCCTCTTTGAAGTATTTTACATATAGGCAATGTTAAATCATCATTGGGTTGATTGGGATCAACTCAACCCAATTACACTCCTATTTTATATGCTTACAGTTTAATCAATCAATGCATGCCATATTAGGGTTTTAAAATTAATGAATCTATCCACAAATCTCCCACATATTTTTGAAGACAAACTAAGTGCATGCATGCATATTTTCCATTTATTTCATGTTACTATGCCCTAGATCCCTATTTTTTCAAAAGGAAAAATAGACAAATAAAATAATAATGATCATTAATCGTGTCTCTATCCAACATTCTTATCCTTGTATGAGCTTGGATGTAGCTTCTAGGAAGATTCTTAGTTCTATCATGTATTTTGATTTTTAATTTGTTTCATTCAACATAATAAACAATATGGATCAAAAATATAAGTTCATCCTTCATTTTCATATTTTATCTTTGTTCATCTCAATTAATTTTGTCTATTTTAATTAGTTATCTCCAGTTAATTATTTAGCAGTACATTTACTACACCCTACATAATTCTAATTTATTTATCTAAATTAGGATTAATTTTAATATTAATTAAATTCAAGGTAAAACATTTGAAATTATTTATTATTTGAACATTTTATAACCTTAGGTATTCCTTACAATTCCAACCTTCTAGGGCTTCAATAAGTTTTGTTATAGGGTTTGAAATATTTCCCCTTTTGCTTTCAAGGTTGGCATTTATTTTCTCATTTGCATATTCCCTTTCATGTTTTTATTTTATGTCACCTAAAATTTTTTATCTAATACTCATTTAAGGTGAATTTATAGAATAAGTAAGATTCCAGTTGAACATATTCAATTTTCCTTAACAAATGTTAAAAGGGGTTCCACTAATGCACACACTGGTTCATATTTTGATGAGAAAATTACTAATGGACGTTTTCAAGAGCATAATAAAAATGATCAACATAATCAAAATGATCAAAATTCACAAGATACCCATGATTATTCAAATAGGATTCATCCTAATGACTTCAATGGAGTAGATCAAGAGAATATTAAAGTTTATCTAATTTTATAAAATGACTTCATCAAATGCCACAAGACATACACAAAATAATTGAGGTCTTTTTATCTTCTAAAAATGCATAAAAATATAAATTTACACTCTTAATTTTCAAAAATAACCACTTTTTTGTATTGTAAACCATACCATAGGTGTTACCAATACTATTGTTGATACTATTATCCTATCCATATTTTTATGTTTGGGGGTAACACATGATTTAAAACATATTTTTATGTCTATATCTAGCCAAGTAATCCATTCAAATCATTTGATAGTTACACATACTATATCACATACCTTAATGCACAATCCCTCAAGTAAGTAGCTACATTTGTTCAAGCTAAGATGTTAAAATTAGATCAAGGTATCCCAAAATTTATCCAATCATTGGATTCTCATGATTAAATTCATAATCCTATAGCATACAATATTGTATCTTACCCTTTAAATATTGCATTTTTAGCTCCTAATCTCCCTTTATAAGAACATAAGGATATCTTGTAAAAATTTAATATATTTTCATGCAACATGTTTGGGTTATGTATTCAATGATAAATTTTTAGCTAAAATCTTTACAAGAATCTTAAAAGACTATGATTTTCATTGGTTTTATGATTTACCTACTCAATCTATGAAAGCATTCAATCCATTAGCATATGTGTTTCTCAAACACTTTGTTATCAACATTGATGAGAAAATTTTGTATGCAAAAATTGATATTCTTAAACAAAGAATTGATGAACCTATCCATGATTATGAGTTTTTTTATAAGACAATATTGGATATGACTAATTCATTCATATAAAATGATCTACAAGACATGATAAGATAGATCATGTTTGCACTATTGTGTGACTCAATTATCTTTAATAAGTTTATATCATTTGAAGAGTTTTGTCATAATATAAGAGATAGATAAGTCACACTTATTGATTTAAAAAACTTAAGTATACACCTACATCTACTACAACAACTACAACCAAACCAAAAACAAAGATACAACTTAATTCTCTTTCTTGACCTTCTAACAAAATTTATTTTATTAGATCAACCAAGAAGGAAATTTTATATATTACCACAACCACCTTAAAAATTATTAAAAATGTTACTTGAGAGAAATTTAATCACGTTTCCTCCTCCATTTTGAATTGACATGAGAAAACTACTAGGATTTTTTTTTATAACAATACATTTTGTGATTGTCATAGATGAAATGGTCATTCTAAAAAAAAGTGTTTCAATCTCAATCATCTCATTCAATATCTTATTGACGACATTATCTTTTAGCTAGATACTCCTATAGATGAAATAATTACTCAACAAAATGAAAATTCTAAGCTAAATATTTTCAATGATCTATTTCCTAATCATGATACCAATATGGATACTTCAATAATGCATCATACTTACAATGATTACCCACCTCACACATCATATGATCATCTAGTGGATGTAAATACTCAACTATTTCCTATGATTACTTTTGATGAAAGTGAAATAGTTGATGATGATTTTTATTTCCATGATTTATGTATAAGAGCTCATGTTGATCAACAATCTATTGATAGTGTGATAGCTGATAATGGATCTGGTGAAAATGCATGCACCATCACATTACTTGATTCATTATTTTCACACAAATTGACAAACAAGTAACTACTAAAAGTGTTAAAACATTAAATGGTAAGTAAAAAGCCACTTTCAGACATAATGTGTTACCTTTTCAAGAAGTTCCTTTTATACTATATATTCCTTCTATATTTTTACCATAAGATGGGATATTTGATATGATATTTGGATTCCCATGGTTGTAAAATCTTCAATTTTTACCTTGTAATGTACATATATACCTAAATTATATCTATGTAAATTAATTTGTTACAATTTCAAGAATAAAATATGAATATCCTATGTAATCCATTGTAGGTTATCCTCCCCATCCACCACCACAATTAAATGATACATCTATGTAAAATCTAAGCATGATTATAGATAGTTCACCTATGTAAAACATTTATAATCAAATAAATTAGAAATATATTCACAAGGTTCAAAACCAAACCAAGCAAAATCAAATTTATATGAAAAACATATCTAATTTTCAACAAACACAAGCACTTGCAATACCTTTTAATTTATTTTTCATACTAATTAGAATATACCTCAAAATACTCAATAATTAGTATAATATTCTACAAAATCCCGTGGGATTTCATGTAGTCTTACATCCCTTATATTTACTCCTCCTACACATGATTACATGAGTAGTCATCTAGATAGTTTTATTATTGAATGTGATGCATGTTCTAATTATGATATGGACACATTTGATACATTTCATTCAAATAAGGTAATATGTTTATCACTAATCACCAATTATTATCTTGATGAGATCATTGGGTAACTTATACATTTATAATATTATAAAACTCAAAAAAAAAAAAAAAAAACCTTAAAAATTTGATTTTGCATAGCTTATAAAATGTTACATCTTATTCTTCTATTTCTTTTCATGTGCAATTGATTGATCCATTATTCTATGTCCTTATATTTTTTAGATTTATTGGCCTTTTGGATCTTCACTTTATATATCTAGGCATATCAAAACAATTATCAATCCTTCTTAAAAATTACCATTTATCTCTCTACATGCAAAGCTCACATTAAAATTATATAATTTTTCATTAGGACATAATACCCCAAAACAACAAAAAAATTATTTACCATTACTATCCCAATTGGTCAATCATGTCCTTTTCCTTCATCTACTAAAAATTCATGTTTTAGTACAAAGAGCCTTAATTCTTCTAATTTTTTCTTTATCACTCAATATTAATATCCAAGTCACTATTTTTCATGTAGTTTTTTTTCTTTTTCAAGCTCTATTATTCATACATGCGACATATTTTGACAAGTGTACATTTGATGAAATGATAATATGAAATCTATCATTTTCATACATTTTCCATCTCTTATATATTTATAACATTTCAATTTCACATTCCATAGGGTTAAAATTACTTATATTATTCCATTAAAATCTTTTCTAACTCATATCTTTCACATTGACACTTCTTGTAAACTATTTAGATCTTCCTCCCCTAATTTATATTTGAAACCTTTGTTTCAGTTAATTTTATACCATTATTGGTTTCCATATTTATAAAAAATACAAAAAAGTCATATCTCAAAAATTGAAAAACATCAAAATATTCTAAAATGTCTAAAATTAGAACTTGAACATGATTAAAAATCTAGTTTATATCTTTTAAATATGTTATATATCTCATTATTATCAAATAACATATTATTTATATATCATACATTTATTTCATGGGTATTCATGAGTGTTTTGTATTAAATAAAATCTTTTAAAGATTAATATGTTATATTTTCATCTACCCATTAGCCTTGCTAAGTTGAGGGTATATTATTTACAAGTGGTAGTATGCATGGGTTATCAATATATAACCCTTATACTTTTAAACTTCCATCTTAATTAAAAATGTCTTCGTGACATTTAAATATTACATAGTGTACATGAACATGATATTTCTAGGATATGATAACATTACATATCCATAGACTAGACAACATTTTCTAATTATTTGTTCCATAAATGTTGTTTAAATATACATATCATACCACATGTTTCTTCACTATTATGTTTTCCCTTGGCCCTTGTGTGTAATTAATTGATTGATGCATATTTGTGAGGTATTTCATGTTGTGTGTGATATTTCAACATGTTATTCTTTTGGCCCTTGGCCCTGTGTGTGGGTAAATTTGAACATGAACTTTGTTTGTGACATTATTAATTTCTATGTGTGTTTCTTATGACATTTGAACATGGCCTTTATATTTTCTTTTTTCCTATCATAGTATTTGTTGTGTTTGTGTGTTTGTTGATCTTGATGGATTTTGATAATTTCCATGATCCATATCATACACTCCTGAGATACTAACCTAATAACTATATTTAAAATTATATGAGCTTCATTTTTATATTTTATAGTCCTTGCCTATAGAGTTATATACAAAAATCAAAAATTAATATACTAACACACTTTTTATATATGCTAATTTTTTCAATGATAGCATCTTTACAATGTCTGTTTAAGTTAAAATATATATATTAGTAAATTTTCATGATAAATTCCATCATATCAAGAGGGGCATTGTAGTGGGCTTCTCATGCATGAGATAAGCCATTTTCAATAGTAAAAAGCACTTTTGGCACAAGTACAATTTTAAACATTGAAAGTTGTCACAAAATTTAGTTATTAACACATAGTATGGGTAAATATGATATGCATATGCACTCCTTTTTCAGTTTCAAAGATAAAATTCATAAATTTTCAATGTTTCAAAAAGAATTTACAATGATCATTCAAATATGGTTTCAAATTCTATTGTTACAATTGGGGCATGATACATTTTTATGCCACTTTATTCATTCTATTTTCTAATATATGAACATAATAGGATCATGGGTTTACTTAATTCTCTTGTGATTATTCATTTAGGAACAAATTTGCAATTGAATCTACAAGCCATCTATAGTGGTTGATTTAGTTTAGGTGCATATTGCATGAATTAGAGTTTATTGTAAACTCTAGCATTATGTGTGTGAAAGCATGTGGATTTTAACCCATTTCATGTCTTGGGCTTAAAAATACAAACATGGTTAAATTAAGGTTTTAGTGTTCTTAAATTGGTTTTATTTTTATTCTGCAAGTGAAAATTTATGTTGGGGTTTTATCATCCCCAATATTTTCTAGTAGCTTACAAAATGAACCATTTTATCCAAGTGCTTTAAAGAAATTTCATCACCAAGAAAAGTCACAAAGAGGAGCATTGATTTTAAATGTTATAGGTAAACACCTTTGATTTCCATTTTTTAATTTTTTAACTGTCAAAGTTCAAGAAATATTCAATTTTTTAAAAGTTCAAGAAATTTTCAAATTTTCAAAGCTCAAGCAATGTGCAAATTTCAAATTCAAGCTTTTAAAATTTTAATTTTATTAGAATGAAATAACTACTTCATGTGATTTTTAAGGCTTACCAAAGTGTCCAGTGCCTTGAACAATTGAAGTATTTAGCTCAAATATAAATTATGGCTAACACACTAAGGTATAAATTTCTTTTTAATCTAGTAATTTATTTTATAGAATAGGGAATGGGGAATTTAATAACCTAAATGTGGTCAAAAATACTTTATCATGCCTATTCTACCCAGTTTTACCTTTAACTAACTTGTGCACCTAATTAGTAATTATTTTTCCACCTTACCCTATCCTAGGCATAACAAAGCATCTACTTTATCTTAAAATTGATATCCTTCATGTATAGTGATGTTATGGTCACTAAAAACACTACTATGCATATATATACCTTAGCCTAGACCCAAAATCCAACATGTTTCCTTAGGGACATGATTTCCCAACAAAGATAATAGTGGTGGGCATTATTGTCACTATCTAGTGTTTATGTCCATTTCCTGCCATTAGCCATTTTAAAAAAAATTGAACCCTACCTATGGTCATCCCCCATGTTTTTAGTTTTCGTCGGTTATCCCTTTGGAATTGAGGTAAAGGCATGTTTAAGTCACTTACTAACACAACTAGGTAATTTATATTTAGAGGCTTATTTACAAAAGTGCACAATGAGAAAAGGTTCCCTATTCATCCCAATTTAGGTTCTAAGACTCAATAAATCCTTATTAGAGTCTCAAACTAGTGTTATGCATCACTAATATTACATGTTCAAGTATTC
The DNA here is from genome assembly GCA_037957365.1 of Torreya grandis. Lineage (NCBI taxonomy): Eukaryota > Viridiplantae > Streptophyta > Pinopsida > Cupressales > Taxaceae > Torreya > Torreya grandis. Next base: position 503,479 of record JARHVA010002967.1, on the reverse strand, counting down.
AAGTCGATTCTATACGCATTCATATAGTCAAAGGAGCACAATTGAACAAATAACTTAGGTGGGAGAACTACATTATGATTTATTTTCCTCTTTAGAGTATTATATATGTAGGTAACATTAAATCATCATGGCGGTGATTGGGATCAACTCAACCCGACTAAACTCCTCTTTTTTATGCTTATAGGTTAATAAATCATTGCATGCCATATGAGGGTTTTCAACTGTAAGAAGTCATTCACAAATATCTCACACATTTTTTATTAAAAAATCAATACATACAATCTTATTTTCCATTGTCACATTTTTTTCTTTTTTCTTTTTTTTTAATAAAAAGGGTAAAAATATATTAATAAAAGAAAAAGAGCATTATAGGAAGATCAGGGGACCAAAATCTCTAAAGGAAAACAACAAGTGCAGAAAAATTAGGGATGAACCCACCTATATGTTGATATGAGCCTTCCTATCTTCCTCCAAAATACGTTCTAGATTAAAGCAAAGATCTGGGGAGAGAGACTCCCAATCCTCAAAATTACCACCATATAAATGCTTAGACGCCCATTTTGCCAAACAATCCACTGCTCTATTCCATTCACAAGGAATATGAACAAACCTAATTGTATCCATGAGTGAGCTAATCCTCAAAATTTGTTGCACAATCCCAACCAATTGCCAATTGACATCCAACACTTTCCTCTTAATAAGCAAGTTGATCATGACTTGAGAATCTAATTAGCAAATGATCCTATGCCAACCCAATGCCTGAGCCTTCTCAAGAGCATAGAGAATAGCCTGGCCTTCCATCATGTTGTTAGTTTGCATCCCCTCATGGACTGCAAAGAGAAAAATCACCGTACCTTTAGAATCTCTACCTATCCCACCAGTACCCACAAGGTTGGGATTGCCCCTAGAAGAGCTATCCATATTGATGTTGAGAAACCCATTGGGAGGGTACTGCCACTGACCATCCCTATGAATCTTCTCTTTGCCCTATCGACCTCTCCTGACATAAGCTGAATTACTTGCAAATCACTGGAATCCTAGGCGCGTTACCACCTCACTATCCTATTTGAATAAAGGGAGACAAACCTCACTCTTGGCTTACACAGTCTCCTAAATCATCCCTATGATTTTTTGCCATACTTGTTGCCCCATAATCCTTGCATTCCATAATATCTACCTATTTCTCTCCAACCAGAGCTGCCATAGCAAAAAGATGGCCCCCCTAACCAAACATTCTGTAGAAAAGCCATCCTTGAGGGGGGTTCTTCCACGCCACTCCAAAAATTGACGAAGGATGAAACATGGAGATAGGGGTGCTGCCATACATCCCACCAATAATGCTAGAGTTTTAAAGCAAAGGAGCAATGAAAAAATAGGTGAGCAGAATCCTCCTCGGTCGCTCTGCACATAACACAAACAGACGGGCCTTGGAAGCCTCTTTTCTAGAGATTGTCCTAGGTCAAGCACCTCTTCCAAGCCAACAACCAAAGAAAAAAGTTATATTTTGGCCATGAGAGTTTATTCTAGACCTATCTCTACCATTGCACTTTTCCCCTACCCAATCTTTGAGATAATAAAGCCTAATATCTAGAAGCAACTGTGTAATTTCTTTTAGGATTGGGAGACCAAGCAAGCTCATCTTCCTCCTAGAGGGAGCTACATCAGCATCTAGAAAGGAGGTTCAGTAGCTCATCATGCTCCTCCTACATTCCAACAACTAGCCAAACCTTAGGCACTTTCCATTTTACCACCTCTAGCTGTCTCTAGGAAATGTATGATTTAAAGTCACTCACCCGAGACCAACCAACATCAAGGAATCTCTGGCAAAGGTTTGACAGATTAGGGAACTGAGAAATAATGGGAGGGTTACCGTCCCAAGAATCATTCCAAAAGAGAGCCTTGGATCCCCGCTTACAAATCTAGAATAAGCCTTCCTTAATAAGAGCAACCCATTTTTGAGAGTCCTCCATATCGTTGAGCCTTTCCTAATGAGTGGATAACAAGGAATATCACTCTGAGTGGCCCTTGAATAGTACTTTTGAGAGAGAATTATGGCCTAGGCCTTGTCTTGTTCATTACACCATCACCAATAAAGCTTAGCTACCAAAGCAACTCCATTTAAGTCCGTTTGCCTTAGGCCAAACCCCCCATGTTGTTTGGGGCTATAGACCATCTCCCATCTAAGGTCCATTTTGAGGTCATCAAAGTACCAGACCATAAAAATTGCCTAGTAACTGAGTCAAATTCCTTAACAATTCCCATTGGGGTAACCTAAAGCATACATCTATAAATGGGCAAAGCCTACACCACAGATTGAATTAATTAAACATGTCCTACAAAATAAATCCACCTGTGAGTCTAATGATTCACCTTCACCTAAAATTTATCCAAAATATTCTACCAAGATTCTTTGTGTATACAGCTAGCTATAATAGGAATACCCAGATAAATCAAGAGGAGAGTCCCAATCTAGAAATGCATAGTCCAAGAAATTTGCTACTATATGGGAGCTAGTGTATTAAAGAAGAAGATGGATGACTTATCTTCGTTGACCTTTTGCCCCAAGACCATTAGATAAACATCCAACACCCTGCACAAATTGGCAGCTTCAGTCATTGTGGCTATGCCCATCAAAATAGTGTCATCAACAAATTACAAGTGAGACTGCACCAATAGTTCACCCCCCCATTGCTAGCCTTGAATATGCCCATCCTCTTTGTTCCTTCTAATCATCCTCCCCAAGCCTTTATCAAGAAGAAGAAATAGATATGGAGACAAGGGATCTGCTTGTCACAACCCCCTAGAGGCACCAAATAACTCCATATGTTCCCGATTGATAAGCACCAAAAAGGAAACCAAGGAAATGCAACTCATGACCCATTGGGTCCATTCATTCGCAAAACCAAAAGCTTTGAGAACCTTCCACAGGAATGACCATCTGACCCTATCAAAAGCCTTGGCCACATCTAGCTTAATAAACATTGCCTTATCCTTGAAGCTGGCCATGGGGTGAATGGACTCAATCGCTATGACAATACCATCAAGAATTTGTCTGTCTTCCACAAAACCACTCTGTTATTTAGAAATCACATCCTTGACCCTAGTTTTTAACCTTTCTACAATGATTTTAGATATGATTTTATAAATAACATTACAAAGAGATATAGAGAAAAATTGACTTAGCCTATCAGCTCCTTCGCATTTTGATATGAGGGTGAGATAAGTCACATTTGAAGCCTTAAGCATTTGCTTATTCTGCTAAGATTCTTAAACAATAGCTAAAAGATCCAATTTCATAATATCCCAAAATTCTTGATAGAATTTAGCTAGGAAGTTGTCAGGACCAGCTGTTTCCCCCTTTTTCATTTGGGAAATAGTCACCTCAAGCTCCCTAAGTGTGATATCCTTCATTAAATTCTCACTCATTTCATGTGTCACTAGGGGCAAAATGAAGTAGAGAACATATGCTTCTTCTGGTAATTCCTCATTCACATCTTCCCTAAAAAGAGTAGAGAAATATTGCACCACCTCCTCTGACATTGCAGGAAAGGAATTAAGCTGCTCACCTCTTTCATTGACCAGGACCGAGATAGAGTTGTCATGCCTCCTGGCTTTGGACGATTGAAAGAAAAAAGAATTATTTTTGTCACCTTCTTAGAGCCATTCTATCTGAGCTTTTTGCTTCCAAAACACTTCCTCCCATAGTTTGCATTCCTCCAGGTCTTTCACAGCCTGAGCTTTGTCTTGAAGTAAGATTTCAGTCAATCCTTCCTCCCTAATTATTCTTGTGATACCATCAAGCTTAGCCTATGAATCAGCCTTAGCATGAAAAATATTCCCAAAGCTTTGATGATTCCACTATTTAAGCTCATACTTCACAAACTACAATGATTTAGTAAAAATATATATCACCATACCATGGACAGGCCTGCCCCACCTCCACCAGTTGGCCACACATTCGAATAATGACTAATCTCAAAGCCACATGAGTTAGAATATGAAGGAAGGAGAGTGAGGTTGGTGCTTTAAAACATTGTTTAGCTTAATAGGCCAATGATCTGATCCTCTCCAGTCTAAAATTTTAGACCTTGTAGACCACATACCCCTGACCCAGTAGCTAGAAACCAAAAAATAGTCTAGTCTCTCAGCAATGCAATGTTGGCCAGTCCTTTGATTGTTCCAAGTAAACTATCTTTTGTTGGACCAAATGTTGACTAAATTGAAAACTTCAATGTAATTTCACATAAGTAAAGTAGAGGGGTCAAGCTTTGTCATACCACCACATTTTTCAGTTAAATCCAAAATAGCATTAAAATCTCCAGCCATAATCCAAGGTTTGGAGGGGAGCCAAGCTATGGGCAAAACTAATGTGGCCCCATAGGGATTGTTTACCCTACCATTTAGTAAGGGCATAGACATTAGATAGAAGAATGACTTCCCCCGTCTCAAAGCTGGATGCCATCATAGTCAAGGAAAACTTAGAGGACAACCATCCTATGAGGCTAATTTTGTAGGGGTTCCAAAGGCAAGCTAATCCTCCTGAAGATCCGGTAGTCCCAATGCATTGATAGTCCCCTTGTATCCACAACTTAGGTGCTAATCTGGACATAGCATCTACTAAAAGCTTAGTCTCCTACAAAAAAAGGACATTAGGTCTTTGACTTCTAATTAAGTTGTGAACATCATTTTATCTAGGGCTGATGTTTAAACCCCTTACATTCTAGGATAGTACAATCATTTCAAAGGATTTAGAAAGTGAGCATCTAGAGTCTTCACTGACCCTGACTCCACCAAAGTCTCTCCCATTAGTTTCATATTTTTTAGGTCTTTTTTCCTACCAAGCTTGACCGATTTCTCCCCCCACCCTTCTTAAGGTCTTTTTGCAAAAGTCTCAAGTGAGGAGAAGATTTACTACTCCTTGCTACTCCTAATTCTCTAGATTTCCCTATTAAAGATAAATTCCCATCTTATTTAAAGGGAATAGCTGAGGAAGTCAAAACATATGATATCAACATCTACTAGTCCATATCCATGTGCCCATCCCCAACATCTTGTGATTCAGTTAAATCAACTGAAACATTATTCTCCTGGGTTGGGCCCTCAATTTGCTGATCCAAAATCATCAACCCTAGGTTCACCTCTTATTGGTTAAGGTCATCTAGAATTCCAAATCTGTTAAGCGAGTCATCTACCTGTCTTTCCTTTAAAGACCATTTTGACCCCTTCTTCTATATCACCCTCTAACCGGGATAAAAACATCAGTTTCTAGCACCTCACTTGAAATCAGGCCCTTCCCTTTGTCAGCTCTAGGTGGATTACAATCAGGTTGAGCAAGCTAAGATTCAAAGGTTTTAGATTTAGGATGCCATCATTGCAAGTGACCATAAGCATGGCAAATATGACAGTGAAAGGGAAGAGTTTCATAATCCAATTGTTGTACCCAGGAAAAAGGTCTTGCACTCATTTCAATAGCATCAAGTATTGGCTTACTAAGATCAATTTCAACACAAATGTGGGCATAATTCATTACCTTTTTACCAAGGATTGACAATGATGAACTGACTGGCCTTCCCAAGAGGGACATAAGCAATTACAGGGTATCTTCATGACAACATTCCATCATAAAGTGAGGCAGTCGCACCCACACCGGAACACAGTTTGGCAATTCCTCTAAAGGTATAAAACCATCATGCCACTACTTGATAAATAGTCCCACCTGATTGTGAAAGTATGGACCTCCAGCAAATACTCTGCTACAGTCAGTCAAGTAGGTAAAAATGACCATAAAATAACTATTGGCTAACATTGTGATATCCATTTCTCCTTTCGGAGCCCATGTCCTCTGATCCCACACTTCCAAGAACTAGAATGAAGTCTTGAGCCCCAAAAACTTGCAATACAGAGAATGATTTGTATAATATTTGATATCCTCAGCAATCATGTCCATAGGTATGACCAATTTGGGCCTCTTCTTGCATATTTATAGGCATCCATTGACCTTGGGAAGTCTCATGCCAGTTGGCTCTTCAGCATCACATGGACCTAGAAACAGTGGGGGGAAAACCATTCCTGCACTCCTTAGGCTCTGGGCCGACTATTACACTCCCTGGGCCAACTACTGCACTCCCAATGCCACCCTATAGCTGTGACTTGTGCTCTCCCCCTTCGCGCCCTCCTTCCCCTGTGCACCTTCCTTCTCTCTTTCTACCATTTTCATCATAGTCCAAGATAACATTTCCATTGTCACATGTTATTGTGCCCTCAATTCCTATTTTCTACAAAAGGATAAAAGTGATATACATGGACATAGAAACAAATGATCTTGTCTTTGTCCAACATTCATGTCTTTGTATGATTTGGGATCTAGCTTCTAGGAAATTTTGGGTTCAATCTCATTTTCCTATTTTTTCTTTATTTTAGTCAATAGAGTCAATTAGATGGATCAAAAATCTAAGTTCATCCTTCAATTGAATACTTTGGCCTTCCTTTTCATTGTTTCATTTTGTCTATTTTAGTTAGTTACTTTTATTTTATTATTAAGAATCAAATTTACAATGCCCTGCCTTATTTTATTCTATTTATCTAAATTAAGATTAGTTTAAATATTAATTCAGTTTAATTTAAAACATATACTAAAAATATTAATGTGCATGATAGATATGATGGCATCAAATATAGTATATCATATAGTATAGGCAATCAATCCCACACAAATATGTAACCACACATAGAATATGAAATCATCACACAAGGACTTTCAAGCCACCAATAATGATTACATGACATGACATGACATATTTATGATCATATATGGAAAAGGACTAGATAAGACATTTACAAGGGATATACAAAATCACACATATGTAAACAATCAAATACGTAATAAAATAAGAAAGGTATCTATTCAATAAATATATATAACATAATGTATATATCCATATAACATGCAAGCTGTAAGCACTATAGATATATATGTAATAAATGTAAATATACCTATATGATAATTTAAAATAAATAATGGTATCATTTTAAATGAATTTGTATAGTGGAAATCTCAATATAAGGAATATTTCCATTCTAAAAATTATGCCCAGATGCGAGCATGAAAGTAGTGACATTGCAAATGAAATTAGATGATCAAACATAACTTATATATCTTCCATGACACCCACTCAAAGAATACCATGAGGATCATGTGTGTAAAAATATATATTCAAAACCTATAGCATATGTATATAAGCGTGATTTGTATCCATCAATAAATTTTATTTTTATTTTTATGTTTTCTTACATTCTTGAAGTTTGTTATTTTATAAAATAATCCTACCCCTTTGTGGGAAATATATGGAGATATTTAAATCATTCATAAGCCATTATATAACTAGGTATATGTAATATATTATAATGTCTTAAAAAATGAAATATTATATCCATAGACACATAAGTGTGAGAAGGATCCGTATGTATAATATATGAATCAATAAACCACATCAAGGAAATATGGGTATAGTTCCCCCAAAGTTCATGTAAAAGAGTAGATATGATTATTAGATATTTTAAAATGTTTGTGGCTATGATTCCCCAAATGGAAATGAGTCATATATATAATATGGAGAATTTTGAAATATTAAAATTTACTCTTCTACATGAGATATAACAATGAAATAACTCAAAATTAATGTGGGTACTATTCCTCTTATAAAAAAAATTATATGTCAATATGAACGCATATGATCAATCCTAGAAATAGATAAGATGTATTCAAAATTAAATATATGAGGGGTATGTCATCGAAATATGTATGATATGTATCATTGAAATGTTTGTAAAATTCATATCATATATATTTTAGAAAATAAAGGTTTTGAGGACATATGACTACCAACCAAGATAAGAACAATTAGAATCAAATTTTTCACACAAAGCAAAAATAAAGAAGTATAATGTCAAAATAAAATCTTGGGAGGAAGAATCCTAAGTAAATAGTAAAATTTAAGGGGAAAGAAGTCATGAAAATTTATAAATTCAATAAAATATTATTGGTTAAAAATTAAAAAACAAGGCAAATACAACATGGAAATAAATAAACACTATTGCAACATCCCTATAGCCACCTACGAAATCAATGATCATATGTGTATGGTATGTGATCCAAATAATCATAAAGAATCACTGTAATATGTATGTTCAAAAGAATAAGTCCTGCCATTTTGTTGTGACTCCATTAAGTGTATATACTAAAAGAAGTGAATCTAGTAAGTATATATAAAAAAATATGATATTAGACTCTTACTAAGAGTCTAATAAAAAATATGATATGACTTTTATTTTCCATTATCTGACATGATTTCCTCCAATCTTTGTAAAATAATTAAATATCATACATAGACATCTCCAAATAATTATATTAGTGTTCCTTTCTCCAAAATAGAACCATAAGGCTCAGAAGGTACCCTCCAAATGATACCTTCATAATCTAATGATGTTTTCTTTCATGGAATAAAAGTCATATTTTTAAATCAAATCATTCCTTAGTATCATCCCATCTAGCTAGTGTGTTGGTGGTGTGAGAAATCACCCAAAGAGTCACATATAAATACAAATAAACCTAATCATATGAAATAAATTCACATTATTTGTAACTTATCAATAACTCATCAATAATAGCATAACATATTGATAAAAAGATCCATATTCTTCTAAATTTGTAGATCAATAACTAGGAGCAATCATCAGCCAAGTCTAAAACACACTAAGCAAAGCCAATAGTGAACATTTTAAAGTGTCAAAATTTATATCACTATGTGAATTGATATAAAAAATGAGCATAATTTCACATTCATAGTAGGGGTGAACTATATGTGGTTTTACTTGTCTTTTAGTGTATGAGATACATAGCAAAGGTAATTCATTAAATGGGTGATTAGGGTTAGATCAATTCATTATCTTCCCATGTTTTTATAATTTTTTATCTCTTTATAAGTGTACTTAGGATTTAGGATGAATCATAAGGATTTATAGGTTCCATGCATATGATTATACCTCGGTATTGTGCACAGAATGAGGGATAAACGCGTGCACCTTCTTGTGTCAAAATAGAGAGGAAAGATCTAAAGGGATAAAAACATCACGATTAAACATAAGTTTGGATGGTATCAACCTGAGGATAATGATGCCATCTTGGTCCACATACATATCCAAAACCTACATTTATTAACTCATATTCATTTATTCTCACCTTGCTACCTTTAACCTATCTCCATCTTTCATAGTATAAAAGATTATAATGTATCTTATCATTTGTTGTAAATTTAATATTTAGAAAATGTCATTTTCAAATCAATTTCAATATTCTAAATTCATATATATGCTTAATTTTTATACATTATGAAATCTAAATGTCTATATTTTATATGTTGATTAGATAAAATAATTAATCCAAATTATGGTAAAACATATTTATGAACATGTATATTTATTGAAAATTGCAAAACCTTTGATCCCCTTATGGTTTCATTCTTTTAGTGTGTTAATATTGTTTTCTTGGTGTTTTAGTTTTTAAGTACTATTTTTCCATTCAAAGATAATAAATCTTTTCACTTTTTTCCTTAGCCTTATATATACTTGCATGATTTAATCATATGCCATCCAAGAAGAATAGTTCCCTTGTCCATATAAGGTTTAGTGTTAGATTAAGTAGGGCCCATATACAACATAATAAAATTATTTTGGATTCATTAAACACATATAACATAATTAAAATTAATGTTTTATCTTCTTTTGATAATGCAATTGTTGATTCAAATATGTTAAAAATAGATGATTATGTTGAAATTCCTCATTTAAAACATGATAATCAATATAATAATGAAGATGAAAATAAATTTTATCTAAATGAAATTAATGGGGTATATTTTGACAAATTTAAAGCCTTATCTAAAGTTTGGTTATGTATTTCATCAACATCCTCAAGAAGTGGATAAATTTGTAAAAGTAACCATAGCATTGAAGGTTGCACATAAATGTAAGGTGGTTGCATCTAAATAAAAATAACAAGAGCCCTTTTTGGTTACGAATCCAACTATAGGTGTTTAAACCACTAAAATTAATACATATACATCTCCCAATACATAGATGATATCTACCCAAGGTGTGGGGTAAATACAAGTCTTCCCAAATATTTTAATGCCTATTCTTACATAGATGTCATATTCTCATTCTTTGATGAATATACATATTACATAATCAACATTTCATAGTGCATGTTCACTTAAGTAGGTTATTTTGGCTCTATAGTATAAGTGTTTATTGTTAAATCAAGGTGTATCTAGATCTAGCCATTTAATGGATTTACATACCATTTTTAATAATTTTGTAGCTCCTAATATTTACAAATATGACTATAAAGGTGATCCTAAACAACATATTAGATATTTCCATGCAACATTCTTGGATTATGAATCCAATAATAGAATATTGATTAAGAATATAATTTGACCTCCCCTCCAATTAGTTAGAGTACTCAAACATTTGGTAGCTAGGTTTATATCACACTTCTCCATCAATATTTATGAGAAACTATCTTATATTCAAATTTCCAATCTCAAAGAAGGTTCCAATGACCTAATAAATTATTATGTAATTCAATATAAGACCATGCTAGCTAATATTACCAACTATATAGAAGATAATGAGTTTTAATAAATATTAAAGAAAAGGTTCTAACACCAATCCATGAGTCTACTCTATTAAATAAATATAATTATTTAAATGAAATGTGACATAGAGTGAAAGATCATGAAGTTGAACTCATAGCTTTGAACAAAATTAAATATGCATATAATGCTACAACTAATCCAGAAAAGTTTCAAATAAAACAATGATACAAGGTTAAATCTAATGATACCAATAATTATACAAAGTCAATTTTTAAGGTAGTATCATAACCTACAAATTAGCTTCTTTTATCCTCTCTATAGAAGAGGAAATTTTCACGATTACCCCAATCTCCACATGTATTGTTAAAAAATTTACATGAGTGTATATCATCTATTTAATTCCACCACATAATTTTGATGAAAGTAGTCCTACACCTAATAATAATGATAAAATTTCATATTATTACTATAACTAAGGCCTTGGACATTCTAAAAATATATGTTTCAAGTTATGCCATACATACAATATCTTTTCCATGGCTTAATGATCCATTTAATTCACATATGCAACATAGCTCTAGTGATATAACCTTCATAATGATTGGTAATGTGGATTACACTCATATTATCACCTCTCCCAACATTTAAATCTAAAATATTGATTTTTAGGGAGAGTCTAAAATTGATAAATAAATTAATTAATTAAAACAAATAAAGGTAGACCTTACATACAAGAAAATTATGCAATCTATTATTCTTTTTATAATGCTACAAATATGTTTTCCATAGGAACATTGCAACCCATATATAATAACTTGGGTTTAAGCTACTCTAATATGCATTCTCGACATGTCATGGTTCATCCCTCTTACCAACCTATTGGGGAACAAAATCAATCAAATACTTCATCATATCATGTCAACATTTATGTTATAGTACTCTCATTTTTACCCTCTTATATTATATTTATGATCTTAAGGTTAATAGTCTTTCTTCTCGCTCTTATTTTGTAAATCATAGAGCTACACAAAAACCATTACATCCCACAAGTCTAGGATATACAACATCCTAACATTCTATGAAAAAATATTTCCATTATGGAAACCAATTACACCATGAGATCCTACCAATATTACTAGTGGTAATTATTGGAGTACATCTCAACAACCACTCAACATACCCTGATCTATCTCTATATGCATTCCAAATTATATTCTATGAATAATCATTTTTATCATTAAACAAATAAACCTCTACCTCAAATTAAATATCTTCTTAATTTTTGGGACCTTATTAATATCATGATATCCTTAATTATCATGATTGATTGTAATATCCCCTCAAAATTACCATCACTAAAGGAATATACCTCAAGTATCTTAAGGATCCACCTAACATGTCCATTAGAAGCTTCACCTTACCTTTTTATTTATTGATATTCACAAATATAAATGCAACAATGATCTTAACACTCATATAAAATATCATGTAATGACTATACTGAAATTCCTCCTTTAGGATGTCAATGTAACCAAAATATTCCTAAATACCATATAGGGGACTACCTTAGGTTGATCCTAAGGAAAAATATATTTCCAAAAATAACATATACTAAATTTAAGTGGAATAGGAGAGTAATCCAAATTGAAATTACTCTATCATTTGGAAACACATCCACTTCATAACCTAAAACATACAACCTTAAACATGTCTCAATATTTTTATCCAATTTATTCCGAAGCCATAATTTAACAAAAGATAATGCACTAAATACCCTTTCATCTTCTATGGACCCCAAAATAATTGTTTGGCATAATGTTAAGCAAATAATATACTGAGATGGGGGCTGAATCAGTATATTACATATCTTATAAAAATTTCCCTTTATCAAATTTCACTTAATCAAACATTCAAGATATGCAATAAAACTCAAACAATAAACATCACACAAGATAGAGAGAGACACCAGCTATAACGTGGAAACCCAATGTGGGAAAAACCATGGAGAATCAATCTCAAATATATTTATGAGAACAAACACACAGGAGCACCATACCCCTTTGCCAATTATAAACCTCAGCTACAATTTGTGAGCACCAACCCATAGGAGCTTCAAACCCCTTTGCTGAGCAACAACCCATCACCTATTCATGAGCACCAACCCCTTTGCTGAGCACCAACCCAACAACAATTCGTGAGCACCAACCCAAAAGAGCACCAACCCCTTGGTGTATACCACACACCTATCTCTCAATGTTGCTATCTCAATAAATGATACATCAATACAACATCTCCTTCCTCTCTCTCACCTTTGCTCTTCTAAGCTAGATATAACAAATACAAATCATATTCATCTCTCACAATTGATCTTCTAAGCTAGATATCACAATATCAAATCAACCTCTTTCTCTCATATTTACAAATGGCTTCTCAAGCCTTTATTTATAGCTTTCCAAATGACCTTTGGTCTTCCCCTTTGTGACCCTTCAATCCTCATGGAAAATGGCACCAATCTTGGATGACCCTTCATATCCAAGCATTTGAAAAGTCATGTGGTGACCCTTCATGACCAAAAATGTCCTTCCCACTTTTGTCCTTATCTTTGGTGACTCTTCTTATTCTTCAAAGTGTCCCTTCATGACAAATTGTGCCTTTACTCTTTTATCTTCACTTGGTGACTCTTGGTATTCCCCAAGATGACTCTTCATGGGAAAATGCATCCCATCCTTCTTTTGTCTTTACCCCGTGGCTCTTCAACTTCTCCATGGGCCCTTCTTTTGTCTCATATGAAACCAAAAATATATTCATTAATATTAAATAAATATTAACTCATATTAGCCAAGATATATTTATTACAAACAACATTAAATGCAATGGGGCCTTTATCACCAATAATTCTAGACCTTTGACATCAATGACAATATTTCCAACAATCTCCCCCTTTGTCATTGATGATAACCTCAATCTTGAAACTGCCACATCCTGTCACCTACACATACCATCATCTAAAAGCATACAGTAACTCCCCCTTACTGTAGCAACCTATACCTATTCCCTGTACCTATTTTCTACACCTGTACGTATACCTTTTATTCTCCCCCTTTGACATCAATGGTAAAGGGCCTACCTGGAGCTAACACTTAGCTCCCCCTCACTTGATGCTGAACATCAATGGCAGAAAGTAATAGAAATTAATCCCAATTCCTCTTGTCGATCTTTGAATGTATCCTTTGATCGTGCCTTTGAGAAGATATCTAACAAAACATATACATTGTTCCCTATCCTTTGAGCATCTGCAATCAACTCATTTGAATCTCTTCTTCTAATCTCACAACCTTCAGCATGAAACCTTAATGTGTATCCTTGATCACAAATTTGACTAAAACTCAATAGATTATGCTTAAGACCTTTTACATACAAAACAATTTTAGTCCTAGTTCTACCATAATCCAAACTCAAAGTATCTTTTCTAGCTATCTTGGCAGTGGTTTTATCTCCAAACCTCACTGTACCACCATTGATCTTCTTTAGAGATATGAATTTACTTTTATCTCGTATCATATGCCTTGAACATCTGCTATCAATTAACCATGACTGATCTTTACCTCCCACATGCAGAGCTATCTGCACCATCATAGAATCTTTATGTTGTTTCTTCTACCATGTACATGTCTGAACCTTCTCCCTGATGAATGGATCTTTGACACTCTGATTCTTCTTCTTGATGAATGGAGCTTTGAAACTTTGATTCTTCTTGACTGACTCAAACATGCTTCTGCAATACCAAGCTATGTGTCTGAAGTTGTTTCACTTGCAGCATACTATGGTCTCTTCATCAAAGCTTGATAGAGGAGCAAAAGAGTTGTGGCTTCTGCTTGACTCTACTTGACTTTCCTTCTTATTTCTGAAATTGTTAGCTCTTTTTCTACATTCTAATTTCTTATGACCATATACATTACAATAAAAACAATAGCAATAAAAATAAGACCTGTTTGTATATCTCTGACCTGATTGCCTTTTGTAGCTTTGTTCCTTCTAGCCTTCTCTATTTGGAATGTTCTCTGTATTCTTCACTTCTCCCATTTTTGTTTTCTCTTGTGTAAGAGCTTCAACATAGCTCCTTTTCTTTTCAAAACTAATCTCAGTCTTATCTAAATATGCTTTTTGACTTTCCAATATCTTATTCATCATGTTAGTGCTATCCTCAAATTTTGAATCACTAACTACTTTATCATTGACTGCTTTCTGAATATCTTATTTTAAAGAGGCAATTTCAATAACATACCTTTCACAATCTTTTCTTGCTATTTCCAACTGTGCTTTGAGATCTTCTTCATTCTTCTTGGCTTCTTCAAAGTGTGCTTGTAGATCTTCAATCATTTCCTTTGACTCTTGTTCATTTTTCTTGATCTGGCGCTTTAATCTTCAATTTTTCTTTTGAACAGCTTCTAACTCTTCAAGGGCACAATTGAGTTCTCCTTCCATATCTACTTCAGCTTCCTCCTCTTCTTCTTCTTGATCATCTTCATGTATGGCCGTGAATAGAATCTCTTCTTCTTCTGAATCGCTGACTCCACTATCTTCAACTGAGCTAGGATCCTTAGAATACAGGCTCTTCTTCTTGAATCCCTTCTTGGATTTGCCTTTGAAATTCTTCTTGTATGTAGGCTTTTCTTCTTCATCGTCATTAATCGTATCTGGGCATCTAGCTGAAAAATGTCTAATCTTTCCATAATTAAAACATTTAAAAGGTAATTTTCCTTGATATTTACTTGTTCCTCTTTTTGGCCTACAAATGAAAAGTGCTTCATTGTCATCTTCATCATCACTGGAACTATCACTTGATTCTTGAATATTAGATTTCTCTTTCTTTGATGTCTTGAAAGCCACTTCTCTCTTTAAGGGTTTATCTTGTTCTGTCCACATCTCATATGCCATGAGAATACCATGAAGCTCATCCATCTTTAGCTTGGCTAAATTCTTCATCTCCTCGATTGTCAAAACCTTTGCATCATATCTCATTGGTAGAGATCTCAAAACCTTTTGCACCACTGTTGACTCTTCCAATGTTTCTCCAAGACCTTGAATTTGATTTACTATCTAATCAACTTGCAAGAGATAACTTGTTATATCTTCTTCTTCTTCCATCTTCAAACTTTCAAACTGCCTTCTAAAAGTTTGCAACTTAGCTTGCTAAACCTTTCCATCACCTTTGTAAATATTCTCAAGTTTTACCCAAGTTTCATGAGCAGATTTACATCGCATAACTTTAAAAAATTTAGATTCACATAAACCACATAAAATAGCATTTAGAGCTTTAGCATTACATTCACTTGTCTTCTTTTTTGCTGGAGTAATTGAAGATGTCTGTGGCTCTTCATATTCCTCCACCACTAGTTTCCATATGTCGAATCCAAGGGCCATCAAATAAACCTTCATTCTCATGCTCTAGAAATCATAATTCATCCCATCAAACAAAGGTGCCTTATTTGTATAAAATCCTTCCTGTGACTCAGCCATCGTGCTTTCTCGATCTACCTTCAAGCTATAAAACTTTTCAAAAAGGAACCTGCTCTGATACCAATTGTTAAGCATGGAATATACTGAGAGGGGGGGGTGAATCAATATATTATATATCTTATAAAACTTTCCCTTTATCAAATTCCACTTAATCAAACATTCAAGATATGCAATAAAACTCAAACAATAAACATCACACAAGATAGAGAGAGACACCATATATAACGTGGAAACTCAATGTGGGAAAAACCATAGAGAATCAATCTCAAATATATTCATGAGAACAAACCCACATGAGCACCATACCCCTTTGCCAAGTACAAACCTCAGTTACAATTTGTGAGCACCAACCCACAGGAGCTTCAAACCCCTTTGCCGAGCACCAACCTAGCACCTATTCATGAGCACCAACCCACAAGAGCACCAACCCCTTTGTCAAGCACCAACCTAGCAATAATTCATGAGCACCAACCCCTTCGTGTATACCACACACCTATCTCTCAATGTTTTTATCTCAACAAATGATAGATCAATACAACATCTCCTTCCTCTCTCTCACCTTTGCTCTTCTAAGCTAGTTATAACAAATACAAATCATATTCATCTCTCACAATTGCTCTTCTAAGCTAGATATCACAATATCAAATCAACCTCTTTCTCTCATATTTACAAATGGCTTCTCAAGCCTTTATTTATAGCTTTCCAAATGACCTTTGGCCTTCCCCCTTTGTGACCCTTCAATCCTCATGGAAAATGTCGCCAATCTTGGATGAACCTTCATATCCAAGCATTTGAAAAGTCATGTGGTGACCCTTCATGACCAAAAACATCCTTCCCACTTTTGTCCTTATCTTTGATGACTCTTCATATTCCTCAAAGTGTCCCTTCATGAGAAATTGTGCCTTTACTCTCTTGTCTTCACTTGGTGACTCTTGGTATTCCCCAAGATGACTCTTCATGGGAAAATGCGTCCCATCCTTCTTTTGTCTTTACCTCGTGGCTCTTCGACTTCTCCATGGGCCCTTCTTTTGTCTCATATGAAACCAAAAATATATTCATTAATATTAAATAAATATTAACTCATATTAGCCAAGATATATTTATTACAAACAACATTAAATGCAATGGGGCCTTTATCACCAATAATGCTAGACCTTTGACATTAATGACAATATTTCCAACACACAATTCATATAATAAAAAATATTTGATGATTTCTTCCTATAGAACACTGTTGTGATAAATTTATTCCATATTCTTGTTATAGAAACTATTTTTGTTAGTTTAGTTAACAACACATATTGTCCAACCATTGTAATTTCAAAAAATATTGACTATTTTTCAATAAATTATTTTGAAAAATAACCTTAACTTCCTCTCTATTGATTTACACAGACTTACTGAAATGTTTGATGAGATTACCCATGTATTTTATAAATATATTACTTGTTCTTTCTTCACCATCTGCATTGTTCCAAAATGTAAGATTCACCACCCCCATGGCTTCGATTCACCACCCCCATGGCTTCAAGTAACTCATCCCTTAGAAAATGATCTTGAATTTTAGTAGATAATCTTTTTGAAATGTCTCTCAATTTTATTCACTTGTCACATATGACATTATCATATAAAACCTCGTTATAGGTACTTCAAATTATAATCCAACTATATTAGTTTGTCTTTGGAGAGTGTGTAATGGTATCTCCTTTCCATTAACACAAATACAAAGATGATCATGAATATTGAATTTCAAATAGTTTTGAGGGTCTTTTATATTTTTTAAAGTTTCAAAACTCTCAAATATTGGTCCCTTAAAACTTTCATTCAATTAGTATAATATATCAAGTGATAGACAAACATGTTTCCTCAACCATATGAAGTCAACAATATATATTGATCTCTCTTGTGCATGTTTTGTCAAATAATACATTTCCTTCAACATGGGAAGAATACCACATAATGTTAGCAAAGTTTCAAAATCTATCAAATAGCTCAATAAATCTTTTGTCTTATCAACCTCCATCTTATACTTAAACATAAAACCAACCAATGATTGATATTCTTCAAATATTATACATGTAGGATCATACATTGAAAATCCATCTATTATCTACATCTTTTAATGGTTTTTCCATTAGTCAGTCCATTTGTAAATTTTTGAAACTCTAAAAACCTTTTTGGACTATATGACATGTATGTGTGTAAAGCACATATAAGCTCCTCCACTTTTGTGACATTTTTTAATGTGCTTATATTTTTTTAAGCAAGATTCATTCTATGTGTCATACAATGGATTGGAGTCATATATGGGGCAACTAATACTTGTAGGTAGACACAAAAACCTATTTTATTCCCTTACATTAATTATATACCATCCATACCATCACACACCAACTTAGTACCTATATCATGGTAACTCATCCCAACAATATCCATAAAATTAGAAATAACCAATTTATAAAGGTTTTCAACATTAACATTTTTAGTCATTTTATGTACAGATAAAAGGTGAGGTTGCCTTGAATGTTTTTGAAATGTATATACATGCATGTATACCCATGTTGTGTTTTCAACCACTGTTACCTCATCAATGGATAGTGATATAAACCTTGATGATTTTACTTTTTCTTTCAAATTACCCTTTTCAATCATTATGAGGCATTTTCCCATCTCCCAAGCATTGGTATCTAACCAATGTGAATGTGGAATGTTGTGCAATCGATATGCCAAAATAAAATTTTGTAATCTAAAAAATCAAAGATTGGTCTTCCTCTTTTCAGAACGTGATATAAAGTTGAAAATTATATATTTTTGGAAAGTAAATTAGACTAAGTAACTTTTTTGAATTGAGTTTTAATTATTCCTCCTTTCTTAATGAGGTGCCATTAATGTTTATGATGATTATGATACTTTGTTGCATAACATTGATACATGCACTCTTTTTAATTTTCCATCTCACTATTTTTTTGATATTTCCATCTTTGTCTTTTACTGAATCATATATTTTGCCATAATGTTTCTCAAATATGTCCAGCTTGAGTTGCATTTTGTGGTCCTTTCTAAGTTTCTAACTACATATTGTGTATTTACATTTTGTTGATGTGTTAGTATTATTTTTTGGCTCTACAAGTCCAATAAATAGGTATTTGGATTCCCACTTATATTGAAATGACCTTCCAATTGTCCATGTATTTTTTTCTTCCATACAATTTTTTTTTGCCTTTTCATCTAGAGATTATTTTGGTTTCATAGCAGTCTCATCTAAAGATTGTTTTGGGTGAGTAGATATCTCACTCATCATCGACACCACTACTTATGATGTCATATCTCTATTTATTTGAATTCAGTGGGATAGTGGGTACTTATTTTTGAGTGACTTCTTTCAGGGGAGGTGTATATTCAAAAGTATCATATAAGTCTTAAATACTTTTATCATTGAATTCTACATGCAAAAAATTTGTATGATGTTACTTTTTAATAAATGCCAATACTAAAATACAAATAAATAAAACACATTAAATCTAATAATATTTATAATTTGTACCCATGTTTGAAATTTCATTCCTGATTGTCTACCATTTCAGGGATATCTTTGATACCTTTATTAATGGGTTCTGCATGCAATATTTATGTAGACCTTGTCATTATTATTGAATATTTAGGAGAATATTTAATAAATTAAAAAATGGTATTTTATGATTTATACCTTTGTTTGTCATTTCAAATTCATACCCAAGAATGTCTTCCTATGGAGACATTTCTTCAAAGAGCTATCAGTGGGTTATACACACAAAATGGTTTAAGACATTTTAATTATTATTTAACTTTAACACAAACAAATAAATAAAAAACACTAGTTAATTGAAAATTTAGTACCTATGTTTGGTGTCTAGCTAAAATAAAATAATAGGTTATTTTAGCTTTTAAATTTCTAAGAGGCCTTAAAATTTTTAGTAGAATCCATATAATCAAACCTATAGAGCTATGGAAAAAAGATGATTAATAGTAAAATGAAGATCATTGACAACAAACAAAGATGTTTTACATATAAATAATGAATCATAATACCAATTAAACATGAAAGCACTTAATGGTAGCCTACAAGCATCCAACAACATCTTGTGAGTACAGGCACCTGATGGTAGCCTAAAAGTGCTTGACTATAACCTACTAGCATCTAAATGCATCCTATTGGCATCCAATTGTAGCCTAATGATGTCTAAATATAGTATGCCAGTGTCTAACTATATCCTACCATCATCTACCGATTGCTTGCCATCATCCACCAATTGCCTACCATCATCTGCCCTCAATCTATCATCAAGAACCTATACTTGCATGCTATTTTTGGGCACTCACAGGCTAATTTTAAATGTACGTAGGCTGTAGTCAAGC
Organism: Torreya grandis; assembly: GCA_037957365.1. Lineage (NCBI taxonomy): Eukaryota > Viridiplantae > Streptophyta > Pinopsida > Cupressales > Taxaceae > Torreya > Torreya grandis. The sequence continues at coordinate 482,906 of JARHVA010002967.1, read as the reverse complement.
ACCCGTAGGCTTTCATTAAGCTCCCACACTCACAAGATGCCATTGAGGGCCTACAAGCTATCATCAGACACCCTCATGTTTAATTAATGCAATGACACTTAAAGAATAGTAAATGAAATTCTGGTTAAAAATACTACATAATTATTTTGTAAAAGAAAAAACATTGCATACCTTGCTAGAAACTATTGATTCTTGAAGCCCTCCTCGGACCTAAAATACAAACCACCAAAAAAATTCTTAAATTTGCATGATGGTATGTGGTGAATTCCTTCAGATTGGCTTTTGATGTACTAACAAATTACATTTATATGAGGAAATTAAATTCAAATGTAGGTGAACCTATCCTCAAAATTAACTTTGACCCTAAAAATTTAGGTGATCCCGCTCTGTCAACCACTCCACAAAAATCACCAAATGCCAACTTTGAAAAATGGAATACTCATAGATTAATGAAGATTCATCACTAAAAAAACCTTAGTTGTGGTAATTTATATCCATTTATTTTCTATTATATCTATCTTGATTTGCACATTGAAAGACCAAGCTAGCTTGAAATTATATAGTGGATTGGCCTGTTTGGAGGTTTGATGAAAATGATTTATTTATTCTAGTGCCCACCAAAAATAGCACTCAGTCCCTTAGTTTTACATTGTCCATATATAGGCTGGATATGACACTCAGTTATTTATATCTTATTGTTGGTTGTTAAACATATTTTTTAATCATGCCATTAATACTATAGATTTCTATGGTATTGGTGAGGAAGTGGAAAATATATGAGGTTATTAGGTATGAGTGTGTATTTCCTCTTCCTAAGATGAACATATTTATTTTAGCTTTAGCATCTGACCACTTTAATGGATTATTAAATTTTTTTATAATAATAAAATATAATAAAGTAAAAAACTTATACAGTAATCTACAATTTTATTTTCTATATGGTGTTACATCCTGGTTTAGATCAATATTCTAATTACAATTGTTTTAAAATGGCCCTAGAGAGGAGTTTATTTATGTGTGGTTTTTTTGGGTAGAATTAAGAAATTTGGCAACTCATTAATAAGTAGTAGTGTGGCATTTATATGTTCTAGTTTTTCATCTAATGAAAGCACAAGGGGTGAGTTATATATCTTAGTGTCAAGGGTAGCATGCTTTATGTATACTACGATTGAATGTTGACTAGTACATAATAGATTCACCTAGAAAATTATGCTACCCACACCACTATACATTTTTCTCCAACTAAGCCTAGTTATTCCTTGCCTTTGGGTATGTTAGCATTGAAAAAAAGTTAGAATCCTTTGTGATACTTATTTTATTTTCTTAGAGTGTCCTTTTCATGTTGTGGTGTATAAAATGGAGCAGATTAATATCAATGTCTAGTAGAAGTAACCATTGAATTTTTTTGTTATTTTCCACAAAATTATTGGCACTCCTATTTACTGAGTAGTTAGGCATTAGTAAATCCCTAATGGTATATAATGAGTTTTTAAAGAAGTCCTAAGTTAATCTTAATTTATTTTGGTAGATAATGTACATCTGGGGTAATTTGATAACCTCTTTACTCATTTTCATTTGTATTGGTTGTGTAAGGAAGACACCTCTTAATTTGGGATTAACAATGGTGTGTTATCATTATGGATTAATGGTGGTGCTAGCCTAATGTGTGGATCTGAGGCTCTTAATATTATTTTTTTAAAAACTATAATGCATATATTAAATTTTAGAGATTATTATTATTCCTTAGACTTAATAATAATTACACAGTTTACAATTGATTGAAGGCATCATAGGAAGTTAGAAAGTAGTATGTTAAGTTTTATGCACATTAAATAACATGAGATCATATCCCAATATGCTACAAGCATAATTTACTCTATCCAACTCTATACTAGAAGCCTTCACAATTTAGATTTTTTTTTAATTAATGGTAATTGCTTGAGATGGACTTTAGTGATAACAACAATCATGATTTTGAAAATAATCTAGGTAAGTTATTATAGATTTGTAAGAGTTTCCTTTTACATGAATATTTTAAATTTTTATTTGTTTAATCACCTTTGTTAAAGGGGGAAATAAATAAATAAATAAAATGATTATATAGTTCCTAACTTATAATTAGACTCTAAGTTGCATAGGTTTGTGAATTATTGATGCATTATATTAAAAATGTTTATTGTTTGAATAACATATGAAATGAGAAAGGATGTTACTTGATCAGTGTATGCTGACACTTGTGGCTTATGTTTTCAAGAAAAAATATTTTGGATAAGTTTCCTTCTTGTAAAAAAAAACTTGCCTTCTCGTAAAAAAAACTAATCCTTGTTGAAAGGCCCTTATACCTTGTATTATATATCTACTTGATTTAATTATTGAGTAAGATGAAGGACTTGAAGTAATTATAGGTGCAATGTAAACATAGTGTTAATAATGATATTATTCTTATTTTCCTATGTCTGTAACTATAGTCCATAAGTGATGTAGTTTGATGTCGTTCGGAAATGCAGATTGTGTCTATCATTTAGTTCATGGGTTAATCAGTTAACATTAGAGGAAATTTGAATTAAAAATAGTCTTCCTCAAAAAATCCTTAAAATATGACATATGAAAACAATTAAAAACACTTAAGACATCATCCCTTATGCTAAGATAAAAATATAATTTTATTTATTTATTCCATAAACCCTATACTAACTCCCTTTGGTTAAATAACTTTACTTGGTTTATTCTGTATCTTATTTTTTTAATAGAAAGTTCAATTTTTTTTTGGTTTTTCATATTCAATAATTATAGAAGGTATTTTTATTTTTTCTAAGAAATAAAAAAAATACAAATTTTTATTACAAAGAATAAAATCATCTTCAATTTTTTTTGGATGCAAGTTGTCAATGCCCTGGTAGACATGTATAGGTTTTATACAATTTCTCTATAGAAATATGTTTTCATGGAATGCAATGATTTTAGAATATGCATAAAATGGGCTTGCTATAAAGCCCTTGGAGAATTTAAATCAAATGAGTTTGTGGGAAAGGTGTTGGACACATTTAAGTGAATAGAATTGACAGGTGTGAATCTAGACTTTACAACCTTTGCTAGTATCCTCTTGACCTGTAAAAAAATGCAAGCTTTGGAATATGGTATGGATATCCATCAATGCATAATAGAGAGTGGAGTTTTGTCTAATGTTATAGTTTTTAATGCCTTGATAGACATGTTAAAGATTGATTCCTCACATTTCTTCACTGGGAAAGATTGATTTCTATATGAATTTCAATGAAATATTAGACATTGGTCAGGAGGATATGTGCAACATTGGTGATCTTGACAAGTTGATTATGAAGCTCTGTAAGAAAAATTCACAAATAATACACATGTGCCATAAATATGAGATGGATCTTGATGTCAATTATTTCACTCGTGATGACCCATTTTTTGATTTGGTTAAGCTTAAAGGCTAAGGATACATTTAACTACAAAGGAAAGAGAAATTGCATTCAAAGTTAAGATATTATGCATGAAGGTGATTTTATTTTATTTGTCCATTTATATTTCAAAGACAAATTTTTATGTTGCATAGGGTTTGCATTTTGAAGTAACATAACTAAAGGTATAAATGGGGAGGGCCCAAGCATTGGAGGCAAAAACTGTAGTTGTACAATTGTATGTTGTCAAACTCAAAATTGAAGTTGATGATTTATGATATGCTATTATATTTCAAGAAATTTTGGGGAAATGTTTTAATCTTGTAGTCTAGTTTAGCATCTACTATTTAAAATTATAGAATTCTTATATTTGTTGACTATAATTATGGTTTGTAGAATTATATAATTTACTTTGTTTATTTGAAGATCAAATGATTATTTTAGATCAAAATTATGTAATTCATTTTAACATCAATTGAAACTTTAAATTCCATATTATAGGTTTTTAACCAAAATTATCCATCACATATGGAAGTAGAATTAAAAACATTGAGGAATCAATGTGATCATTATAAGAAAGAAATTGATCTCCTTGTGGAGCAAGTTCCTACTTCTGAGCAAGAAGCTAACAAGTAGAACAAAATTTCCAAGATTCGAAAGGAAAATACAAATTACAAATTACCATTAAAAAATATCTAAATGTAAATTTCACATGTTTAGTTTATAGTAATTATATAAAAATATTTACATCAATTAGTAAATAGCCACTTGTTGTTAGCAAATGTTTTTAAAATAATAATGTGCTAATATGTTTTACCTACATTAATAGAGAAAGGAACTTAGAAGGCTTAAATAAGTTGATAAAGAGAGAGATAATGTATTGACTAGGCTAGAGGTAATTTATGTGATTTATACACTTTTATATAGCTAATTGAATGGAATACCATGCATAACATTTCCTACTACATTTGTATGTAGGAAACCTTGAAGAAAAACAAAATTTTGTAGCAAGAATTAGTACTGTCAACATGATTTGGGAATACTACCAGGTAAAGTGAGAAAAAATTTAGGTCAGTGATTCATTTGGTATGGAATCGCAACCAATTTATTGGACTCAAGCATGAAAAAAATAAAGGATATGGTGGTACTGGTCAAGAATATAAAAGAGCTCAATAAATAAAAGGAATGGTGGTTATTTTTGCAAATCTATGTGAAGATAAGCGAGAGGATGAACCATCCAGATGTTAGTGAATGATAAGGGAAAAAAATATTGGAGATAACATCATAGTCAACCTCTTAGGGATAATTTACTCTTTTGACATATTTTAATTCAAGAGAGTATCACATAAATGAGAATGAATAACTAGACAAGAAAAATTGGGAGAAAATTGGTGTCACCATCTAGGTGCTTATGGGGACCTAAGGGGATCTAAGTGATGTTAAAAAAAAATACCAACATTTTATTTTATTATATTATGCAATACCAACAAACCATTTTTTGAGGAGAGAATGAGGGAGAGAGGAGGCTCTCTAAGAAGATGGAGAAGGTTCAAAGAATGAAAAAGATCTTCAAAAAACCTCTTGAAAGTTGTTCAAGTCCATGAATGGACTAGTTGTAAATAATTACATTCAGTCAATAAAGATAGACTAATTATTTTGATGTTTCGATTTCAAAATGTATAAATTGTTCTCTATACATAGATACATTGTTTTAAATAAGCCTTTTTAGGCTATATGCATGCTTAGATTTTGTATACCTAAAGGTTGGAAGGATTTTGAGTTATAGCCAAAGGAAGTAAGAATGAACAATGGTTTTAAGTGAATGTATTAATAATATTAATTATGGATGGTTACTTGAATATTCTAGCACACTATATATAGCTCAAATGGTTGAATAATCTGTTCAATTTAAAAGAAATAGAAAGAAAGTAAATCTATCTTGTACTCTTTGATGCACTAGTCAAGAAATGAAGGAATATCTAGTTATTAAGAAGTGGATTGTTCCATTTTTAAGATAGTGATGTAGAGGAATTAAGAATAAGTCTTCAAACAAACATCTCAAGCTTTTGGTCTGGTCAAAGGTCTCATTTAATGTCTAGATTTATCTTGATACTTGTTTGTCTCTCAAGCTCTTCCTTTGATCCTTTGGCTCAAAAATCCTTTTCACTATTTGTTGTACCCTCAGTAGGTCATTTTTGATGGTTTATATCTCTATCCATCCACACTTTATCTCTTTACATTCACTTTATGTGTAAGTGTTCCCTTACACCTTTCTCTATCTCTTACTAGGCATCACCTCTTTGGTCTTAAGGGCTCTAAATTTTTTTAGGATTCAAGAATCTTATCAAATTTTTTGAATGGTCTTACCTAGTCTCAACATACTTCTATACACCTTTTTTAAACTATTAACTCACCCTTAATATAACAATCTAGGATATATTTTCTATATATGATCACTTAAATAGAGTTTCCCTATCACCTTTGAGGTTCCTATAAAGTTGCTTGCCTTTACTCCACTTGTATCTACCCTTTCTTTTATAAATTCTTGCTCTTTTAAGTCATTTTAGCCATCCTTTATTTCCATAGAGCTAAAATCCATACATTTTATACCTCTGTGATTTAGAGGCATTAGTGATAAGTCATAAACATCATCATCATTTGGTTCCCTATCAACTAATCTCATACATTTGATGTGTTTCTCTTGATTGTTCTTGCTTTCAACTAGTTTCAATGTCTTTATCTTATTTCAATAGATTCCTTGGGTGTTTACTATCAAAAATTAAATATAGAGGCACTTATGTATGCTATTATATTTCCATTATTATCATTTACCATCATTTACTACCTCATTACATTCCTTTTTCTAAACAAACTTGCTTTTATACCCTCACTAGCCTTTACTAGTTATCGCCCTTAAGTCTTAAGGATCCAAAACCTAATTCAATCTTCCAAGATTCAAATTAATCTCATTATTATTCTTTAAGGATAATATCATAAAATTTTCATCCTATTTCAAGTTCTTAATTTTCTCTTCAACACCCTTTTCTTCCTTATAAGCTCACTAGGACTTTCTAAGGCTAGTAGCCTTGTTTAAGCAATTCTTATTTATTTAACAAATTCAAGATTCCTTTCCAAGATATAATCACATTTAGGGGCTCCATTTATAAATATTGAGGTGTTTTAAAATTATCTTGACCTAAATACCCCTCTATCCATGACTTCCTTTTCAAATCCACTCTTTTTAAGGCCTAATTAGGTCTCTCTTCTTGACACTATGTTATAATCCATAGAATCCATACTCCTCTCGACTTAAAACCACTTTTATATTAATTAATATGTCAAAATCAAATAAAATACATTTTTTTTACCTTTTTTGGTAAATGGAAACTCTTGTTTCAATCCAAACCCTAATTATAGGGTTTTCCTAGGTTTGCATAGGCTGTGGGCCTTAAAAAATCTATATCTTGAGCTAGATGAAACATCAAGAACTCCAGTGCCCTTTAAATTTTTTATTTATTCATCATATACCTTCCATAATAGGTTTTAGGGTTGAATCAATCCATTTAGTATTCAAATTTCTCAATATATAGTCAATGGTCTATGTTTTTCTTAACTGTGTATGAAATTTTGGGACTATCCTTAATCCTTTTCACAAATCCTTCTCTATTTGGAACATCCTTGATGTATTCATTTTTTAACCCATTTTGACCTTATGTCTCTCAACCTTCATACCCCTTGCCATAGTCTAGTCTAAACTTATTTAACTCATATTCATTCCTTGTTACACTACAAATAAGGTAGACTGTGTTTACAAGGTTTTTATGTCCAAAACTCACTCAGATGGTTTCAAATGCCTATCTAGATGTAACATAATATTTTTAAATCTTTATATACCTTAGATATTATCTTTATTGTAATACCTTTATTCTCATTGGTACCTTGCATGTTCTTTATACCTAAACTGCCAATGTGACTGTGACAGGGGTTTCATTCAAGAATTTTATGAACCCACTCTTCTTTAAAGGTTTAAAGACATTTTTTTATATTGAGACTATTCCATTTATATCCAATTATCAATGACCAATTTCACTTCCCTTTGAGCACATAATCTCACTTAGACTTGTTAACTTTCAAAAGTGAAAACATTTTCCAAAGATGATATACATAACACACAGGTTATTAGAAATGCCTTATTCTCATTCAATTAATTGCCTTGATTTTGCTCCACTTATTTATTTCAATCATGGTTCTCTACTCTCTTCATGGATTCAAATTTAACTATCATAGGAATATATAAGGTTGTGAATAGAAGCACTATTTTGTTACTGAGTTCTCACACCTAAATTGATTCCCTCAATCTATTATAAGACTATATGATACCAATACATTGAAAAACTAGGGATTAGAGAATCTTCTCCTACTTATCTTAGGATAACAACCCCAATACTCTTTTACCCAAACTATATCCCACAATTCTTATTCAAATCATAATGCCACATCATCCTATAATTATTACATAAAGAACAAGTATTTTTTAACAAGGACTTTCAAGATAATGTCTATGATTCATAGTAACTAAATGCAAACCAATAAAAATTTTGTATAGAAATTTATTTCTTCTGTATGTCTTGCATCATCAAAAACATTACAAATTTATCCTTCATGGGACTGTATTAACTTTCTTAGAGGGTTTCATACAAGATTTTGCATCCTCAGGTCTTCCTCCATCTTCTTGGAGAGTTATCTCAATCTCTACTATTTCTAATATGCCAACCTGCCTCAATACCATGACCATTCTTTTTTTCATTTCAACGTAGACTCTTAAGTGGTTACCTCACTAGTGACAAGGCATAACTAACTTAATGTACAAAAGGATCTATTTCCTTTATTTACATGACTTGTCATAAGATATAAACATGCTTTTATTTCAATCCTTTATCTCATGTCTTGTTTAGACTCTTAAACCAACTTGGCTCACATAAACACTTCAAACATACAAGGTGACCCTCTTAGTCTCTATTACACTCTTTGAATTTTCAAATTATTGCTTTTGGAGGGAAAACTCCTAAAACCTATAGAACTCATCCTAATGACTCCAAATGGACATTAATGAGTATAATAGATCTTATTAGGTCTCTAACACACTTTGAATCTTACTTTGATAAATGTTTGGTCTCTAAATGGACAAAAAACAAAAATGTTATTTGCATGGCTTGATGCTCTTGCATCACTTTGCCAACTCAAAACCATATGGAACATGTTAATCCAGTTTAGAAGAGTCAAACTATAAAGTTTTATCCTTTTTCCATGGTTGGAACTTGTTCTATATGTCAAACCCTAAATTTAGGGTTCCTAGCTCACTGTCTTAGCTGAGACCAAAAAACATTCAATAAATTTAATTATATAAGGTATCAAGGATTCTAACAAGTTGCATAGAGTTTTTTTCACCTTAATTTAACTTTTAAAAAGTCTTATAGCTATTGAGATAACTGTTATAGTTTTCAAATGATGGATACTTAGTAAATTGTTGGAGGTTCCATGGTCTATGCAAGGTATTCCCAAACTATGTTGTTTCACAATCATCCCAAATATGGAAAGGGAATCATAAAAAAATAGTAAACCTCCTAAATATAATTTCAAAAAACTAATATCATAATATATACCTCCGTAGACTCCTCACATTACTCCAAACTCACCTTCCATACTGCAAATAGAGTTTTCTATTTATTGACAAGGTTTATTAAGTCTATTCTCCCTTTATACTTTCTTAAACAACACTTTGGTCCTTCCATAAAGTTCATGCACTTTACATATTATAAAAATCACTTGAAATGATCTTGATCCATTTTCCAAAGATATTTCTCACTTCACTAAATTACAGACTATGTAAATAGGATTTACTTGTATATGACTATGTCAAACAATAAAATAGGTTATCAACAACTGTATATATTAGTCAAATCCTCCTCATGGAAGCTTAAAAACCTTATCCTCATTGTCTCCACATATGAAATACTCTCAAATACATTCTCTCTTCACAATAAATATTCAAGTTATGTCAAATAACCTTTAAAGTGAAGTGTAAAATAGGGAAACTCAAGTTTGAAATCTAGGTTTCCTTGGTTTTGTATACTCAACACCTATATTTACACAATCTAACATCATTGAATCTACTTATAATTTTTTATGATTCATGTTTTACGTTATTTGGAAGCCATAATATGGATTTTATAATTTGTGTGTTTTCATGGATTAAAAAAAAGGTTTAATAAAGGGTCACAATGTTGGATAAATATTTACAAAGTTAGAATAACAAGAGACTAGAAAAACTAGTAATTTAATGAAAAATACAAATTCATAGTGCATTCATACACTAGTTATATATACAACACTTTGAGTGCCTTTGACTTGTTTATATTTTTTGATAATAAATGAATTTGTGTAAAGCATAGGCTATAATAAAAAACTGAATGTATATTGAAAAGGTGTCAATTTTATGGTTGGTACCTTGCAAATACTTAAAAAACTATGATAGACTAAAATAATTAGCATGTCCTAACTAAGCTTTCTAGGTCTACTGCTAACAATGGAAACAACTAGCATGTCACCTATGTTGAATAACACTATGTCGAGTCTTTGACATGGACATTTGATAAGTAGCAGACCCACATTCCAAAATCTAGATGACTTATAATGGAAACAAATTTATTCTTTTCAAGGCAATGGCCTTCAAATTGTTAAATAATACAAAACTAAATATTTTGGCATAATAAGTAGAATACATAAGGATTCACAGTTAGGGCCACTCAAGGTGTACTAAATTATTTAAAATGTGGATAGGTTATGGCATTATATAGTAATCAAAGGCCATTAAAATTTAAATGTTTGCCTTCATGAAACCATTGCATTATAAATGTTGGGAGCTATGATGACTAACTTTATAAAAGGGAAGATAAATATTATGTTTAGGCCCTCTACTAAGTTAGACACCACTTTGGTTTATCAAGACTTCCCTTATTTAATCCCACATAAGGATTGTCTTTCCATTAATTATATATATTGCCTTTATTAGTTGTACGTATATGTAAGGCTTCTTGATTGATTATATAAGTCTTCATTGATTAGACACACTTAGAGTGTATGAAATTTGAATAAGTTCTAATAAAATATGGTAATCAAATCATTATCATGTACAACTATATCAATTTTTTCAAATGTAAACTTATTGAAATTTATGGTGGGAATGGATTTTTTTGATTTAGATAACTTATATTAATTTTAATTTATTTTACATAAACATATTAGGAAATAAAATTAATGATTGAATTCAAAATATAAAAAATGTGGGATGTAAAATTGGAGGGTGGAGGAAAAATTTAGAGGGAAGATTCAAAATATTGGAGTTATTTTTTTTGAAATTAAGTATCATTGATATGATCCATATCATGCATGTTTTTTTTTAAGTTCTCAAAATTTGCAAGGGGTGACAAGAGACAAGCAAGTTAGATTTGGAAGAAGGAAAAATCAATTTCTATTAATTTTTGGTATGATTTCTTCTCCTTTCTATTAAAAAATATAAGATTTAATACATATATTTGTTTGTTTAAATCTACATTTTAATTTTCCTTTTCATATTAATTCTAGGAATCTGCTAAAATCTTATGAGTATAAGTTTTATTATTAGATGTTGTTTCATTTTTTCTTTCCATATGGACCCAAATTTAAACATGGGAAACATGAGGAAAAAACCATATGTTTTGTGTGTGGAGTTGGATGAAGAAATGACACCATTTCAAAAAATGAAATATAGAAAAAAAATTCCATGTGGATGGAAACTATTAAAGAATATTGGGCTTAAAACACACACACACACACGACCACACACACACACACACACACAAATATGGGACAAGGGAAATTTATATCCTCTTGATCCTTCAACCAATGTTCCTCCCTTATTTAAAAGCATCACTATGATTATCAAATTTATATGTAATGGTGATAATAGTTTGTTAGGATATTGTAGGAGGACACAAGGAAGTATATAAAATATTTAGAACTACATCAATGTAATGAGAAATAAGATGCTTGAAATGGAGAAGATATCCTCTAGTTTATTAGAAGTGAATAAGAGGCTGGAAGATGAAGCTATTGAACATTCTCAAGTAAAAAATGTATTGCTAGAAGAAATCATATCTTTGAATAATTAAAGTAAGGCATTAAATTCCAAATTTGAAGACCTTACTAACACAATAAAGATAATGAAGAACACTCCTCTAGGAGTAAGGACAAGGGTTAGAAATTTAAATAGTATTGGGTCTTTGGTACCTTCAGGGGGTGGTTTCAAAAAGAGAATTCAAGTTACAATTTTTTTTTTATTGATCCTTCTATATTAGATGCAGCTAAAGAGACAAGCCATAACTCAACATTGGTTATGAATAGCCTATTTAAGAAAGATGAAATATTACCCATTATTCACTAACCACAATGTGCCTCCATACAAAAATATTTAGTTGATGAAATTAAAAATAACTATCATCTTCAATCAATCCTAGTGATGTCCAAGGTGCTTGTGACAATGCAAAGCTTAGTAAAAGAGGCTATGAAGAACTATTTAAGGCATTTCAAGCTAAAATTTTAAATGTTAGGATCACTAAGGTCTTGCTGCCTCATCCATCTCATGTTAGAGTGAAATGAGCTAATAGGAACAAAGAAGTTAAAAACTTTTTTGGAGATATGTTTCACATCTAAGATTCCAAGGAGGATTGCATAAAGAAAGGAAAGAATTATATTGGAAAAGAAGTGTCAATCACTTTGAATCCTTTGAATAATGTTTGGTTTGAATTTGATAGAATTTTAATGGCCATGGTATGATATTATGACATTTTAATGGAAGAGGCAAATAGGAAACTTGTTGTTGTCCTAAAATTAGATGAGATGGAGCTGATAAATGGTGCTATGTATGAAAGAGTATTAGTTACCTTGATGAATAGATCTCTAAATACAAATATTATTACTACTAATAAAAGTTATTTTTATATATAATCAAAAAATCATGTATGGTGGATTGTAAAAAATTTATTGAATTTATAACAAAATTCATAAAGGATCTTCTTCTATCTTGGGGAGAGAATAAGGTCTCTCATTACATGTTAAGAATTAATAATTCAATTTTTTATTTAGTTATTTATTATTTCTACACAATTATTTTCTAATGTATTATGTTATATCTTTTTTTTTCCATTAATATGTTTTTAGCACATTCTATATGCACATTGTACATGGTTCAATAAATATTATGGTAGCTTGAGAATTTGGAATACTCAAGGCATGGAAAAGTCTCATAAGCTAGCATGTACTGCTTATCATAGGTATAGTTAATATGGTGAAGATCTATACCATCTGACCCATTGATTCAAATGAGTTAGTGGTTATATAGATGTATGATTTATAGACTCACACAAAAAAAAAACTTGAAAATATTAATAATATTGATGATGTATTAAGAGAAGCTAATTCTCGATGAAAGCAAAGAATTCTAAAATAATTCAATCTCAATATGGCTTGTACAAAGAAAACAATAACTCACAAAGTTATGATCAACTCTTAATATTATTATATATGATGATTTATGGATATAATTATCTTCTTTTTATATAAAGATAGATAGTGTATATGAAATCAATAAAATATTATGTATATGAAATAAGTGCTTTGGTAATTTTGTGTTGATCTCATTTAAGATGGTTATTGATATGTTGATAGTTTTGATAATTTAAGGTGATAAGTGTTAAGTTAAGAGAGGGGATGTATAACTATTGATGAGAAGTCTAAAATTCATGATCATTTGGTTCTTAATCCAACTAGTCACTTGAGCTTGCTTGATTTGATCTTCAAGACTCCATCTCTTTGTTAATCTCTTCTCTTGGTTATTGGCTTATTAGCCTCATTTAATTATACATGTACCTTATAATATATAGAGACACTTCTTGGTGTCCTTGGGTTCATGTCAATCCCATCCACATTCACTCTTCACTCATTTATTCAAATTGGTTTCCTTTGAATGGTCAATTCCTTTATTGGTTCTTCCACTAGGAACCTCTTGGTTCACAATACCAAATCTTGTCTTGGTTGTCAAAGAATTAATTTATTATCAAATATAGCCTTAAATGTTCTTAAAATATATGGTATAATCCCTTTCAATCAGTCAAAAAACTTAAACTTTCATTCAACACCTTTGGTTACAATGCTTCTCTAAGGCTTGTATAGGCTAGTATCCCTTTACACATTTCTCTTGGATCATCATATTCAAACTTTTTTCCCAAGGTGATATCATTTTTATAGGAATATATTTCCTTACCCAGTGTTTTAAGAAACCAAATCAATTACTCCTGGTATTTTTTCATCCTAATAACCTTTTCCAAGAGGAATAAATGCTCAATTCAACAAATCTATGCTCAAAACATGAAAAACTCAGTTGAATTTTATATCTCACATCTCCCTTATTTTGTATCGACTTACATACTAGGATATGTAGTGTTCTATCTTTATTAATTTTTTCAAGTTTTGGGAATCATTATCTCTACATCTCAGTCTCCCTTCTTTATCCTAATGTCATATATTTTACTTACCACCTTGCACTCTTTTAACTTTTTGGAATACAACTCACAAATTAGCTCTTGACTAGTGAATTTGAATAGGTTTTAAAGACCAAACCTTGGTATTTATATTATGAATATCATAACCTTGTTTTATTAGTACAACCATCTCAATCTATTACAAGTTTGGTTCACTCCTCAAGTCTGTTTCCCATCCTCCATAATCACACAACTCTTCCTAGGCTTGTAGTCTTCTTAGGGTATTTTATCCTTAATTTACCAAACCAAACCTTATTTTAATGATATAAACACATTTAAAAACTTCATATATTTCCTTTAATATGTGTACAAAGTTTATTAATCAAATTTCTTCACTAACTAGCACTTCTTTTGGAAAACCCTCCTCTTTAGGCCTTATTATCCCTCTCTTCATGACTCAGTACTCATAATATGTACCATACCATACTATGTCACCCCAAAACCTTATAAATATTATTCCTCATGTAAAATTATATGTTACTACAAAATTTAAAGAATTTTTGATGGTTACATCTCTTTTTATGGGCAAAACCCTAATCCTAGGGTTTATTAGGCTTGCACAGCGCTGCAACCACATAAAATTGCATATATTTCCTTACACATTGTTTCAAGAGACCAAATAAATTTATCCTAGTATATTTTTTTCCTTAAACCTTTTCTAAGAGGCATAAATGCTCAATTAAATGAATCCATTCTCAGAGCATGAAAAACTCAGTTGACTTTGTGTATGTTTCCACTAACTGGGCAGAGTATATTTGACTATATGTGTTTAAGGGCATTCCATACATCAAAAATAACTCCATTATTTATTTAAAAGTCTATAAATAATTATAATAATATTTATTTTCCATATTCATTTACCCCTTTTATCATTCCTTTCATTACCACTTACTAATCCACTATAGACAGGGGTTACACTTTAGATAGGAGTTATCATTACATCTTGAATGTGTTCACTTAGTTTTTGCAAAATTGGCACATATTATCCTTTCAATCGACCTTAAATTACACACACTAAGACTTCTTGAAGTGGAATTCAACCAAATTCATTTTACATGCAATTCCCTTCTCAAAACAAACACTCTCACAAAAAAATTGATGGTGTCAAAGATGTAGGGGGCTCTATTTGAAGATAGATGCAAAAGGTTTGTATTGTAATCTATTATGTTATATTATCAATACCTTACCTATTCAATTATGATCACTCCAAAATACTTAAACTAATAACCCTTGACCTTAACACATAAGATAGATACCAAGACTATTTCTTCTGTACAAAATACATAAACTATGTATGATTGATAATCTAACCCTTCTTCATATTGGAACCTTCTTACCAATTCTTTTTCCCATATAATTTACACCAAGAACTCATTTTTATCATGATATTTTCTTTGTCCACATGCATAGTCTTTCATAGTCTCCTAAAATTGAGTTTTGTGACTATGTATATAGGGTAAGGATATGCAAATAGGATAGGGCAATATTTTTATACTTAGTCCCTCACAAAAAATCTATGTTGAATTTACTACCTTAACAAAATTTAAAAGATCACTTCCACCAAATTTACACTCACCAATCTATACTCCAATATAATGATGATATATATATATATCTTACACCTAAATGTGAATATTTTTTCTTGACTATAGTTTAGTCAATATGGGATTTAAATAAAAACACTCTTGGCTTAAGATGGGATAATGTTGATGTGTTGTGTTTCAAGCCTCATGAACACCTACATGTGTCCCTTCATAGGCAAATGCTCACCTACAACTGAGTAGGTAGACAATAAGTTAAAAATGATATCTAGGTAATGTTTTTGCATATATAAGGTGAACATAGAAATAATCAAATGCTAGGTGACCTTAAATATTCAATAAGGGTATTTAAACATTATGATCAAGGTCCTATTAGATAAATATGCATTTACAGGAACCATTTTGTTCAAAAAGGTAGTGTATCATAGTCAAGTGAGATAACTCAGTATAAAGAGCTCAAGGTGAATGTAAATGGTATAAGGAGTGCTTGAAAATGATTCATGATATGTTAAGAAGGTTTCTTCACATACTCTAAGACTAATTTCAAGTTGACCACAGGTTCACTTGATTGTCCATTTTTTTATAAGGTCATTTCTCCTTTGTTTTATATCAACTTACATACTAGGCTATGTAGTGTCTTCTCTTTATTTATTTTTTCAATTTTTAGGAATCCTTATCTCTACTTCTTAGTCTCCCTTCTTTATCCTCACATCATATATTTTATTTACCACCTTGTACACTTTTAACCTTTTAGAATACAACTCATAAATTAGCTCTTAACTAGTCAATATCCATAAGTTTAAAAGACCACACCTTGTATTTATAATAGGAATTTCATCACCTTGTTTTATTAATATGAATTTAAGTTAAGACAACCATCTCAATCTATTACAACTTCAGTTAACTCCTCAACTTTGTTTCCCATCCTCCAAAATCACACAACTCTTCTTAGGTTTATAGTCTTCTAAGGGCATTTCCTCCTTAATTCACCACACTAGACCTTATTTTCATAATCTAAACACATTTTAAACTTCATATATTCCATTTAATATGTGTACAAAGTTTTTAAATCAAATTCCTTTACTAACTAGCACTTCTATTGGAAAACCCTCCTCTTTAGGCCTTATTATCCCTCTCTTCATGACTCAGTCCTCATAATACATACCATACCATAAAATGTCACCCAAAAACCTTTAAAATCATATACTAATGTTATATTATACCTTCATACAAAATTTCAAGATTTTTTGGCAGTTACATCTCTTTTTATGGGCAAAACCCTAATCCTAGGGTTTAGTAGGCCTACACAAGGCCGGGACCACATAAAATTGCACATATTTCCTTACACAGTATTTTAAGAGACAAAATAAATTTATCTTGGTATTTTTTTAATCTTAAAAACCTTTTAAAAGAGGTATAAATGCTCATTTCAACAAATTCATGCTCAGAACATGAAAAACTTAGTAGACTTCATGTATGTTTCCACTGATTGGGTAGAGTATATTTGACTGTATGGGTTTAAAGGCATTACACACATAAAAAATAACTTCATTAGTAATTTAAAAGTCTCTTAATAATGATAATAATATTTATTCTCCATATTAATTTACCCATTTTATCCTTCCTTTCATTCCCACTTATTAATCCACTGCAGATAGGGGTTACACTTTAGACATGAGTTATCATTACATTTTGACTGTGTTCACTTAGTGTTTGAAAAATTGGCACCTATTATAATTTAAAACCACCTTAACTTAAAAAAACAAGACTTCATGAAGTTTAATTCAACCAAAATCCTTTTACATGCAAGTCCCTTGTTAAAACAAACACTCTCACAAAGAACTGATTGTGTCAAAGAGGCAGGGCGCTGTGTCTGAAGATAGACTCAAAAGGTTTGTATTATAGTCTATCATGTTATATTATAAATACCTTATTAAATTTTTATCAATTCAAAATCCTTGGCCTTATAACCCTTGACCTTAACACACAAGATAGAGACCAAGACTATCTCTTCTATACAGAATACATAAACTGTGTATTTGACTGACAATCTAACCCTTCTTTATATTAGAACCTTCTTACCAGTTCTTCTTCCCATATATTTTACACCAATAACTCCTTGTATTCATGATATTTTATTTTTCCACATGTGTATTCTTTCATAGTATCCTAAAATAGAGTTTTGTGACTATGTATACAAGGTAAGGATATGCAAACAAGGTAGGGTAATCTATTTATAGTTAATCCCTCACCAAAAATCTATGAAAAAAACATATGTGTTGAATTTACTACCTTAAAAAACTTTACAATATCACTTCCACCAGATTTAAACTCACCAATATACACTCTAATATATATATATATATATATATATATATATATATATATATATATATATATATATATATATATATATATATATATATATATATATATATCTTAAACACAAACATGAATATTATTTCTTGATTGTAGCTTAGTCAATAAGGGATTTGAACAAAAACACTCTTAGATAAATATGGGAATGGGATATGATGTTTCCTAGGTATCAAGGCCATATAATCACCTCCATTCATGTTTGGTTTCATCACACCATGCTTTGAGCAAATATTCAGTCTTGTCATTCTCATAGTCAACTCTCTACTCACTCCCACTTGTAGTCACATGTATGAGACTTGCCCATCTTGTTCATGAAATTGTAATGAGGGTGTATAAATTTTTTCAAGTCATCAAGAGCTAAGGAAAGTAAATTTTAATGTTTGAATAAGATTCAAGGGTAAGGATGAAGAGAGGTTGAGTTCATTTGAATGTTTGAGCTCATTTGAGGAGAGGTTGGTTACACTAAGAGACTTATATTGCTCAATGGGTAAAAATAAAGAATATAAGGGATAAGAGTGGTTTTGGGTGAAAGTAAAGATTATTTATCATTAATTTAAGGTGGATAACATGTTGAATAAACCTAATCACATTGGTTTTATCCTTAAGTCATTCTTAGGTAGAAGTGAAAAATGTAAAAAAATAGTCCTTTTTGGCAGCCTTTTTTGGACAAATTGAGTTGGTTAGGTGCCTAAATGGGGGATTTTGACTTAAAAATTTGGTAAAAATATTAATTAGGACATTATAAAAATTTAAAAACCTTAAATTTTCCTTGAATAAGAGGGATATACCTCATTATTTTGTCTCAAAGGTCAGCCAACCAGGAAAATTAGACTTTTGGCAAGGTTAGCGAATGAAGCTTAAATGGGTCACAAAATTGATATGAAGAATTTGGAACCTAAATGATCATCTTGTGAGGTTTATGTAAGGTTAATGGATGATAGGAAACACTAAATAAATATTAGACCTCTCAAAATGATCAAAACACTCTTGCACACAACTCAACCAAGCAAGCTACAATTAGGCCTAGTTGGTGAATGAGAAGGAATGAGAGTGAGTGATTGGGAAGTTATGTCATGAATTTTTGAGCTTGAATGAGGTATGAAAAATAATGTGACACTAGTCTAAATATGAGATATCAGTCCAAATAGTCAAAACTAATAGGAGACATGCTAAGCCTATTAGGCCTTGAAGTGACCTATAGCTAATTAGGGGTCCAACTTCACTTCTAGCTCTTGGTGAGTTTTATATCTGGTTGGAAAATGTTAATGGGATGAAGTTATAAGTTTATAAGCTATTGGGATTTAGGGGAATCCATGATAAATACTTAATATGGTGAGAGGGATTGACCTTTACATTGACCAAATTAAACTCAAGAGCCATAAATCCATTATGTAAAGGATAAGAAAGGATATCATGAACCAAAGGATTAAGTATTATATCTTATAAATTGAATTTATGACTTATTTTTTTATACCCTTGAGAAAAAAAATCTATTGTTGTTTAAATTTCATGATTTTCATATTTTATCAAATGAGTGTGGCTTCAAGAGTTAGGATTGGACTTATTGTTTTCATGCAGTAGATGAATGATTGTTAGCACTTCATTCATCTTATCTTACTTGACTATCATCACTTACATTACTTCAACTTACATGTCTTTATTTATATATGAATGATGTTGGTAGTTGTTCATATGTGAAGGAAGGTTACAAGAATGTTTCTATAATATGTATTTGCTCTAGGATACAAATAAAAGAGAACCCTAATTAGAAAATACATGTATTGATCCTGTTTGAGTTGTTTGAAGTGCATATAGAATGTGCATGGAAATAAAATTTCATACAAGTAATTTAAAATTGGTTCAAGAATTTTCTTGAAGGATTTTGTTTTTAGATGAGATAATAGACTTCAAGAATCATTGTAAAAAAGGCTACTAAGGATAAGTGTGGAAATAATTGTAAAAAGGGATACTAAGGAGCCTAAATAAGAGAGTGAAGTGGTGTAAAGTGCAAGAGGTGGATTGAGATGTCATTAGAGTTGGTTAGGAAATCAAATAAGGACTATAAGTGGCATCTAAAAGATCTCAAGTATCCTAAATCATACAAGGAGACTTTGAACCATTGGAGGTGTAAATGAACATGTGAACCAAGAATAACCAATATCAAAGGAAGGATAGATTATTTATGAGGTAGGGTATTGAGATTGTTTGAGTTAGTATTAGGTAAAGACTGAGTTGTGCTCAAATAGTATTTGAGTGGATGTGTAACCAAGTACAGTGTCTTGAGGTGATAAAGGACAAAATAGTAAAATAAAGAAACATATAAATCTTGAATGACATCAAGGAGAATTCATGCATGATGGAGCTAGGTATGGATATAGGTAGAGGTAAATGAGTTTTTTTGTTCCCAACATCAAACTATCTAGCAATCCTAAGGGCTCTATGCATAAACCAAAAATATACTTGATGATACACATTTATTTCTTGTTCATAAATAGTTTTATAAAACAATATTTGATTTTATTATATCACTAAGGATTAATTTTTACTATATCCTTATGAAATTAAAAGAATGCATAGACCATATCCACCTTTTGTATGGAGAAAAACATCTAGAAATCTTAAAACTAAAGATTGATATATAAATTTTAGTTGGCATTCTTATTGAATACAAGAATATTTATGAAATTATAAATCAATGGGTGTTAGGATAAATATGGCACACAAAAAAAATCATCTCAACATACATGTACGAATAGAAAACATAAACCTATTAAAAAGAATGACTACATAGAATAATATTTGGATGGTGGAATCTGTGTTTAGAATGAAAACATCTCAACATTTTGGTCCATACTCTCAAACCATGTTTAGGAGAATTGATAGGACTTTGAATAATATACAAGAACCAATGATATGAGGTATCATAAATAATAAATTTTTACACAAGAGTAACATTTCATATAGTTGGTTGCTAATCAATTGTTGGTAACTCTTTGCCAATTATTGTGAAGAAGATTCAAAAATGGTTTCCAATTATCACTTAGCTTGGTGCCTTCATCCTTGTTAATTTTTTTTTGGGTTCATATCAATCTCAATTTTTCTTGAACCTTAATTTTTGTATGGTGATCCATTATGGAAATAATTTTAACATTCTCAAGACAAATGTGGTGGCATGTTTTATGAGAGTGCTCAACAAGGATAGATTTAAAAAATTTATTGTCTTATATTAGGACCATGTTCTTTTAATATGACCTCCATACACCTACCAGTTTCATGGATATATACTTTCCCCCATGAATAAGGAATGGAATAAAATCCTTTATATGAATGAGGCTTGATTGGATCCTTAATTGATTCAATCATTTTCCTAATGGAGTTTGGAGGAGCAAACAAGACTTTAATGTCTCTTTTTCTCAAGATTTCTGCCAATTTATCTGAGGTTCCTTGTATGTATGACAATGAAAATCTTCGCTACAAGTCACCATTATTAGGTTTTTGAATCTCAGAAGGTCTCTTGGATCTTTCCACAATTTTATTAAATTTATTACCATCATATCCATTCTTTTTAAATACTTGAGATAGTTGTTTCATTTTTTGCTCTAAATTCTAGTAACCAATGTGTTAATAACACCAATTTTTTGAGGTGAAAAGTGGTGAGAGTCTGTATACAGATACCTATTAGTGTGAGTCTTCTTTCTATAAACCTGGGGACCAATGGACCCATCATTTTTCTTAGAAATTAACACGTCCAAAAAAGGGATACTATTCTCAATTTCAACTTGCATAGTGAAATTTATGTTTTCATTTTGTTTATTGATTTGGTTGGAATTTATCAATATTTTCAATGCCATGCTACCAAACTACATTAGTTTCATCCATGAATCACTTCCACCATTTTGGTTCTAGAGGAAATGATTCAATGGCTTGTCTTTTAATTTTTTCCATATATAGATTAGCAATAATAGGTGAAAGGGGAGAGCCCATAGAAACACCTTCAATTTGTTCATAGAAATCAACTTAGAAGATGAAGTAAGTGGATCTTAGGCAAACCTCCACCAACTCTATAGTGCTTTCATTAGTTAAATCTCTAATGGCATGAACAACACCAGCAATGGGAATTTTTGTGTACATTGAATCAACATCAAAAATGACTAACAAGTCTTCATCATTCCAATTTTCATTTATAATTTCATTAATCCATGATGTTGAATTTTTTACAAAGGATCTTGTATTCCCAATGAGGGATTTATGTTTGTTTGCTAAGAATTTCTCCATTTTGTAAGTTGGGGATCCAATAGTATTAACTATTGATATAAGCGGATTACCATATTTATAGATTTTAGGTAAACCATAGATTCATGGATTATTAAAATCTTTTGGTTTTAGTTTTATTTTAGTATCATCATTAAGGTTTGACCTAATTATAGCATTGGTAACCTCTCTTATTATTTTTTTTCTTAGATCATCACTTAGTTTCCTGTAACTACCACATGTTAGATGATTAAGCATCTTATTGTCATAATCTTCAAACTTCTTTATAAACATGGCATTCCCTTTATCAAATTTCATAACCTTAATATCATTGTTTTTTCAAATATTTTTGAGGGCCAAGGCTTCACCATGACTAATAGTCATCTTTGGCGTTTAGCTTTTTTAATGACTACAACACATTCTTATTTGATTTCTTATGTTGTGTTTAGTGGCAGGCTAGTAACTACAAATTTTATGGTGTAAATTAAATATTCTATAGGAACCCATATTGATTCCACATAAAATTTTAGACCATATTATAAAATGTTCAAGGTATATATTTCAAAGTTTTGGCCAATAAGGTTGACCACATTAGATGTTTTCCCCATACCACTTCAATTACCATGCTGCACATCCAAACATACAATGCATTATAAATGCAGATTCCTCCATCCAAACATAAACCTAATTTGAATATTTTATTTGACCTATTAAAAACAAGATAATTTTAGCTTAGACATGCATCAAAACATAATATACAAGGTTACAAAAACCTTTTACCTGAAAAACAATTTGATTTTACCATTGTTTCAAAATGCTCAATCTAAGCACTTCACTTGCCTTATCTCTCATTTTCATGTTCTATATAATTATATTTTTGAAAAGCTTCAAATGTGTTATGTGATTACAACAATTAATTTTAAATTACTTTAAACCAAAATGGTTTGTAGGACCTATCAATGTATATAGCCTCACTACAAAATATGTTTTCATTTACTTAACATCAAAACAATATTTTGATTGAAAAAACTTAACAATATATCCATGCATCATTTGGTAGATAATCAAGTGACCAAATTCTAGTTATAATCACCTTGGTCAAGGTGAAATCCAATAAATCCTATGGAAAAATTAAACACTTGATTTGTAGTTGACTTGTATCATGGTATATTTATGGAAAAAATAAAACATGTTATGACAAAGATAGATTAGAGAAAGTATAATAAAAAAACAAATATAATATATTAATATAGAAAGTATAGTTACATTGGCTGCTATAATCATTATATTTTTTACCTTATAAGTATAACTATATGAATATATAAATTGGAATGATGATCACTAATTGCTGAACAATAGAGGCTCAAATAGTACATCCTCATTTATTATAATTATTGAATAATCCCATCAACATAGAGTGTATGAATAGTATAATTATTCAAGTCTATTGATGCAATGTAATCTTTCATAAAATTAGTCCTAAGATTCCTTGATTTCCAATGTTACAGGGTGAACACAATCTTTACAAAGCATGATACTTTCCCACCGCTTGCCAACCTAAACATTTATAAAGAAATAATGATAATAGTTATTTTAACATTGGCCCTATAACAAAGATTTGACTTCATATTCAAAATTAATATATGTAAAAACATAACATAACTTACCTTTTTTACATTATGTAAAAATATGAAGTTGTTGAGTTCTTCTTCCATTTTAAGATGTTATTATACTTCAAATAATATCCAATTTTCTTCCATTAATAATGTTTTGAAAGTCACACCATTCATCATAACAAAAAATGATATTTTTGGAGAATGTGTTCTATCATTGCCATCTTGGTCATTTTGAATCCATGTCCATTGACCTAATTGATGAACATATCTCAACCTTTGGAATTGGAATGACATGTGTAAAATTTGCCTTGAAATCCAATACCTAAAACATTGATAAAAAACATTCATTGAGAAATTATAAAATATGATTATAAATTTTTTGAAAAAATGAGTGTAGAAATTTTTACCTAAAGGAAATTATATCATAAGACAATCTACATGAGATTTCTTCTCCATTTTAAATTGTACTCTTTTATCCAAATCAAATCAAAACAAAGATTCTAGCAATCTATTAGATTCTGATGAAGTAACATATGTTTTGTCCATTCTTCAAATGGACATCTCATCCTTAAACATATAACACAAAATTCCCATGGGCATGAATAAACTGATGTGTACATGATTTTCTCCTCTCAACTTCATACCTGCTTAGACATCTTCAAAATTATTGTAGCGATAAGAAGTTATGGTTGATAGATCTATATTTGGCCATGTAACCAAATTAATCATTGGTAAAGTGATCTCTTCCATTTTTCCATATGATTCACTAATTTTAGAGGGACATATGTATATTTATAGAACCATATCCCTTGTTTCATCAAACATGCAGGGTCC
Source organism: Torreya grandis (assembly GCA_037957365.1). Classification (NCBI taxonomy): domain Eukaryota; kingdom Viridiplantae; phylum Streptophyta; class Pinopsida; order Cupressales; family Taxaceae; genus Torreya; species Torreya grandis. The sequence goes on along the minus strand of JARHVA010002967.1, from coordinate 458,226 downwards.
TTTCCATCATTCATAATTTATCCAATTTTAGAATGAATAACATAAAAGGTACTAGTAATGCATTCAATTGGCTCCCACTCCTAATTTGAAATGCACAAGCCCATAAGAAAAAAATGTTGAATCTTTTTTAAAAACATGGATAAAAAAAATTTCTAAGAGAATAATATATCCAATAAATGAAAAGTGGTGAATTCAAAAAAAATATATTATTCCTTACTCATAGTTAGAACCCTTTTTTGGGAAGTCCTCCATTTCTATAAGTGATTCCTTCAACATCTATTTCTTATCATAGACATGTGTAATTTTAATTTTTGATTTTTTTTACCTCCTTGGCTCATCTTGAAATATTTGATCATCCCTTTCCAATGGTGTTTGACATTAGACGAATGTATTCTTCTCACTTTACGTTTGCCATTCGTATAAAGTCTCATTATAACCAATGAACCGATAAATAAAGTCATTGGAATCCAATTCCCATAATCATATTTTATGTTGTAAATGATAATAGATTTTATCTCACTTTTAGGTCTTGGAAGTGACATTTATCCCTAAAAATTAATTATAAGAATACAATGAATGTTAGGTCAAATTGACAATGAAAGCCTACCATACACTGCATAGATATTTGACAAAACCACATAATGAACATCATTTATTAGGTCTAACTAACCAAGGTGCTCTACAATAAGTAGTCCCAACTCTATGTTATTATGATTTATACTAGCACCTATCAAAGATCCTCAAATAGAAGAATAAGGTTTTATTGGCATTTTGTTGATAAAATCTTGTGATTTATCTAGACGCCCAACATGGCCAAAAAGATCAAATATGAACCAATAGTGCTTCATTGTAGGGAAAATATGAAATTATGTATTCATTGAATGAATTAGGCTCTATGAACATCATCTAAGGTGTAGTAATTCATTGAATTTCTAGTGTTTACCTTAATTATCCTTTCAACTACCTCTTTTCATTTAGGTAGGCATGTGCTCCTTAGAATACTTGAGGATTCATGTTGATCCATTTTATAGGAATACATTCTCCATAAGAGAAGAAATGGTTGAATAGAAGATGGAGAGAAGAGAAAATAATAGGGCAGAGGGGGATGCCAAAACACTAGTAAATAGAATTAAGCATAAAAATGAATGAATAGATAATAAAAGCACATAAAATTTCAAAAACATTTTTCATTTACCCTTAAATTATTTTATCTTCCTAATATACAAAATCCAAAATAGGTCCTCCACAAAATATTGAAAATATAAAAAGTTCTATCCAAATTCACAAACTACTTTGAACTAAACACTCTCAGAGGGGTAAAAGACAAATTACTATGAAATCTCACCTTCAAATAGAGTATCCCATCTAATAAATCATTTACAACTTGAATAAATAACACAAAACTTGTATATAAACTTAAAATTAAAAAAAAAATCTTCATTTAATTACTAAGAACCTTATACCAAAGACAAAGGGGCAAATGGCTACCTTGGATAAACATTCAAACCTTGGAACCAAAAAGCTAAAGTACATAAGGAAAATTACATAAATGTGCCATAAATTCTCCATAATATATTATATATGAGTATAGAGGTTAAAAAAACATTCAAATGGAGTTGGGAGATAAAGTCACAAATGATAATATAGATGGAACCATTTAAGAAGATCCTAGGTGAGTCATATGTAATTAAACTATGTTAGGGGTGTTAAGTTATCCAATGTTATGTGTAGGGTCCTAAATTAGTCTAGGTTAGTAAGAAATTTTTTTGTACATAAACCTCATTAAAATATGGCATAAATAAAAACAAAATGTGAAATGTAATGCCAAGAGTTAGTTACAACAAATTAATTGTGAAGGAAGGTAGTTTTATGTGTATAAAAACAAAGTTTTGGTTTCTGGTAAAGTTGGATTCCATAATAATTAGAAGTTAGAAAGTAGATAAGGTAGTTAGGAGAAAATAGGATAGTGGTATGGATATGTAGAAGAAGAGAGAAGGCTAACACCTTTGTATTTTGTTAAGAAGAAGAATTCTTCATGTATATGTTTTAAATCAATAAAGATGTAATATTTGAATAGTTATCTCTGTATTTGTATTGACCATGTTGTGTGAAAATAAAGAGATGAATGGAATTATTAATATTTCATGTGAAATAGTATTTTTTTGTGTAAGGTGATAAGAATGTGCATTTGTAGGACTGAGTTAATTTGTATTGTCTTAAGACTGGGAGTTGTTATCCAATAACTTGACAAGAATGTCATTGTGAAAAGGAAGATGTTTTTCCATAAGTGTTAAAATTAGATTAGTTATATAATATGTATTTATATACCTTTTTTACCTTCAACAAATGCTAAATGTTTAGGTTCATAAAACTATGAGGTACCCTATTTAGCAAGTTAGTCAAAGACAATGTGTACAAATTCTCCATAACAGATTATAGGTGAGTATAGAGGTTAACAAAAAATTCAAATAGAGTTGGGATATAAAGTCACAAATTATAATATGGATGGAACCTGTAGACACCAAAATTGTGTCTACTCCCCTTGGTCCCTTACACACTTATTAATTTAAAATAAAATACTTATTTTAAATTAATGACATCATCTAGACACCTCCCTAGGACACCTTGCCTAAGACACCTCGCCTTGGACACCTCACCCCTAAGACCATTTCCTACCCCATGACTCATCCTATGACTAATTCCTTCACATCATAACCACCTAAGACCCATTCCAACCTTCTAACTAACCCTCGTGCATAATTACCCCTCCTTTTGACCATTCTCCAATGGCAAATCTACTTGGCAGATGGAGAATAGGCTTCTTAGCCCTTTTACTCATTCTCCACCCACCGACGTTGGTCAACTATCGACTGAAGCCAACAGGATCACTGATGTTAGTTTACTTAAGCCGAGTTCTATCCTCCTCGAATGGCTAATCATGAATCTTGAATCGACTTCTTCTCTGGCTCTCTCAACTTTGGGATCTCTTCTCTCTACCTCTTCACAAATCAACAGGGATACTCTGAGACTAGGACCAAAATTTAACAATCTCTCTCTAGGCTATAGAGACTTTGCAGAAATCACTCCAAACATTGGGTTGGAAACATTGCACGAGGAATCAATAGCAGCCACACAGGGACAAGCCTTCAACACCTCTGGTTCTTCAACAAGCAAGAGCTAAGTATTATTTTGCCTTCCATCTCAGTTATTTAGAATACATTAGTAATTAGATTTCTATTTACTATTTCTAAATACAAATAGACCAGACCTGACCTTCAACCAGACTCGAATTTCTCCCTGGAGAGGCTGAAAAGCCTCTCTCTCACCCTTACCCTTTTTGACAACCTAGCCTCTACCTTTGTCCTTTTGTGGACCTTATTTGTCTCCCTGCAACCCTGCATAGACCTTTTAAACCCACAAAGCCTTCTATCAACCATAGACATAACCCTCAGACCCGTCCAAGGACCATTGCCCCTACTGATGTCGGTAGCCTAACCGATGATGGCAACATTGACCAACCAATGACGATAGACTAACCAACGTCAGTTACTGTGAGAGATAGATTAAAGGAATCAGGTATGTGCTATCTATTTCTCTTCTTTAGTATTTCATTATTTCTCTTTCTAGTAACACTCTTTTGTCAAATAAGTGGACTGTCATCCCTCAAGGAAGTTTTTGCACTTCTGGGACCGAGCATGTGCTTGGAAGTCCACCATATATCTATCTAACATTCACTTTGTTTTAGTCTTCTTCTTATCTACAGGTGTCATCCTCCACAGCCAAAGAGGAGCTCTTTCAATCGCTTGGATAAGGTGCACAACTTCATCTGGGTATCATCTAACCCCTGACCATTTAACTTTAGTTTCTCATTTCTTCTGAATTTAAAAGCAAAAAAAGAGTAGAAACATTCTAGCACACCTGGTGGGACCCTAAAGTTTTCCTTGGGTTCAATCCATTTCTTCTAAAAATAAACTTTCATATAGGTGCATTAGGAAAATTTCTCTTCTTGCATCCTTCTTCTATCTCTTTATTTTAGAAGGACATCATAAGCACAAGTTAAAAAGAATATCTTTCTTTTTCTTCTTGTCCCTTATTCCTTGCATCTTAGAGTAGTGAAATTCATGCTCTAAACCTTTTCCTCACTTGTTTGCATCCGAACAAAACATTTCAATTTGGGTTAAAAATTAAATGTATTTCACTCCTGCTTGAATGCATATTTAGCTCATCTAGTAATTAAACCACATTATGAATAAATCATAGTACACATATGTTACACAACCTGACCACAAACACAATCAAACATCTAAACATACTTGAGACAAGGCCCGACTAGGATTTCACCACCTAGTGGATACCTTACTCTTCTCGGTGATCCTACTTGGACTTCACAACCAAGAGGAGAACCCACTCTATTATCTGGCAGAGTATAAACTATAGGAGAAGTATATATTGGCTAAGCAACCCAGCTCAGCTCTAGGTTCGTGAAGTGAGGGGAGCAAGCTCCTAGCACCAGGCCATGTACGGAACCTAATACAAACTTTTGAGCACCAAAACATGACCCAAAACCAGCCTAAGACTTCCTCTTTAGGACCCATTCTAAAGGCCCAACTTCCAACATATTCTTCTAAGGCATAAGCCACCACAACTCTAAAATTTATTCTTAGGAATTTAATGTTTAGAGGTTGCTTGCTTTCATCTACTATTTCTATTCTTATCTAGTTTTTTGAGCTGGTGAGTTTGTGTTGTTTTGAGGTTCAAAAACAACTTAGAATTTTTCTCTTCATTCGAAAAACTTTCAGTTTTCTGAGTTTTTGGAAATACACAGACACTGACATCAGTTTTTCCACTGATGTCGGCATTTTATCCTCACCGACATCAATTTTTCCACCAACATCGACAACATTCCTCACCGACATCGGTCATACCACTGACGTCGGTTACTGTCAACAATTTTATCTCCAAGACAACAAGTTTAAAACATGACTTTTCTTGCTGTCAAACATACATTCTAGTTTTTTGAGACTGAAATACATAGTTTCTAGAACCTATACCCTTTTTGCCTTGAATGGCTTTGACACATATTCAAGCCAAAAATCTTGTTGACCACGTGAGGTGACAACCACTTCCGCCTTCGCCTTTCATACCAAGTCCCCAAATGGAGTATTTTTTAGATATCGAATGTACTTCTATCCAACCAACTCCCAATCAATCTCCAATTGTTCCTGAAGAGGATCAAAACTTTGAGAGATTCCTTGACCACAACGTCAAGGCTCTCCAATACTATCTCACAAGAAGCCAAACATGAGGTCCTTCAGGTACCCATAGTTATGGGATGCCAACTTCTCTTACTAAAGTAGCAACAATATCAATAGTGTCCCCTACCCAACCTATGACAATTCAAGCCACTACATCGACTATTAACTCGACCATGACCAATGTCCAAGATTTGGCCTCCATTTCCATTTTTAGACCTACATCCATCGGGGTTTTCATACCCCCTCAACTACAAACAGTTCAACCAAGTTCAACACATTTTTAGAACTTGATTGTCTCACCCACTCTTGCACCTATACACGTGGGAGTGACTACCTATCCCTCAATTAGTGTTGTCGCCATTCAACCACCTTTAGTAGTATCTAGTCAATTTGTGCCCTCCAGCTTCATGGCACAAACTCCTTTGACCTCAACATCAGTCCCTATGATGAACTACCAATATGTTATGCCTATACAAACATAACCAACTACATCATACGCCCCTCCTAACACCTTCTAGGTACCTTACAACCTAGGGGGTGCCCCACCTGCCAATCCATCAGCTGATCTAATTAAGATGCTAATGGATAAGATGTCTAACCTTGAGACATCCATTTCTGGTTCAAGCAATGTTCTTTCATACAAACAAATATGCAACAAACCCATTCACCCTTCAGTGCCTATTAGACCATATCCTAGTTAGTGAGAACTCCCCAAATTTACTCGCTTTCAGAGTAAAGAGGACCCACAACAACATCTATGAGTGTTTAGACATGCTTGCTACCTTATAGCACATGATGATGCATTATTACTTTGCACGTTTCCCATGTCACTTTCTAGCACCACCCTCGATTGGTATAGTTTTATTACCAGTCATTCCCTTTTCACCTTCACTCAACTTGACCAACTATTTCTTGACCACTTTTCAATTAAGATCACTAAGAAGGTCTCCATTACAGACCTGTATTCTATTAAACAATTTGATGATGAGTCAATAACTGACTTCGTCACCCATTGGAGAAGTTTGATCAACCAACTCTCCTTTTCTTTACCTCAACCTGAGCTCATTGAGCTCTTTTCAAGAGCATGTGCTAAGCACATCTCATCTACCTTGCGGATCCAAACTTTCTGCACATTTAACAAAGCTTTCACCATGGCCAAGAAGCTTGAACTCCATGCTGTCAAAGAAGATAGAGTTAAATTACATAGCAATAATACAAACACAAAATCCAATGACTCTTCTTCTTCTAGGGGCTTGATAAACACTATGGTCATTAGATCATCATCTTCCACAATGAACCACTCTGAACCCCCCACATCACAAAGCATCACAAGACAATTCCAACAATGATACATACAACGTCAATACACTCCAATTGGAGAATCATACACTTTCGTGTTGGATAAACTAGTCAAGCAGGAGGTCCTCAATCTCCCTCAAATCTGACCACCTCAATTTGACCCCTCAAAAGCTATCCTTGCATGGTATATGTAAAATGACTTTTTAAATTATCATTGTGTCAAGGGTCATGACATAGACAACTGTAAAACCTTCAAAAACATCATTCAAGACATGTTAGACAAGGGGGATCTTGGTTTGGATAGCCCAAACGTGTTGGCTAACCAAAACATGGATGTCTTTAGACAACCATTTCCTAACCATCCCCCCAATCAAAATAACATTCAGACCATAGCTGATGACCTTCAAGAGTGCAATATATGCACGGTCAACACGGTTTCTCCTTTTGTTCCTAACCAACCTCTCCCACAGTCTGGAGAGGTTAATCAACCTATTTGTCGACCACAAGTAGAAGAGCCTTCTTCACCTATTTGTCCACCACAGGTAGAAGAGCCTTCTTCTCTTATTTGCCCACTATAGGTAGAAGAGCCTTCTTCTCCTATTTATCCACCATGGGTAGAAGAACCTTCTTCTCCTATTTGTCCTCCACAATTGGAGGATAGTCCTTCATCCAGTCTCCTTTCACACAAAGGAGAGTCTACTTTGACCTCTCCCATATTAGAGGATGTTTTGATGGCACCAACACCGGTAGCCTTATCCTCATCCTTCTTATCATCAATAGGGGATCACACTTTCCCTACTCTTAGACCACACATCAAAGCCATGACCATCTCGACGCTCTATCCTCCTAAAGAGGCACATTCTCCAATCCCTTCTCCACTGAGAGAAGAACTTGTCACTTCACCTACTTCAGCCAAAGAAGATCCGATGATAGTTTTCTCTCACCTTTTGCCTAAGATCACCATGTCTAACCCATTTTCACTCCTACAATCACCCAAATCCTCCAAAGGACCAATTGTAAAGCCTCGCATGACATTGCCTAAACCCACACAAGTGTCCATCGTGCTGAAATAGATTAAATCTCTCGGCATTCGCCCTCAATCAAACTTCACTCACCCACAAGCAAAGGTAGACTTGAACCTTGCCTCGCACAATAGTGGTCCTCAAACCAAACTACAGAAGGCTACTAAACCACATTGGAGAACTCCTCTCCCACCATCACCATTACCCTCTATTTTGGGCCCACATCCATCTACTTTAATAGGATTGCTCCCAACTCCAACACCTTACAAAAACAATTCACCTCCATTATGCCCTTTACCCATTAAACATATATTTCTTCCAAAAAATCCAACACCTCTCACCATGAAAGTGCCATCTACGCGTGTGGCCACACCACCAAACAAAAAGATGGTATGAACAACTCCTCCAACAACTCCTAAATAGAAGTTGTCAATCCCTACTACAACAAAATGTGCAGACCCATTAAAGGGTTCCTATGCTTTGATGTTACGCCAATTATTGTAGTCTTCTAGCATCAGTCTCCCACCTCTTAAACCATTCCAACCTCTCAGACTAAAACCATCTTGGTTTGAAGACACTAAAATTTGTCACTATCATTGCATACCTGGACATGACACTGAGCATTGCTGTGCTCTTAAAGTTGTCATTTGACAACACCTAAAAAAGGATTCCCTTCTCATTAAATATCCTCTTGACCACTCTTTCAACAAACCATCGACATCATCCCCTACCTCCCAAACATCCTCACCTAAATCAGGATCCCAATGCAAGACTATGGTCCCTTTGCCACCTTCCCCCCCTTTATTTGAAATCAACAATATCAATGTGGCCACCAGGTCACAAACCAGGAAGGATAATGGAAAAGAGAAGGTTTCTATTTCTTGGAGATATCCATCTGTTAAGCCCTCTCAACCACCAAAACCCAAGATTTCAATCTTGGGCTCATCCCAACCAACATCTTCAAAGCCAATGCATGACTCCATGGTGAAACAACTTCACCAAACCCCTGTGAAGACATCTTTGTATGACCTAAATTATTTGCAACATCATCAAACCTTGATCAAGGCCTTACAATCAATGGAGGTTCAACTTGAAGACCCCCAACCACTGGCTACTTTAGTCAAATCATTAACCACTATTATCCAACCCCTTGATTATCTGTAATGGGTGTCAAACATTGTCCTTGTCACAAGCAACTAGAGGAATTCGACCTTATACTGACTATCACGACCTCAACCAAACATCAACCAAGCATCAACCAACATCTTAATCATCTTCACATCTAACATCAACCAACACGTGACCAATATGGAAAGAGACAAATAGGGCAAGTTTGCTCCTAATTGGCTTGGACCTTACATAATAATGCATGGATCAGGGACTTATCATCTATCTTCTCTCGAAGACTAACCAAAACCTAAGCCCCTTTATGCCTTACATCTACGACTATTATACTGTTAATCAAGTAATCATTCACTTGATGTTTAACTTGAGATTATCCCTTGAGCAACCCCCGTCATCCTCACTTCTATTTCTTTCAACCCTTTTTCCCGACAAACATTAGTCAACCCTTTTGTCAAGCATGAATGCTTTGTCCTAATAAAAGGGAAACCCTTAAACCTCTATAGTCTTGTCCATGACTAAAACTTCAACCAACAAACAAAATATAAAATTGGGATGCCTATTCAAAGGTCATAAACTATAAATGTAGACTACTCCCTCGAAGGATAGCTGCATAATTGCTATAATTAATAGACTATTCCCTTGAAGGACAGCTAAACATCTAAACATATAAAGCAACCTATAGACCACTCCCTCAAAGGATGGTTATGTCTAAATTGTGCTACATACACAACACCCTCTCAGAAGCTTCTCACACCAATCAGCTTCCATATGACCATAAAACAACATAACATTCCCAAGTAGACTTCCTGCATCGATCAGTCTACAAATTATTAAGTCATGGACTTGCCTATAGTCATTCTCAGGGTCACCTATAAAAGGGGCAAAGTCATCCCTGCTAAAAAGGTTATGTCAACCTCACATATCACCTAATCAAACTTATTACCCCAACATACTCAAGGGATTTTGAGCTCACTTAATGTCAAGTGATTCGACTACTTCTTTCACACAAACCAATGGTCAATGACGTAATGCATGAATGGGTATTTTGTTTGCAAAACCCTTATCTATGCAGTCCTTGTCAATAAAAGAGTAATGTGCCTTTCATTTCTTACATCTTGGTCACATACAACCAAATCATTAACCAAACCAAACCAAACCAAACATTTTCAGACCACTAACATGACATAGCCCATTTCACACTAGTTTCTATGGAAAACTAAGCATATACCATCACCAATATGGAAACTTGGCTCAAGCATAAATATACTCATTTCATTTTTAGCATACACCATCACTAATATGGAAAATTGCTAGGGATAAAAGACCATATAACCAATGTTACATAATACACCATCACATAATATGGAAACGGCTATAACATAATCTTACCCTTATTATTTCAAACATAAACCATCACACATATGGGAAATGCTAACAACACTAACCTGACCAAACCAATTATCAACCACTTTGATTCTTCATCAGAACTACATTGGCTTGAGACCCTTTAAATAAGGACTATGTAGGTAGCACTCAAGTGACAGTGTCTTCTGGGATTAGCTCGGCCATTCACCCATTCATCTCCCTAATGACAATGGCCATTCGTTCATTCATCTATCTGACAGACCAACCATACACCTTTAACCATGACCAAACAACTAGCCCTAACACTATAGACATCACATTCAACTTCTCATGGGGCACATTGGAGATCACACACATCTCCCATACCACAACAAACAACACTTGAGATCACTTATATCTCACATGACTTGACCAATGACCATGGAGATCGCAACTATCTCCTTGGACCACGACCACTTTCAAGACAACATTGCCTTAGTTGTTTTGATTACATGTATGCTACCTCACGAATAGTTAGCAAAATTGTATGCACCTCATATTACGACCCTCACAAGTATCGGATCATACCCAAGTTGATCCCCACTACTTGTGACATTTTCATGTTTTCTAGGAGCACTTCCTAAGCCCAAGATACTTGGAACATGACAACCATTGGAGCTACATCTTTGATCATTTAACCCAATCAGCTATGACTAAAAGTTGGGGCTTGATTACTTTGATTTTATCACTCCTCAACCTTTGACCATGACAATTTGACTTACCTATCATGTGAAGTAGTATATGTGCAATCTCAATTATTACAGCGTTCACACTCACACTTCACCATACTCATCCAACACCTATCAATTCAACACCTGATCTCAGGTTAACTTCCCTCAACTTCCACTTTGAGGGGGAATACCTCATCATCATATTTGGGGAAACCTATACCTTATCCCATACCTGGGGCAACTTACTCCTATTTTTGTCTTGCAATTCGTCAGAACAACCAACAAGACAAAAGGGGCAAATGTAGACACCAAAATTGTGTCTACTCCCCTTGGTCCCTTACACACTTATTAATTTAAAATAAAATACTTATTTTAAATTAATGACATCATCTAGACATCACCCTAGGACACCTTGCCTATTACACCTCGCCTTGGACACCTCACCCCTACGACCATTTCCTACCCCATGACTTACCCTATGACTAAGTCCTTCACATCATGACCACCTAAGACCCATTCCAACCTTCTAACTAACCCTCGTGCATAATTACCCTACCTTTTGACCATTCTCTAATGGCAAATCTACTTGGTGGATGGAGAATAGGCTTCTTAGCCCTTTTACTCGTTCTCCACTCGCTGACATCGGTCAACTATCGACCGACACCGGTAGGATCACCGATGTCAGTTTACTTAAACTGAGTTCTATCCTCCCTGAATGGCTAATCACGAATCTCAAATTGACTTCTTCTTTGTCTCTCTCAACTTTGGGATCTCTTCTCTCTACCTCTTCACAAATCAACAGGGACACTCTGAGACTAGGACCAGAATTCAACAATCTCTCTCCAGGCTACAGAGACTCTGCAAAAATCACTCCAGACATTGGGTTGGAAACATTGCATGATGACTCAATGGCAGCCACACAGGGACAAGCCTTTAATACCTCTGGTTCTTCAACAAGCAAGAGCTAAGTATTATTTTTCCTTCCATCTCAGTTATTTAGAATACATTAGTAATTAGATTTCTATTTACTATTTCTAAATACAAACAGACCAGACTCGACCTTCAACCAGATCCAGATTTCTCCCTAGAGAGGTTGAAAAGCCTCCCTCTCACCCTTACCCTTTTTGACAACCTATCCTCTACCTTTGTCCTTCTATGGACCTTATTTGTCTCCTTGCAACCCTACATAGACCTTTTAAACCCACAAACCCTTCTGTCAACCACAGACATAACCCTCAGACCTGTCCAAGGACCATTGCCCCTATCGACATCGGTAGCCTAACTGATGATGGCAACCTTGACCAACTAATGATGGCAAACTAACTGACATCAGCGACTATGAGAGGCAGATTGCAGGAATCAGGTACGTGCTATCTATTTCTCTTCTTTAGCTTTTCATTATTTCTCTTTCTAGCAACACTCTTTTGTCAAATAAGTGGACTGTCATACCTCAAGGAAGTCTTTGCACTTCTGGGATCAAGCATGTGCTTGGTAGTCCACCATATATCTATCTAACATCCTCTTTGTTTTAGTCTTCTTCTTATCTATAGGTGTCGTCCTCCACAGCCAAAGAGGAGCTCCTTCAATCGCTTGGATACGGTGCGCAACTTCATCCGGGTATCATCTAACCCCTGACCATTTAAATTTAGTTTCTCATTTCTTATGAATGTAAATGCAAAAAAAGAGTAGAAATAGAACCATTCAATAATATCCTATGTGAGTCATATGTAATTAAATCATGTTGGTAGATACATAGGAAAACTATTTGTTTCTTGTTTGTATACTACAATAAAATACCATGTTTCAATTTGAAGTTTGAATGATGCTTGAAGGGATTTTTTGATGGTATGAGGAAGGATTATAAGGTAAATTAAATTTTAAAATAACCTTTAACTAGAATCCAATGATGGTTGGAAGAGGAAACATATGCTTAAGCCTTATTAAGTGCATGCACATGTTGACTGTGTAACATAAAATGTTGCCAAGTCACTATATTGAACATAAATATAATGAAATAAAATCAAGTTTGAAATTTTATAAGGTTAATATCATGTATATATACCTTACATAGGTATTTTTAGTTTTTAAAACCTTAAAATATTCATAAATATATTTATTGAAGCCTCTCAGGCCTGTAAAAACCTTAGATTAGGGTTTAAGACAAAAAATAGTATAACTTGTGATTGAAACATCCAAAAGAGATGAAATTTGATAAAATACAAGATAATAGAAAATATAAATATATTTTGGTGGTTTAATTTTGGTATGGTCATTATGTGTATATAAATTCATGACTATGTTCTAAAACCAGGGTTAAAAGGCCTAATAGGGCTAATTATGCATGAGGAAGGGGATAAAAAGTGGTTAGGTGAAAGAGGTAGTGCATGAAAATTTTAGGAGTGGTCATATAAGATAGAGGGTACTTGAATTTACCATTGTATTTCTAGTAACTATTCCATACAATCTGTACTATACCAAAATAGACAAGGAAAGGGCTACAAGAAGAGCCTATGACAACAAAATAGATAGTGCATGGTTTGAAGATTTTTTTAATAATTAAAGTGGAGTTAATAAGAAATTAAAAAGGACCTAAGGAGTATAAATAACTTTGTTAATATCCTGATCAAGAAATTAAGGAATTTTGTCTTAATATAAACTTAAAGATTAATGAGAGCCAATGAGAGTTTGGAGGAAAGGAAGTTGTAGAGAAGAAAATGAATGAGAAGTGGGATGAATGTGTGAGTTATTTAGAGGATTTTGAGGACTAAGATATGACACCAAAGTCATAAATAATGGGATCAAACAAGAAGTTGATATCAAAGGAATAGACCAAGTTGATAAAAGAGGGAACATTGCAAGTGGGAATGAAAAAAATGGAGTTGCAGTTGTTAGAGATTGAATATATAGTAGGGGAGGATAGATAGTTGTATTGAGCTATGAATAATATATGTATATGCAAGTTAGTAAAAGGATAACATGTGTAAAGTTAGGAAACACATTCAAACCCTTGAATAGGGTGGTAAATCCTATTAATAGATTGATTCCCCTATTTCATAGTCTTTGTGAAATTTGGATGGTTATCAAGTAAAACAAATAAGGACCCTTAGTAAATTCTATATATAAAGAAACACCATGGAATATAGGTGTATATGAGGTTAAATGGATTGATCAAGGTCCTTAGAAGAGATGGAAAATCATAGAATGACATTAATAGGATATAACCCTATTTTAGCATATCAAAGAACTTAAAAACAATGTAAGAACTCAGCTTAGAAGATTGATTTTTGACTGAGTAATGAGCATGGATTAGTAGATAACTTAAGGCAAGTGTGAAAGAATGAAGGTATACCTTTAAACTCTTTTGAGAAGTTGTAATGCATCAAAGTGAATCAAGGAATATATATTTATTACCCAGTGACTCAAAGACAGAATTTTGAGTATTGATAGGTTATGAAATTATGGAGGTTCACCTGTATGTGAGTTTTAGTGGATAGAAAGGAGAGATATCTAAAAATAGAGAGAAGATCCTGTGAATGATAAATAGAAGGAAACTCCTCCAAGAAGGCTGTTAGAATTCTATAGTGGTCCAAGATTGAAAAGATCTAATATTGTCAATGCATGAATAAGAAAGTTTATTTTGTTAATGTATCATTCTCCCTAAATGTATGTATGGGTTACATTATATATATACCTCCCTTGAGAGGGCTCATGAAATGTACCTTTGTTATTAACTATGTGAGTTAAAGGAGTTAAAATAATATTGTGATCCCATTCTTATGAGAGCAAAATATTGATTATTTTTTCTATTGGGTTATTGAGTAAAAACTTACCTATATATGTTTTTTTTTATAAATTAAAGTGTTTAAGATATTGAAGAGATGGGAGAATATGAAAAAAGGAATGATCTTTTGTATTTGGAACCCTATACCCTGTTTATCAGTCTTAAAAGAAAGTCAAATGCTTTTTTATTTAGACTTAAACCATTATCATGTAGAGAGAAGGATTGGTAAGTGTAAACATAGGTTTTGAGGTATTATTGTGCATCAAAGTAAGAGTGTGCAAGTTCATCCAAAGAGAAAGTTTTTGTTGATACATGGAGTGCACTGTTTGGGTACATTGTCACTATGTGTTGTATGCTTTAGTCCTTTTTCCCTTACCCTTGTTGTAGTTATTATTGATATCATTAGGTGTGGTGAGTAATTATAATTGAGAAAGAGATTGTGAGGATCTTAAATAAGTTTCAAAAACTAAGAGTTACTAAAACTCCCTAAGTTATTATTCAGACTTGGAGGTACCTTGTGTACTATTAAAGAACTTGTGTACACAATCCTAACTATAGAGAGAAAATGCCAATGTAGAAATAAGTTGAAATAAATATTGAGTATTGTCATAAATAATGATTTTTGTGTTGAAGGTTGGTATGATTTTTAAGGAGAGGCAAGTATGCTTTACAAATAATTAGGTGACAAACAACCGACCCTACTTGTGCCCTATTTTACTTTTCAACCATTTGTAAAAGGAATCTAGAGACTTGTTCTATACTATTGTTTCATAAATATTTGAAAACATGATTTTAATAGTTGGAACCTTAATACAATGAGTTGGTAAGGCTAATGGATGCTTTTTAAGGGTCTTGATAGAGATTGAAAACCCTTATATTGCTACAAACTTGTGTAAGGTTAGGTGGTTGTGCTCAGTCAAATAGAAAATAAGAACATTTATATTGGTTTTAAGGGATGATATGGATTAAGATAGGTATAATAATGTGTTGGAAGGTTGAAATTTTCATATAAAAGGTTTTGAAACTCATAAGCACTAAATCCCTGTTGTCACAGTCTTGGAAAGGACCTAGTTGACTGTATATTCATTATTTTAAGAAAACTAAGGATGTAACAAAGGTTATAGATGAGTTTAAAAGTTGAATGGAATGTATATAGAACTCATGGAAGTGATTATACAATTTTAAGCTTTATGTATCCCAAGATATGCATTTTAATAGGCTCTCAACTTGTGTAGAGAGCTAAGAAACCCTAAGTTAGGGTTTGAGAATTTTTGTGGAATCTAACCATGAAATTTTTGTGAAACTTTGTAATATTTACCTTATACATGATTATAAGGTGAATAAACACGTTTTATATTGGTAGGGTATGGATATGTATGAATTATAGAGTGTGAGTTTTCAATTAGGGTTAATTAGGCCTATTTGCATGAAGGTTAAAAAAGAAAAGGCATTTTAGGGATGGAGTTGAGATGTGAAATTTTACATAGAAGAATAAAATATAGGGTGGATGAAAATATCATTAGATTCCCAAAATACAAAATTACATGTCTGTACAACTCATAATAGACAAAAAAAATAAGGCTACAAGCCTTAGGGAAGCAAAGTGAGTATTGGGAGTAGTACATAAAAATGAAGAAGATTGGAACACTTGAGAGAGGTAAGTAAATTTTTTTTTTGACCATTGAAGTCCATTTAATAATTGTGATTTTAATCTTGAAACCTGAAGTGACATTTGGTCCTTGGAAACTAAGAGGTTGAGTTAGTCAAAACTTATAAATAGACTACAAGCAAGTAAATTAAGAAACAAATGTAAGGAGGTAGAGGCAGATTAGAAAATGATATTAAAGGAGTATAAAACCATAATAAAAGTTTATTTTATATATAATAAATAATTACACATGACAAGTAACTAGTAAGCTCAAGAATCAAACAATAATTTTGAATTAGTAAGGGAATCTTGAAGACCATATCAAGAAGCATTATGACCAATTAAGTTTGTAAGCAAGAAAAATGTTGATGTGGATGACTTATCCCTAATACCTCTACATCACTAAACTTATAAATTGAAATGGTCCAGTGGCCAATAAAATTACCAGTTAGATAAATGGATACCTTATAAGTTGAAATGGTCTAGCTACCAAAAAAATTACCAATTAGATAAATGCATATAGTTTGGAGCCAATTTGTTAAATGTATCTTACCATAAAATGAAATTGTTTGAAAATGAAGAATTAAATAGACAATTAAAATATTCATCATATAGAGGATTGATAAGAGAGAGGCTAAGTCCCTACAAAGTACCAACATTGCTCACGTTGCAAGACAATTATGTGACATAAATATGGAGAATGTTGCTAACAAAATAGAGAATCATTCTCCTTTAGATCATGAGGAGTTTTATATCCCTTCTTATTTTCAAGAAAATTCTTTATTTTCTACAAATTTGACTCCTTAAATCAGGATTTGGTTCAGATATAACATGAAGCAGAGATGGATTTTCAATAGTCACCATAATTTCATCACCTGAGCATGCTAAAAATCCACCCCTGCAAGAGGACTTCTATTCTCACATAATTAAGTTGAGTATGATATTGAGTCAACATGTTATTATTTAATTTAATAGTTTAATTTCCTAAGTTATCTCTATGTCCTATTTCCATGTTACACCATGTATCATTAGTACTACCTTTTTCCTGATGTCATTATTTCCCTAAATGAAGGATAACTTTGGTGGTGTCGAAAGCTACCTAGTTATCTTTCTTGTTCTTGAGTGTATTATGGCTCAGGTTAGTAAATGTAAAATGGAATTCTTTGCTCAATTTCACACTATTTTTTCTATTAAAATGTAGGCTTTTATTATGAAAAGATAATTCAATTTAAGGAAAAAGTTTACATGCAAGAAAGTAAAACCTTGTTCTAGCATGTGCGAGACCAACCATAACTATGATCTAAGTGCTTTCTAATTTTATCATTGAACAACCATTGACCAATGGTTTTTAAGCTAAGTATAAACCAAGAATCAAAACTAAAATAATCTTATTATGAATCAGTACAGTGTATCACCTTTTTTTAAAGTAAATATTGAGTTGTTTGTATTAGTAAATAAGGACGAAGATGGTGAAGGACTCTTCTATTTCCATGTTTAAATTTTTATCTCAATAAAACAAATATAAATAATTTATATTAAGAAAAAAAATGTATTTCACTATTTATAACTTAATAATTGAAAAAATGTTTGAAATCATAGAGTTATGAATTATAAAATATATAATAGAATTCAATCAAAATCAAATATAGAATCAAAATCAAAGATACAGTGAATTTGAAATATTTTATTAAATACATTATTATTTTATAAAATACCTTAAAAATGAAGATGGCCATATTATCTATAAATAATTAATTTAATTTTAAATTTTAGATTTTTGTATCCATTAAATCAAAATATATACATTATAAAAATCTAAATATTTATGTATAATGTATATGATTTGATTACTTTCATAAGAAGAGATGAGATTGCCAAATAAATTAATGGATGTGACAACCATATGAGAAATAACATTAAGATAATATAAAAATGATTTAAAAAAATAAAACTAAGATAATATAAAAATAAATAACACAAGAAAAAGAAAAAAAGATAGTGTTTCTAAAAGTTAATTAAGA